>OU343224.1:6610953-6729151 GCA_910596185.1 Chrysanthemum makinoi
GGAATAGTTGGCATTGCATTGAATAAGTTGGTAATGACCACATTTCCGGACTTCGATTCTTGGAATCTCCTTAGCGGGATTTCCAACACTTACAAGTTAGAACTTGGCGTGTTATGACATAGTGTGAAAACACATCTCTAATTAGCAAAGGTTGTTCTGAGTAGGAGTCCCTCAAGTAGGATAACCACGATGTCTTGAAGTACACCCTCACGGTTTAGGTAGTGTTGAGGTACACGACATCACCATCTTGGAAGACCGATTTGAAGCACTTTCAGTAACCCACTGAAAGGGGTTCTTGGATGCAACTTCTTTGTGAGGTACATTTGATGTTGACCACAGCAGGAGTTTCCATTCAATCACTAAGGATCACAATTGTGAACCCCTCATAAAGTTTCTCGACAAATTGCTAAGATACAGTAGGACTCTAGAATTGTATCACTTGCGTCCTTAATATTGGCCAGGCAAGTGATGAAATGTCAAGTGTTCCTAAGAGATATTTTGATGAATCTCGTGGCTCTAGACTTAATAGTGCCCTTTGGTTTTCTTGAGCGGAGACTAGGGAGAGGGTCTCCTTCTTCAATACAACCCAATCTCTAAGAGAAAGTCGATAGTTTACGTAGGGTTCTGTGAGAATGAAACAAGCTTCGTAGAGAGAAACTTGAGTGGCTAAGAAGTTTTAGTGCATCGTCAATGGGTCCATGGCGACTTTATTTTCATACCGGAGTCATCTAGTGACATCCATTAGCATATGTATTGAACGTTATGCCCTAAGTTGAATAATTTGGAGGGCTATTTCTTTTCACCCTTTTCTTTACTTTTCTTTTAATTCTTCAACTCCTTCTTTCTCCAATTCGCATTTTCTCCTTTTTATTATCATACCTAAGGACTTGTAAATACTAACTATTGGTGGTGTCCTTGGGTAGATCCCTCGACTCTGGTAGATCATAGGACGTTTATTCCTAAACTAACTCCTTGACTATCCTATGTTGCCATAAAACCATTTTCTCGAAAATCTCTCAAAGTGTTTATGAATTATAACTTGTTTGTAACACTTTGAGAGTTTTGCATTTGCGAAATACTCCCCTCCACCGTGCTTAAGTATTTTGATAGAAATCGCGGTGAGGAAGAACTCGCACTTTTGAATTGATCGACTCAAGATAGACAATTCCTCGCGAGACATGGTTACGTTGTATAGTTAAAGAGTTACATTTTCAGCTTTTAGGTGACAACTAGCTCTAATAACTACCTTGAAGGTGTGGACAAACCTTGAAAAGGTTGTCAAACCCGTCAAAGTTCATGTCTATTAAGAGTTTCTCGATGAGGTACAATCTACTCGGATAAGTCTTGGAAGACAAATCTTTTCAATGTATGGCAGTTAGGATCTCGATCAATTCATGGGTTAAGTCTTAGCACACGAAGATTCCATCATATTTACAACATGTTTGTATCACATAATTTTTACGCCCTCAAAATGGCATATAAATGTTATTTTTGATGAAATTTTGATATCGAATATGAGCATTTCGAGTTTTGTGGGAAGATTTCCACAAAGAGCGTTTGTGAAAAAATATTTTTAGCAAATACTCCCCTCAACAAGTAATATTAACTTTTGAGGTTTTGAAAAACATAAGGGGAAGTACTTGTTCTTTTGAGCAAAACTTTTAAAATGATAAAAGTTTTGATAAGTTTTACTCAAAAGTAAGAAGCTCTCGCTCCTTTTATAGGTTTGTGGCAGTCGTGCCACATGGTCCTTTCATTACTAGATGCGGGTTGTACAGCATTATGTGTGCACAAGCCATTGTCAAAATCTGAATCATTTAATCCAAATGACAATTAATGAAATAGTTTAAAGAGTACCAGTCAATCCTTCAATAAGACCGAGAATTCTCTCTTGGCGTTGATAACCGTAAGAGGAAACTCTCTCTTCCACCACAAAGCTCTCTAGCCTCGCATCGATCCGATGAAACAATCCTTCAGCTATCCTTGTGATTATCTTCTTAGCATCCCTCCTTTCCTTAGAATTCCAAGCGCTTCTTTAACCCATTCCTTCTGTATGTCTTTCAACGATCACGCTAACCCATCACGAACCAACTTCAAGCGTGTGATCGCGAGAACTTGTGAAGCTCGTTGTACTCCATGAAGTAGTTGTGGTGAAGTTCACTACGATAAACCCTCCCGAACTTTGGTTTCTTCAAAATGGTGTCTTGAGATAGTTGGTTTATATCGGGTAAGTGTAGCGGTTTTGTGAGGTTGACTTGTTTCGGTAAGATTCCACACAAGTTGAAGATCTTCAACACGTTCCTGGATCACTCTACTTCTAATGAATATCAACAATGACATGATGTCTTGGAGTGAATGTTGGTGGAGAATTGTCTCATCCGACCTTGTACCTTAGCAAGGTACATGTCTTCAATGTCGTTGAGCGACAACCTCGAAATATCGGCCGGTAAAGTCATATTCTAGCTCGTCTGGCGTTTGACTTTGATCTCCCGGGGAATGAGTAATCCCACTTTGTAGCGGTGACATTCATGACATCAACGATCCTTTTATCCGAACACACCTTTGTTTGACTTTTGAACTTGGCAACCACGTAGTATAGTCTTCCTCGCTACGGCCAATGGCGAATGCCATCTTGAGCATCAAGATCATAATCCACCCGTTGTCAATGAACATTACGCGCTTCTTTGCCGATGGCGGCATTGTTGGAAGGCTAGCTGCTGGGATGTTAAAAGGTGAGTGATGTAGCGTATTTCTTCGCGATGTCGCTACCGTGTTGGTATTCAAGGTCATTGTTGAAGTATTGGTAGGGAATCACGGTTGCTCAGTGCGACCAATGATTGGTAGTGGTTTGATCCAATCTGTGTAATATGGAGTCTTATCCTTTCTTGTGAAGTCAATGTTGATTCGGGTTGAGCAAATCAATGTTGTTAGACATAGCTCGTGTGATGTTGTAGAGATGGTATTCGACTTCAATGGCACCGGAGCTTCTTTTAGCAGTTGAAACACATCATTCTTGATCCGGCGTAGCTCCCCTTTTGTCATTATTTTAACCTTGAACTGATCTTGGATAAGTTTAACATGCTCCATAGTTCGACCATCTACCGGTTCTTGGCCTTCCGGTAATCGAGGAGTAGCATCAACTAGCTTGTTGAACCATTCATATTCTTCTGTTTCATCTTCATCTAACCGGACTGACGATAGAGCTGGATCTCTTCTTCTTTGGTTTGGATGATGGTCCTGGTTGTTGCTTAGTTGATGTTTGAGATGAGGGCTGTTGCTGGGGCTCAGGAATCTCTTCGTCGTCACCACCGGTGTATTAGAAGTGATCACCAGTTTTTTCTCTGATGGTGGTGGAGACTCAGAAGTCCTGAGGTTTATTAGTAGTAGGAGGTTGTTGAGATGCTCTAGTAGTGGTGGTGGTCTTTGGTGGTGGTGGAGGCATAGATGAAGACTCGCTTGTTTTCTTTTAACGTTTAGCCTTTGGATCCTTGTCCGCATCATCATCGTCTCTTGGTCTCTTTTTCCTGCGACATGCTTCCTTGCAAGTTGTCTTGAGTTGATATGCAAGCAATGCCTCAAAGAGTTTTGATTCATCAGATGTGAAAGTTGGAGATAGGAGACATCTACATTATCAGCTGTGAAATCAAGTCAACTTCCGGTGACATTATGAGGTTTGAACTGGCCAGTGGGTTTGCATAACCACCGGTTGTTGTTTAATTGTTTTCGGACCATTGACTTGGATATGGGTAAAGTTGTTTTACAAACATTTCTTTAGTAACACCAAGAACAGTTTGGAGAAGGAAGTGATGAGTCACGATCAACAATTTGCTTGTCCATTTCTCTTTTTATGTCTCTGTTGAGGAATTGCTCGATTTGTTCTCTTTCCTCCATGAAATTGTTCATCTCATTACCAAGTAAGTTAACCTGTCGCAGCGATTCAACTTTTTGTCAATTGCATTACGTCTTTTAGCTTGCTTGACATCCTTTTGTATCTTGGTCTTGGCACGAGATGCCCATGTGTCAGTGGATTTCTTGATTGACCTGGATGATGATCTTGTTGTTGTTTCTTTAGATGGTGATGGTGATGAGTGGGAAGATGACTCAGTTGTGGATGGGTCTTGAGATGGCTCTGGGTCTTGAGGTGGCTCTGAAGATTGTTCCGGATTGTGTTCAGGGTTATCTTGAAGATATTTATCAGCTTCCTCTCGAGCTCGTGCCTCTTCCTCAGCCTTTTCCTTAGCTTCTTTCTCTACATCTTCATCTGTGATCTTCTCAGTCTTTTCCTGTTCTTCTTCCTAAAAGTTGAACGGAACTTCATACACTTGTTGTTGTTGCTCTGTAGATTCCTTAGTGGTGGTACCAGTTCCCTTATCGGGTTGATTAATCGCATCAAGAACTAATGTGATGAGGGCTCCACCACTGGAACCTCCGGGCCTCAGTTTCTTGAAGGTTGAATTCTTTAGCAACATGCTCTAACCTCAGCTGCTTAAGAGTTTTGTGGAATTGTTGTTCATCCTTTGGGTTAATTTCTTCATCAGAACTTTCTTCTTCTTCTTCAGCCACTGGTGTCTTCCCTTTGTCTGATTTTGGACTTGGTAGTTTGTCATCTGACCTCGGTGAGGTTCTTACATCTGTAGCTGTTTTGGAATAGTAAACCACCTCTTCGAGATTTAGTAGCTTCAGAGTCGTCATCCTCTGGAGTCAGGTTACGGTTTAGATTAGGGTGAGCGACACTAAAAGGAACAGCTGAAGTCTTCTCATCCATAAAACTGATTTTATCTGCACTCACTGCTTCTTGATATCGTAGATACGACGGAAGACACTTGATAGTGTCAGTGAGAAGGCAGTCCAGTAACACTGCACCTTCCTTCTTTGTTGATGAGTCTTTAAATCTGACAACGTTTAATGTAGGCTCATACAACATGGAATGATTCCTGGGTCGTTAATTCTCATGGGGATGTCCCGATTCTGCCCGAGAATAATCTGAATCAACAACTTCGTATATCTGATAAAAGTAATCTTTGACCCAGGCTTCTTGAGATGAGACATCATATCCTTCCCAGATCAGACTTGCATAGTCAATGTGTTGTTTGTTGACCATTCCCTAGAAAGTTTACAGTGCATGAGTTTAGGATGCTCATGACCGCTGTCTAAAGTACAAAGTCCTCCAAGGTTGAGGAATGTTTTTCAGATCGACCGTGGAGTGCTTGGTTATGACTCCAGCAGCTTCATCGTAGCCAATGTCGACCATGAATTGCATTATTGCCTCTTCATTCAGGGTCGGTACATAATCAGCAGGCTAAATAGCAGGTAGAAGAAGAATCGTATGAAGATTTGCTATCGTGACAGTGACTTCCTTGTCGTTGAGAGTCACTTTAACAGCATCTTGTCCATCAACCTTTTCCATTGTTTCCCAGAATTGATGGATGTAGATTTCAGGAACAGTTGTTGAGTTGGTAAGCATGTTACTGTAGGGATGAACTTTAAGGATATCTACAGCAACTCTGCATGATGATTCCGAGCAGGTGAAGTTCTCAAAATCGACCCTGAGATTTTTATTTCCAATTGATTTGCTGAAACTAGTTGGGAAGATATCTTCCATTGTGAGTTCGTTTGGTGCGTTGACATTTTCCATGATGACGTCCATTTCGTGATCTGAAAGGTATTGAGACAAAAGAACCAACATATCAAAAGATATTATGTTAGTCAAAAGTTGATTCTATTGTCCAATTATTGAAGTTGTTATGTTTATAAATGTTACTAGTTCAAAGTCACATATTTTCCAATAGTCCAAAAGTCGACGTGTTAAGTTACGTGAGTATGTTAATTTTGAATGTTAAAGTCCAAAGTTTACTTAAGCACACAGCGTTTTAACTTTTGTAGCTTATTAGTGACATTTTGGTTTTGTGACATTATGAGTAACTTATTACAAGTTTGTACGCGTAACATTTCAAAAGTTAAGTTACAAATTGGCTTAGGCATAAGGAAGTAAGCTTATGTGTAAACCAGGTAACCTTAAGCATAGACATAAGCTTATGCGTAGGAGGTAACCTTAGGCATAAGGAAGGCTTACGCGTAGGAGTGAACTCTTAGCATAAGGCTTACGCGTAGGCTTAGGTTAAGGACTTACGCGTAAGGTTTACTCGTAAAAGTAGCCCTTAGGCGTAGAAGTCCAAGTTTACGCATATCCTTCACAGGATACGCGTAGTCCATTTTAGACCCTTACGCGTAAGAGTTACGCGTAAGATTGCTCTTATGCGTAACATCTACGCATAAGGTGATCCTTAAGTGTAAAGTCCAAGTAACCTTGATTCTAAAACTGGTACACATAGAAGCCTGAAATAGTTTAATCATAACACTCATATTAACAAGTTTTCAATCACTTTCAATATCACAAGTATGACATGCATGTTCAATCCGGTTATGCGTAAGACGGTTTAGGTGTAAGCTCAAACCCTAAATTCAAATCCAACGTGTAAGAGTTTCAACCATGGGAAATCATCCAAAAGTTTTCTGGGTTATCTGATATGCTTAAGAAGTTAGTTACCACAAGTTATAACATCAAAAACACACTGAATCAAAAGTACCCAAATTTACGCATACTTAAACCCTAAACTTTGATTCCAAAATTTGGAAGATTCTGGGTATGATTTCATGGTGAAATTGATCAATTAATCATGTAACAAACATATCCTAAGCATTTAATTAACCTAAAACACTCCCAAATGAAAATACCCAAATCCACGCATAAACCCTAATTTTTAAAAAAAAACGTTTAAAATTGATTTATGGGTTGGTTTTGTTGTTTGAAATGGGTTTAGGATTGATATTAAACCTTTTTAACACTACCCATTTCACGAAAACATCATTTTACAAGATCATGTTTATACGTGTATGCGTAAGAACACAAAATCATGATTTTTGAAACATCAAACCGTTGGATTCGTATGAAAATTAAAACCAATGTTAGGAATCACATTTAGAAACGATTTTCACTTACAAATTTCATGTTTGAAGCACGGATTTGAACTTTGATTATTAGCCGTGGATGGGTTGGTTGAAGAATTAAATGTGAGTAGTAAATGTGTAAGAGAAGTTAGGTGGAAGGTTTTTGTTAAAAATAAGTTTTCAATTTTGACAAGAATGGCCCTTCCACGTCAACTATTTTCAACCAAGACCCATAACTTCCACTTTGGTTTAGCAAAGCAACATTGTTGGAAAGAAACTTGACGACACTCCCCCTCGACTTTAGAAATGATGAAATTTTCCAAATTTGAGTCCGAGGAGAGTGTTTAACAAGAAACGTAACCATCATTTTCAAAGAAACAACATCTTTAGGTAACATGAAAGTACAAGGTTTTATGAGATTGAAAAATATTTACATTCTCCCCCTCAACACTTGTTCGGAAAAAATAATGAAAGTTTTGATAGAACAAAGTGTTGACGGAGTATTTGTACTTGCAATTTTTGAAAGAAATTAGATAGAAGAATACTTTTGTGTTTTATCAGATTTTATATTTTTCTATTTTTTGTTTTTGAAAAGTTTATTTACAAAAGAGGTTTTGGTGTTTGACTGGTTTCAAGATTGTTTTAAAAGTTAGTTCAGTTCCTCTGGAGTCAAACACCTCATGCCAATCCGGTAGATCAAGTCAGTAAACCTAGCAGGAGCCAAGGCTTTGGTGAGAAGATCCGCCATTGGTGTTCATTACCACAAAATATAATTCAACGGTACCCTTTTCCACATGCTCTTTGATGAAATGATATCGAAGATCGATGTGCTTGGACTTTGAATGTTGAACGGTGTTGCACGAGATCGCAATAGCACTTCGATTGTCACAGTACACCGGGATTACATCAAATCGTAACCATAATCTTTGACTTGTGTTCTCATCCAAATGACTTGAGCACAACACGCCGACATGGCTACATATTCTGCTTCTGTTGAGGACAGCGATGTACAGTCTTGCTTTTTCGATTGCCATGACACCAATTTATCACCAAGGAATTGCAAACCACCTGAAGTACTTTTTCGAGAATCTAGGCAACCTGCATGATCAGCGTCTGAAAAAGCTATTAGTTCAAAACCAGAATCCTTCGGATACCAGATCCCTAAGTTAATGGTTCCCTTGACATATCGGAGGATTCTTTTAGCCTTAGTGAGGTGACGTTCAGTTGGTCTTGATAGATAACGGGAGAAAAGATATACAGAAAATACAATGTCAGGTCTACTGGCTGTTAGATACATAAGAGACCAAATAATACTTTGGTATTTGGTATGTGCCATTGGTGTGGCATAGGTATCACTGCTTTGCATTCCATTTTTGTTTGAAATTTCAAGAGCATATTTGGACTAACTTAAGAAAATACCACGGGGTGATTGATGAAGTTGTAGTCCTAAGAAGAACGTAAGTTCAACCATCATTGACATTTCAAAATGTGTTTTCATAAGTTTTAAAAAAGCGTTTGAGTACTTTTTATGGGTTGACCCAAAAATAATGTCATCCACATAAATTTGAACGATTAAAATGTGTGGCCCGTGATATTGTATAAAAAGTGTTGGGTCGACCGATCATTTGACAAAATTATGGGATAGAAGAAAGGATGATAACTCATCATACCACGCCCGAGGGGCTTGTTTGAGACCATAGAGAGCCTTGTTCAGTTTTTAGACGTGATTAGGGAACTCGGATCAACAAATCCTTCGGTGACTAACATATACCGTTTCCTTTAGCTTACCATTCAAAAGCGATTTTGACATCCATCGATAGACCGTGATGTTCATGTGAGCCGCGAATGCCGAGAAAAATCCGTCTGACAGCCTCGGTCTAGAAACCGTGCAAATGATTCATCGAAGTCAATCCCCTCTTCTTGTCTACAACCCTTAGCCACCAGTCGTGACTTATTTCTGATAACCGTACCTTCAGCATCTAACTTGTTTTTCCAAATCCATTTAAGACCAATAACATAAACCGCTGTTGGATTTTCAACCAATTTCCATACTTCAAGACGTTTAAACTGATTTAGTTCTTCTTGCATGGACTCAATCCAGTTGTCATAGGTCATTGCTTCTTTAATGTTTTTGGCTTCAGATTGACAAACGGTAAGTGCATAAATGCAATGTTCACCGTCAGTCTGAAGGCGTTGTCTAGTTACGACTGGCTGATTCGGGTTTCCAATAATGTTCACAAGAGGATGGCCTTTAGTTCAATGATGTGTGGAGGGTTGATGTTGATATACATTATGCAGATTAGGTGGATTCAAATGGCTTGTTGATGATTCCGCAACATCTGAAGTTGTTGTTTCATTAGCGAAAGGGTTAAAGAACGCATTTGAATCATAATCTGCGGGTGTAGGTACTTCATGATTGAGAAAATCATCAGCTGGTTTAGCGTCATTGGATGCGGTTTGTTCGGCTGTTGTTGTAGAATCAATTGGAGGTGCGTTAGCAATAGTTGTTGTTGTTTCAGGTGTATCAAGTATTGGATTATTATCAGGTTAAGCAGCGGAAACGTTTGATACATCTGGAGCACGTTGATCAATATCATCACTAAACAAAGGAGCAAAGAGCTGTTCCATTTGACGACGAGTAAGCTGTAAGCTTGGTTCAGCTGATGATGGGGTTTGGGGGAAGTTAAGACGGTTATGTCTAGGTTCCAATCTTTTTTGCTCAGAAGCCATTTCTGTAAGCTCATCAAAATTAGCATGAATCGTTTCCATAATCTCACTTGTACGACGATTCTAGATTCGGTATCCCTTTGAGTTTTCACAGTATCCAACGAAGACTCCAATGTCAGCTTTAGCCTTGAGCTTTCCCAAGTCATCACGATCATTATTTGGGTAACAGAGAGCACCAAATACATGAAAGTGTTTGAGATTCGGTTTGCGGTTATTGATAAGCTCATAAGGTGTTTTTTTGTGGCGTTTGGTTATCATAGAACAGTTCTAAGTGTAGCATACAGTGGAAACGGCTTCTGCCCATAAGTAATCTGGAAGTTTTGCATTAATTAACATTGTTCTTGCAGCTTCCACTAACTTATGGTTCCGTCTTTCAACAACTCCATTTTGTTCTGGTGTCCGTGGAATTGATGTTTGATGCTCAATTCCTACTTTCTTATAGTATTCACAATGAGTTTGATTCACAAATTCAGTTCCTCTGTTTGTTCTGATTTGTTTGACTGTGTTCCGGAGCTGAACTTGAATTTTTGTGAGAAAGGTGATGATCATTTGTGGAGCTTGATCTCACTTCGAAGAAAATAAACCCAAGTCCATCTTGAGTAGTCATCAACAATTACTAGAATGTAGCGTTTGCCAATAATCGTCTGCACACGCATCGGGCCACACAAATCCATGTGAAGAAGATGAAGCACATGTTGAGAGCTGTGTTCCACCTTTGAAGGAAAGTGAGAACGAATGCTTTTCCCTTGTTCACAACCTGAGCATAGATGATCTTTAGAATACTAAAACCTTGGAAGAACTTCAACTAGTTTGTATCGTGCAAGATTGGTTATGGTTTGAAAGTTCAAGTGAGAAAGTCGTCGGTGCCATAGCCAAGATTTTGTTGATGTTGCCTTAGAAAGTAGACAAATGGGAGATGAAGCAAT
The DNA here is from genome assembly GCA_910596185.1 of Chrysanthemum makinoi. Taxonomy (NCBI): domain Eukaryota; kingdom Viridiplantae; phylum Streptophyta; class Magnoliopsida; order Asterales; family Asteraceae; genus Chrysanthemum; species Chrysanthemum makinoi. The sequence continues at coordinate 6,621,555 of OU343224.1, forward strand.
CATGTCTTGCATTTAGATTGTGTAAAGGCTTGATGTGCGGTTTCCCGACATAAGATCGTTTCCTTGTAAATCACAAATGAAGCAAGTTTTCTCCCTGAAAGTAACTTCCAAATCTCCATCACAAAATTGACCGACTGAAAATAGATTGTGACCGGGACCTTCCACATAATAAACCCTGCTAATATCGATGTTCCCATTGATGTAATCTCTGTAGCCCATGATAGCTGCGAAGTGATCATTCCCGAACCTAACAGTACCGATGAACTTTGAAACAAAGTTTGATAAAAGTTTGAGATTGCCTGTCATGTGCCGGGAACATCCGCTATCAACAATCTAAAGGATGATCTGTATCACCGCATTACACAGCACGACAGGTGGAATAAAAGTAGAGGTGGAACCCGAAGAGTTAGAGGGTTCCGTTACAGTTACAATTGAAACACACATGTTAATGATTTTAGGAATCCATTTAAAGCCAGGTGTATTTTGTAACCATCTCTGCCAAGTCCAACTAGTTTTAGCTTTGGTCTAGGAACCGTCGGGCCACGTTAAAGCACAGACTTATAAGCATTAGTGGGCCTAGAGGTAATCCGTTTTCTATTATTCCGTTTACGAGATAAAATAGATTTAGCAACACATTTATCATGACAACGAAAAACATGCTTTTCCGACAACCAACACAAGATGCTTCAAACATAACATTCAAAGTACTTAAAGATTCAGCATTCGTTACATCACTTTGGCTATTACATTTTTCTAACAAAATGTCTAAATTGGGTGCAACATGAGTTTTATTCAAAGTCCTAAGGTGTTCTTCTAATTCAGAGGTCTTTATTGTTCTTCTCTTACGTTGCAACTTCCTATTCTTCCTTGTTTTGCTCTTAAGCTGTGAAGTGCAAACGTTGGGAAAAGAGGCAACTATTCTTGTATCAGTGAAAGGAAGCACATTGGTATCTTGTGGTGTGTCATTAGGCGTTCTAGTGTCAATTTTAAACATTCCAGGTGCAAGAACATTCGTGTTACTAGACTTATCTTGTTCATACTTCCCTAACTTTGCTTTTAACTCAACAATAGTGTGCAATAATTCTTGATTTTCAGAGCGAACGTTTCCACTAACGTTTAAGACTTCTTTCGTTTATGCAAGATGATTATCAAGTTCTTTTGATGCCTTAGTACGAGTCTTTTTGAGCAAATCAAATATGACAACATATTCAGTTTTGACTTTGGCAAAATTTTTTCATATTTTGAAATTTGACATTTTAAAGACACGTTGTCATCATCCAGTTGTTCAAGTTTTGGATCGAAAGATTTTTCACGTAACTGGTTGATTTTGTTTTGCAAAGCAAGTTCTCGATTTTTACAATCTTTTTGACACCACTGAAGACGATGTTTTGCATTCGAAAGTTCATTTAACAAACACTCATTTTCAATTTTCAAAGACTCGATTTGCGGCACATTATCAATATTATCAACATTATCAACAGAGTCAACATCAATATAGTCAAATGCATATGCAACCGTATGTAATAACACCAATTTGATGGTATCAGCACAGATAAAATCTTCCAAGAGTCGATCAACATGATTTCTTAACATTTTCTTATAAGTTTTGTATTTGAAATCGATGTTTCGTTTTCTAAAACTGTTTTCATAGGTCATTGGGTCTATTATAGATTTGATGATACAAAACAAGAAGAATGAAACATGAAGGACTTAAAGTGACAAGAAGGGAAACTACAAAAGATGGAGGATTTGGAAGATTCTAGAAGATATGCTTAAAAGAATATTTAGTTTCCTAATTGTATTATGATTCCTCTTGTAAACCCTAGATGTCTCTAGTATATAAAGAGACATAGGGTCATTAGTTTAGTAGGTACGTACGAGATGTAGACGTCTAAAGGTGTGTGTGTGTGGAAACCTAGGCGTATGGATTTGGGAAAATGCCTAGGGTTTAGTGGTTTAGTTAGTTAGTGTTAGATCAAGTCTTTGATCTTTATTATAGTTAGTTTATGATAATGAAAAACCTTGTTCATAATAATATTGATTCTATGTTTGAATATTCCGCCTTCATTATTATGTGTTCCTAGATATAATATTAGACCTCGTCTAAGAGCTTTCAACGATATTTACATGTGGTATCGAGCACTGGGGCTCGTGATATGTAGGGTACAAGGTTTTTCGAAGAAGAAGGAAGAAAAATTCGAAGCTGTAAAAAATTCGTAATACTTCTGCACTGACCTTTGTTTTACAGAAGGCATAAATTTTTATTCAACCGTTGGATCGAGCTAAAATTTGAACTGGAGCTTCTTGGTATATCTATCTTTAATCTCACCGAAGGGATCTTCGATCTGAACTCCCAGTAAAAAGATATAAGGCGTCGAAGTCTGCTGCAGAACCGAAAAATTTTCGTAAGGTTACAACAGCACTGTTTTGAAACGGTCATAAAGTTTTCGTTAACCGTTGGATCGTAACGAAATTTTGGGTGGATGTTCTCTATATATCAATCTAACTTTCCACCTGAGGGATCTTCCATCTGAGCTTTTATGTGAAAGTACTGCTGAAAGTACCTTCTGTGTATTTTCAAAGTACTTGTTGTGCGTTTTGGTCCCCTACAAGCAAAGTCTTGCTTGGACACGAAAGTCTTGCTTGGAATTGAAAGTACTGCAAATTTTTCAAAGTATCTTGTTGCTCTTGCTTTTGCAAAGTCTGCTTCAAAGTCTGTTATTATTGAAAGTACTTCTGCTCTAAATTTAAAAGTCTTTTTTTATATGGATTTCAATTTAAGGGAAGTTGAGCATATTAATTGTTATGGTTTTGGGACGACACACACACGAGGTTATTGTTCACACACACAAGGAGTTTGGTTAAGTGTTCTTAAAAGGATTCAAAAAGGCTCGTATTTGATTCTGATGGATTAATTGATTACGAAGAAGGTTGAATATCATTTATTTGATGTTGTAGTTGAGTTTCACAGGTTTGTTCTTTTATCATATAGCTTGATGAATCTAGCAATGTGTGATTTTTCTTATGATGCTCTATGCACACATTGGCTATCACTTGAAGGAGTTACATTGTAGTGCTCAGTGTCTCATACTAGTTGAGGATTCTTGTCAAGGGATTGCGGTCTACTTATATTTGGTGATTGGTATAAGTATGGAGTTTCGTGGATAGTAAAAGATTTAAGACACAAGTTTGGGAAATTCTACTTCTTCATCAAATTCGTTATACTCGGTTTTCTTCACAAGTGATCATTACAAGGAGCTTACCAATTTGAAGAATCAAGAAGATGGTTAACATATGGTTTTAGGGGAAGCTTATTGTTAAATGTTTAACCATCTACAGGCATCACTCAAGGGGAAGTGTTTGATTTTTACTATTGTTGATCATTATTACTACTGCTAGTTGAAGTTTTCTACTGTTTTGGATCCATTTTTCTTATGATGCATAATGGTGGGTGATTTGAAGCATTGGAAGTCTTAGATTGGAAGTATGATATTGGTTCGTGGTGGTCAAGATCATTATTTGCATACGTTCCCAATTTGGATAATAACAAAAAGGGGAAGAGATGTTTGAGTGACATGTTCAAGTCAAGGGGAAGCTTGGAAGACAAGATTGGAAGACAAGATTGTTTCATTCATGGTGAGATTTAATGATCTCAGCTTTTGCTACTTCGTCTAGGGAAGTTCGTACAAGAATCGTGTTTGTTTTGTCATCATCAAATAGGGGAAGATTGTTGGGTCTATTATAGATTTGATGATACGAAAAAAGAAGAATGAAACATGAAGGACTTAAAGTGACAAGAAGGGAAACTACAAAAAGATGGAGGATTTGGAAGATTCTAGAAGATATGCTTAAAAGAATATTTAGTTTCCTAATTGTATTATGATTCCTCTTGTAAACCCTAGATGTCTCTAGTATATAAAGAGACATATGGTCATTAGTTTAGTAGATGCGTCGAGATGTAGGCGTCTAAAGGTGTGTGTGTGTGGAAACCTAGGCGTAGGGATTTGGGAAAACGCCTAGGGTTTAGTGGTTTAGTTAGTTAGTGTTAGATCAAGTCTTTGATCTTTATTATAGTTAGTTAGTTAGTTTATGATAGTGAAAAACCTTGTTCATAATAATATTGATTCTATGTTTGAATATTCCGCCTTCATTATTATGTGTTCCTAGATATAATATTAGACCTCGTCTAAGAGCTTTCAATTTCTTTATCTGCTTAGCTTGAGCCTTAGTAGTCTTTTTCAACTTAACCAACTCCCTTGTTAAAACATAATTATCCAATGTCATTTCTTCAGGGGGTATAGTATGTGAATCATCTCCTTGAATTGGTGAATGTTCCTTTGATTGAGAAGCAGGAACAGATCGTTGTGGAGATGGAGAAGGTGAAACTGCAACATCTTCTTGAACTTCAGTACTTGGGGAAGCAGTACCTTGTGGAGATGCAGTACCTTCTTGAGATGCAGCACTTTGAGAAGTAGTACTTGCAGATGCACATTACTTGTAGGTGCGATACTTGCGGATGCAGTACCTTCGAGCGTCATCTTCTTCAAAGATCGCTCTAAGCAGCTGAACAACTTCCATCATAGAAGTAGTTAAGGGAGTATCCCTTCCAGTGAATTGATCACTCTTCCTAGCCATAAAGGTGAAAATTTTTGCTTGTTGAACCACAATGTAAAAGATCTATTGGCTTAGGAACATCAGAAAGTTGTTTATTGAGGAATACTTGAACAAACCTTGGATACATTAGCCACTTTGAACCATGAGTGATGTGGGAAAGCATTCCATCAAGAATGAGCCTTGAGAAATTAAAAACACGATCTGTAGCCAAGCCCACAATAGCAGATGCTATATTTGATCCAAATTGCTCCCATGAAGTACTTTTTGCACTAATACAGATTATGTTTTGAAAACCTAGTATTATATGTGAAAACCTTGTGAATCCCTAGTATATAAAGAGACATAGGGTCATTAGTTTAGTAGGTACGTACGAGATGTAGACGTCTAAAGGTGTGTGTGTGTGGAAACCTAGGCGTAGGGATTTGGGAAAACGCCTAGGGTTTAGTGGTTTAGTTAGTTAGTGTTAGATCAATTCTTTGATCTTTATTATAGTTAGTTAGTTAGTTTATGATAATGAAAAACCTTGTTCATAATAATATTGATTCTATGTTTGAATATTCCGCCTTCATTATTATGTGTTCCTAGATATAATATTAGACCTCGTCTAAGAGCTTTCAACGATCTTTACAAGGTCCAATCTCCTTTTGAAGATCCTGTTCCCAATAGATTGCACATATTTTTAAATTTCGGACATGGGGTAAAAGTCTTTTCTGAAAAATATCTCTTTGATTTTGCGCATGTGGCGATTGAAAATGTTAAACTTTTATTTGAGAATTAACTTCAATTTCAAGTTCCAAAAGTTTGATGTCAGACATGAATGTATCAAAATATTTAAGAACTTGACATCGTTCGGGTAAAGATTTTACTTCACTGAAGGAAGGTAAAGTACCATTAATTTGTGCAACATTGTATCGGGGACCATCATTAGAAGAGGACTCAGGAAGTGGTGTGATAACCCAAGGTGTGTTAGTATGATCTTGTTGTTTTACAAACGGTATGTGTCACACCCCCAAAATACCTGTTTTGCAGTGGAATGGAATTCTGGGATGACACCATAGCATCACGATTCTGATTATATTGAACGACCTAAAGTGTCGTTTGAAAAGCACATCGTTTGATATAATAAAACATTCAGAGTTTACAAAAGATAGGTCCCAAAAGGTAGTCAACATTTGCGGAAATAAGTTTGTTACAAACCAAACGATGTTTAAAAGTGCCATAATATACAAGTGAGACGCGTCGTCACCGCGACTCTATGATAAGTCCTTATGCATGCCATGAAGTATATGCCTTAGATACCTGAAAATACATTGCTAAAACGGTCAACAATAATGTTGGTGAGAAATCATAGGTTTATGAAAATGTTTTATACGACTACCACAAGTATAAGTCATGTATGACAAAAATGTCACATAAAAATGATACAATTGCTATAAGCTCATGACACCGAAGCTAGACTGATTATGATGTTCGCCCCAACAGAGTGTTTGCCAAACAACTCTCAATCTAATATTAAATGAAATGCATCCGTTTCACCAGTTGGAACTACCAACCCGGATGGAGGAGTCACCCTCAATAGATCTATTCACTCACTCGCTTAAACTCGTAATTAACGGTTCATGATAATGAAATGGGGACATTAATATGGCAATGAGGTAACTTAAGCAATGTAAATGAATTTGATATACTTGGGCTCGTAATAAAATGATGTGCAATGTATTCTCCCCCGTAGGTTTGAAATGAAATATAAACTTGAATAAAACGGGGCTATGAAAACTCACTTGATACAATGATTATGATGGCAAAAGTGGATACACTGAAATGAGGCGCAATCTCTAACTGCAACCTATTATGAATGATATGATCTAATATAAGTCATGATATAATGTTGTGCATGCAAACTCATATGATATCCATACCACTTGTGCATTTGAAAATAAAGTTTATCGTCGAAAAATAAGTTTATAACGTCTTGTCAAGTTATAAAATACTTTACGCTTATATATGTTGAAACAACATCCCATGATAATCGTTTAGAAATAGAACAAGAATTTATAGTTTTTCGTCGCGAAATAATATACTTTGACAATTCATGAAAATGACTAAGTAACCTCGCGAAGCTTAGTCGCAAAATAGTGAATATATAAAGTGTTAGTGTTGAAGAAAAATAGTTGTGATCGTCGTAATTCAAATACGTATATCTTGAGCGTTATAGGTCCGTTTTCTACGATTTATATATCCTCGGTTTCGTGTTAATGTATACTAATATATTTTTGATAAATTGACTCATTTAGATTATGTTTAAAACTCGGTTTTGCCCCTTAAAAATTCCTTGACAACTTACATTATTTCAGAAAATTAGTTTTCGTCGCTAAACTTGAAATTAACATATCTTTTTCGTTATAAACCCGTTTTAACCCGTTCAAGCGACCACTGTTTTGTTTTAAAGTCTATTTTCTGGAAATATAAACCAAAATAATCCACTACTTACTGAAATTTCCATATTTTATAAAAATGGACAGACCTAAATTTCATGTTGTCGATAATGATTTTTATAGTGTAGAACTTGTTCTAACCCTTTCCAATCAACACCAAAACTATTCTAAACCTACCATACACCTTCTTAGGGTGTCATGGGGTCCTAACCTTCTCCAAAAATGATTGAGTTCATGGGAATAATTATAGGATAGTTAAAACTCATTATAAGTAGAAAAACAAGTAAAAAGTGGTATGAATACATATAATACTTGCATATTTTTGTACTAGAATGATAAAATAGATCAAGTATGATTATGAAAGAGTAGTAAAAATTATGAGAAGCTTACTAGTAGTATGATGAGGTTTAAAGTAACAAGGTGCTTAATAACTTCTTGGTTTTTATTTCAAAACCTAATATAGAAGTATACTAGAGTTGTTTAGTCACTTGATCTCGGAAAATCTTTGGTTTTTTCCTCTTGTTCTTGCTTGGCCGATCATTAACAAAGGAAGGAGAGGGTTTCTAGTTTTTTTTTCACCTTTTAGTATGTGTAAATATGTATTGTAGTTTAGTAAATAATTGGTATAATACAAATATCTAACCAAAAGGATGAGTATGTGTACACTTATCTTTTCAAGATTTTAATAAAAATGATGACTAGAGGGGGTGGTCGGCAAGGGCATAATGGGGATTTAGGTTGTGTATTTTTTATGACTAATTGTATTTAAAGTTATGTGTATTGTATATTTTACACATATAATTAATTATTTAGTGTAGCGTTAACTAGAAATCGATTTTAACGAAACAAAATAAAATATATCGATGTCATAAAAATTATAAAAATGCATTTCTCGCAAGTATTGAGTGAATAAATAATTATCGAATAGAATTTACTAAAACCGTCGTAAATATATATATATATATATATATATATATATATATATATATATAACAATATATATACAAAATAAATTCAAAACATCGGTTAAACTATTAGTATAATTTTTATAGTCTTAAAATGAGTATAAAAATATATACGGATAATTGTCGGAAGTGTCGAATCAATTATTCATAATAAATGATCGTGCGATAGCGTTTATTTAATAAATAAATATACGTTAATGAAATATGCAAACTCATGCCTGAACTAATATGAAAATGATGTTATTGATGATATGTAGACTAACTCTAGTCTATATGTAATGTTCTCAATGATGTTCCATGAATACGCAGCTTAACCCTTACGGTTACGCGAATTTGATACTCGTAAACCTAGTTTACGAAAAATGATGAATAGTGAATCATGAATAGTGATTTTTCTCCGGGAATGAATAGTGTTTCGTGAATAGTAAAATTTTAAAATAACTTCTCAAAGTCTCAAACTGACTTCAAAAATGATGAATAGTAACCAGTGAATAGTAAATTCCCCGAGATGAATAGTAAATTTGAGAAATGACCTGAAATTACGATTTGTCACATTCGCCCACCAAAAAAGGAATTCAGTCCCTGAATTCAGTTCATGTTGGTTTCTACGGTGTCATTTGTGAAAAGATGAGGATATTTGAGTCGCATCTGGTCTTCCGTTCCCAAGTAAACTCGGGACCTCTTCGAGAATTCCAGCGAACTTTCACGATAGTAATTCAAATTTGCTTCAACTGTTTGACCTCTCGGTCCATGATTTCTGCTGGTTCCTCCACGAAATTGAGTTTATCGTCGAGTTGAATTTCTTCTAATGGAATTACGAGTGATTCATCCGAAAGACACTTCTTGAGGTTTGAAACGTGAAATGTGTTATGTACATGGCTGAGTTCTGACGGAAGCTCGAGTCGATATGCTACAGGGGGCCACTCTGTCAGAATTTTAAATGGCCCAATGTACCTCGGGTTCAACTTCCCACGTTTTCCGAATCGTATCACTCCTTTCCAAGGCGATACTTTCAATATAACCTTGTCGCCAACTTGAAATTCTAATGGTTTGCATCGTACGTCAGCGTAACTTTTCTGTCGGCTTCTGGCAGTTCGGAGTCTATCTCGGATCTGAATTATCTTTTCTGTTGTTTCACGAACCATTTCGGACCGTGAGTTGTGCATCACCAACCTCGGCCCAACAGACGGTGATCGGCACTTTGATCATAGAGTGCCTCGAATGGTGTTGCTTTTATCTTTGGTGTGATAACTATTATTTTAAAAGAATTCGATCAATGGCAAATGGTTAGCCCAACCATTTCCAAAATCAATCACATGCTCTGAGCATATCTTCTAATGTTTGAATCGTTCTTTCACTCGACCATCGGTCCGAGGATGATAGGCGTGCTCATCTCTAATCGGGTTCCAAATGCATCTTGTAATGATTTCCAGAAGTTTGAGGTGAATCGACTATCTCTGTCGGAAATGGTGGAAATTGGTGCACCGTGCCTTGAGACTATTTCCTTGATGTAAAGTCTAGTAAGCTGTTCCATGGAGTAAGAATCTCTGATTGGTATGAAATGGGCTGGTTTGGTAAGATGATCAAAAATTACCCAAATAGCGTCGTAACCGCCTGATGTCTTAGGGAGTTTAGTGATGAAATCCATTGTAATGCGTTCCTATTTCCTTTGGGGAATTTCTTGAAGTTGAAGTAATCCTGAACGTTTCTGGTATTCAGCCTTTACCTTAGAGCAAGTAAGGCATTTGCTAACATACGTGGATGAATAGAGTTTCTTGAGATCCTGATACATCTTATCAGAACCTGGATGAATAGAATACTTCGACTTGTGCGACTCATGCATAATCAACTCTCGTATCCCGTCATAAAGTGGTACCAAAATTCTATCCTTGAAGCATAATACTCCGTCTGATCTCTTTACAAAGCCATTTGTATCCTCGGGCATACCATAGAGTTGTTCACTAGGTCAATTTTCCTCCTTGAGTGCTTCGGTCTGAGCTTCGAGGATTTTTTATGGTAGAGGTGAACTAATCGTCATTCCTAATGATCTGAATCTCAAAGGCTTGTGTCTTTCTTTCCGGCTAAGGGCATCTGCCACGACATTGGCTTTCCCCGGATGATATCTAATTTCACAATCGTAATCGCTAAGTAATTCCAACCAACGACGTTGCCTCATGTTAAGTTCTTTCTGATCAAGTATATATTGTAAACTCTTGTGGTCTGTAAACACTGTACACTTAGTACCGTAGAGGCAGTGCCTCCAAATCTTGAGTGCAAAAACTACAGCTCCCAACTCAAGAACATGAGTGGAGTAATTCTTCTCATGAACCTTAAGTTGTCGAGAAGCATAGGCTATCACTTTCTCGTTCTGCATTAACACAGCTCCAAGTCCTTTGTGTGAAGCATCGCAGTATACAACGAAGTTTTCAATTCCATCGGGTAGTGCCAAAATTGGCGCACTGCAAAGATTTTGCTTCAATAACTGAAAGGCAGATTCTTGTTTCTTTCCCCATTCGTACTTCTGGTTCTTCTGTGTCAACTTAGTCAAAGCTTTAGCTATCTTTGAAAAACCTTCAATAAATCTTCTGTAATATCCGGCAAGTCCTAAAAATTGACGAATCTTCGTAGGATTTGTTGGGGTGGCCCAATCTCTCACGGCCTCGATCTTTGCAGGGTCAACCTGTAACCCTTGGCTATCAATGACATGACCAAGAAATTGTACTTTTCGGATCCAAAAATCACACTTCGAAAATTTAGCATACAATCTCTCCTTCTTGAGTAGTCCTAAGATCGTTCTGAGGTGCCCTTCGTGCTCTTCTTTGTTCTTCGAGTAAATCAATATGTCGTCGATAATTACTATTACAAACTTATCCGAATAGGGTTTGCATACCCTATTCTTGAGATCCATGAATACCGCATGTGCGTTGGTTAATCCGAACGGCATTACTTGAAACTCATAATGACCATAGCGAGTTCTAAATGCTGTTTTCAGGATATCCTCCTCCCGAACTCTAAGTTGATGGTAACCTGACCTCAAGTCGATCTTTGAGTAAAGACTAGAGCCTTGCAGCTGATCGAACAAATCGTCGATCCTGGGAAGTGGGTATCGGTTCTTCACAGTTAACTTGTTCAACTCTTGATAATCTATACACATTCTGAAAGATCCATCTTTCTTCTTCACAAACAAGACCGGTGCTCCCCAAGGAGAGGAACTAGGTCTAATGAATCCTTTGTCTAAAAGTTCTTGCAACTGGTTAGACAACTCCTGCATCTCTGATGGTGCTAGTCGGTAAGGTGCTCGTGCAACTGGTGCAGCTCCTGGCACTAACTCAATCTGAAATTCCACTTGGCGTGTAGGCGGAAGTCCCGGTAAGTCTTCGGGAAAGACTTCAGGAAATTCCCGAACAATCGGTACATCCTCAAGTTGCCTCTATTCCGACTTCTTTTCTGTTATATTTGCTAAGAAAGCATAACAACCCTTCTTTATGTACTTTTCGGTTTTGATGCATGATATAATACTGAGTCTAGTTCCACTTCATTCTCCACGAATGATCAAGGTTTCGCCGTTGTAAGGAAGATGAACAACTTTTTATCACAAATGATTCTTGCACGATACTTGGATAACCAATCCATGCCGATAATGACGTCGAAACTTCCAAGTTCTACGGGCATAAGGTCTGTATTGAATGGATGATTTAGAAAATTGAGAGTGCAACCACGGACAATGGTGTCGGAGCCAACTAAGTTACCGTTAGCTAATTCAATGTAGTAAGGAGTGTCTAGTGTAGTTGGTTTGATATTGAGTAAGGGTGCAAATATAGTGGACACAAAGCTTTTATCGGCTCCCGAATCAAATAAAACTGATGCATAATGATTATTGATAAGGAACGTACCTGTGACAACATTCGGGTCCTCCTTGGCTTCTCCTCCTCCCATAACATAAGCTCTTCCTTGTGCTATTCCACCTTGGTTCCTGTTCCATTGATTCTTCCATTTTGGACAATACCCCTTGTAGTGTCCCTCTCTCCACATCCAAAACATGTCACTAGCGGTTTCTGATTTTCCATCATAGTTTGAAACTTGCATTCTTTGGTTTTGGTGACCCACCTTCTTACAATTTCCGCATGGAGTAGGGCAACGACCGGGATTATGATGACTTTGACACTTTTCACACTTAGTTAAATTACCTGTGTAACCTTTCCTTTCCTTTGGGCCAGCAGCAAATGGCCTTAGCAACTTCTTGTCTCTTTTGTGGTTGCTGAGTAACATTGCCACCTCGATTGTTGTCCCACTTTCTCTTGTTGTTGTTATTGTTATAGTATGTGTAGTTGTTTCGGTTGTTACTGTAGTTGGTGCGATTGTTGTTATTGTTGTTGCGGTTGATGTTGGTAATGTTTCCCCTCTTCACAACTTGAGCCATGAGTTTTTGTGACACCCTGATAGATTCTTCAATTGTTTGTGGATCGAAAGAAATTACATCACCTTGAATACTTTGTGGAAGTCCTCCAATGAAATTTTCCAGTAGTTTCTCGTTGTCTGAAACCATAGATGGACATAAAGCAGCCAACTCTTGAAACCTTATGATGTAGGTCTCGATGTCATAACCAACAGTCACTAACTTATAAAATTATGTTTCTAATTTCTTCACCTCAGTGCGCGGACAATACTTCTTAGTCAACAACCTCTTGAATTGATCCCATGTGAGCTTGTAATCATTTTCCATACCAATAGGCTGTGCATAAGAATTCCACCATGACATTGCCCCATCTAAGAGTGTACTAGTAGCGAACTTCACCTTGCAGTCATCTGGGCAACTACATAGAAGAAATACAGACTCGATCTTCTTAAACCAACGGATCATAGCAGTGGCTCTTTCTGTGCCTTTGAACTTTGTGGGATCACCGCTCTTAAAGTCCTTGTATGTACAATTTCGAACTCGAGACCCTCCAGCAGCCCCTGCAGCAGTAGCGAGTCTGGCAGCTTCAGCAGTAGCCGCAGCCTCGGCAGCATTAGCAAGTCTGGCAGCTTCAGCAGTAGCTGCAGCCTCGGCAGCAGTAGCAAGTCTGGCAGCCTCAGCAGCAGCCGCAGCCTCGGCTATACTATCCTTTACATACTTTTGGATAGCAGCTTGTGTCATATCTGGTGCAGCTTTCTTTGGCACCATAATTCTTCAAAATCATAAGACAAAACAATAATGAGAACCCATAAGTAGAAACAAACATTACACATAAATATCCGCAACCACAACATGCGTAAATAAATGAAATCATAACGGAACAACCACGAAATATCACAAATATAATCACAACACACGTGAATATAATACATGAAAATTTTGGCCTACATGGACCGATATCATAGATAGTACATCCATTCCTACATAGTAGAGTCAACACTTGATACATTTGTTTGTACAACAACCCAAAAGATTACAAGTTCTTTAAACTATGTCACACACCTCGTGACTAGGATAATAGTGGTAAAAGCTAACATGATAAAGTCTGATCTAGGCATCTCCTGGTGCTCCGTCTGATCGACTCTGAAGATCTCGGACCTGTGCAGTCAAACTGACAACCATATCCGTCAGGTCACTAATCTGAAGCTGAGTAGCAGCATCCCTACTCTCCCAAGTAGCAATACTCGCACGTGCTGAAGCTGAGTAGCAGCATTCGTTAATGATGAAATAGCTTCAATATCACCAAAATAACAAGAAAGTTTGAAACTTGATGATCCAAAGCTATTTTCCACCTTACGCGTATAAAAGTACACACGAATCCAACCAAGGTTAAAAACTAATCTACACACGTAAAATTTGAAACTTGATGCAAAAACTTAAACTTTAACACTAAATAAACCTTAAACCACAAGAATCTTGAGTTTACAAGTGTAAAAACCAAAGCTTTAAGCGTATGAAAGTTTATAAACTTAAAACCCACGCGTATAGTATATAACTTCAAAAACAAAAGTGTTTCACCCAACTAGATGGCGATTGATACCACTGTTAGGTCACCATAAGTTAACACAAGAATGAATAAGTAAGAAATAATATTAAAGAGAGATTGGTTGAACACACACACACAAACACACGTATTAATAATGAAAGTTTTAGGCGTAGGATTTATGTGAAAATGAACAACCAACCTTCATGAGAAGGTTTACATTAGTATTTATAGGGGAAGGGAGCTAGGGCAACATGTCTAGTCCCTTCATTATTGGGCTTGGGCCAAGGCTTATGGGCTTTCTACATAAGCCTTGCCATTAATAACTAACATAAAAGCCTAGTTTAAGCAACCTATTACATACTAATTACTAACACTTGAAATACAAGTTAGGAGTGATTCCAACAGCATTACCAATTACAGCGTAATCCCATGCTATGGTTACGTCGTAGCTACCCTCCAGTAGCGTCTGCCAGGTTTTGCCATAATTACGGCATAACTCCTTCAGTGAGTTATGACGTAATTATCCTACAGTTTCAATTTTTTCTATAAGAACACAATAACCTTGTATTAGTTTTTAAATGAACTTTGTGGGTATGTTTCCTGTAAGCCCTCACGAGACTACACTCGTCCACTTGGGACACCAAGTGGTTTAAAAGGCTTGTTGCATACGCTAAATGCAACCGTGATTCCTACGAAAATGAGTTAGATTTCTTTTCGTTTTTCTTATTTTTTAAGAATTATGCTTGTTGGTAGTGTGATTTCAGGGAATGAAGTTTGCTCGTGGATTCTCAAGCGAAGGCACGATTCTCTATCGTGAGTCTTCTTTCTTTTAGGAGCAAATTTCAGAGAAGTTCTCGCTCTAATTCTACTTTTTCTTCACCTTTATTTAACATTTAGTACAAACGGGACTTTGTACATTTCAAGTGGGGGGACGGGAGTAGAATTATCACTTGAACTTTATTGCCCTCGTTTTTCTAGTTTATTCTAAAAAAATTATGCCATTTTTAAAATTTTGACATGTTTTTCTTAACCTAACTAGATTAGACCTTAGTCGAGCACATTATAACCCTTGATATTATATGGTGAGATTAGCCTTATCCATTTCCAAATATTTACCACAAATCCACCAAATTATGAGTGTGCCGGTAGCTTGTAAACTTTAGAACTTGGCCTTTGCATCATTTTGAGACCATAGACGAGGTATGTTGAGTTCGCTTAATGTATTTGGAATATTCGGTTTAAGAAGGCAATAATATAGGATTATCACCCAAACAGCCTATTCTTGTGTGTCTATCGATTAGTCACCTCGACTTCTCAACCCCCATGTTAAACCTTTTTGTTGCACTCACCTTTAGTGCAAGATACCCCTAGATACACCCGTCTGAGCCATTCCTTTCATTTTGTTCACCCAATATATATTGTTTCGATACACCCATTCACCTTAGCCTACCGTGTAGTCTTAATTTGTGATCGGGAAGTCATTGTTTGCCTAAGTTCACGGTTCAAGTAGAGAGGTTCAGAAATCACGCTTTCGTCAAAGACATATGTTTGAAGATCATTGAAGACCCCCCAGATTCTCATGTTATGTTCATCTCAAGTGGGGGGGTGTTACGTTTAGTTATGATGTAAAAAAAATCAAAAAAAATAAAAATAAAATAAAAATAAAAATAAAAATAAAAATAAATATATATATATATATATATATATATATATATATATATATATATATATATATAGTTATAGCTATTTGTTTATTGTAAAATGCAAAGTTATAAGCACTATATCTAAAGCTCATCAAAGATTTAGTATCGAGGAGGCCACCTCGGTCACATTTGAAGAATTGAGTTGGTAATTATTGCGCAAACAGTTCAAGAACAAGTAATGTGCCCATCATGACGTCCGATAATGGCACATCTACTTGGTATATCATGATCTGGTTTCTTAGCCTTGAAACTTGAAATTTGGATGAACAGTAAGCGGTGATAACTTGGTTATAGGTTTATACTATTTGCTTGTTATTTTTACTTTACACCAATTAAATCCCATGTCTAGGTGATGAAGCGAGCAATCTTTGGTGTCTTGGCCATGGATTTGGTCATGTATCATTTATTTTGTCCATTTTGCCGTGACATGTTAGTAATGACACTTCACCCTTAACCCTTGTCGTGTCTACCCATATTGCCTTCAAGAATTGTTTAGTCCTTAACTCTAGTGGTGGAGATTTTTGTAACCGCTAAGCTTATGATAGAATACATGCTATGACTGTACTTTGAGTGATCACCCCGAAATTGACACTTAGACTAGCTGAGAGATTTTGAGTGTTTTGTTCCCATTTCGTGAGGTGTTCGGCTTTGATTTATTCTAGAATAAGAGATTTTTGAACTTATATTTTCTAAGTAATGGGAGATATTTTTTTAGAAATTTATCTAATAAGGTCTACTTGAGGGCAAGTAGAGTTCAAGTGGTGGGATATTTGATAACATCAAATAGTCCTGAATATTAAGTGTCAATTTCCTCAGATAATTCTCGTATTTTATATCATTTATATAGATTTACACTTGTTTTCCTTTATATTTCACTTTCAGGTAAATTATGAGCATTGGAGCTAAAGAGACGCGGATTTGGAGATTTTATAAGAGATTTATGATAGTATGCCCATTGTGAAGAAGCTACGGCGTAACTCCACTCTCACATTACGCCGTAGCTAGTGCGTGACTCAGAAGGACAACTCAGCAACAGATTACGGTGTAACTCCCAACAAAGGATTACGCCGTAACCAATTAGGTCAAAAGATGTTCCACGCCGCTATCAGCTACGCCGTAACTCCTTCCAATGATTACGGCGTAATCATGTCATTTGTAACCTGTATTGAAGATACGGCGTAACTCATCCCATGTGTTACGCTATAACCAGTTTTACGAGAGCATTATTATGGAAATATTAAGGTTACGGCATAACTCTCAACTTAAGTTACGCCGTAACTAGATCCCGCCTATAAATACAAGCCCTAATTTCTGCATTTCACATCATTCACTCCACACCAAAAAGCAGAAAACGTGAGTAGGGGTCCAAATGCAGATCTTGAAGAGCATACAGAGCCATCTCCAAGGGAGAAATCGCTCCCTAACGTTAAGCATTAGCTATTATCTTTTCTTTTACTTTCAATTCATGTATTTCAATATGTTAAACATTGAATTGATTGTTTCTTTTAATATGATCTGCTAAGCGCCTTTGGTGCTAGCCTAGTTATGATTCCTTAATTGTTGTGTTTACGTTTACATGCTTCCGTATAATTGTTTCTAGTTTATGCATGCATAGTTCGTTGGTAGCTACCCTTGTTTCGGTAGTTTTGAAAGGCGGTAGTGTCTAGTTGCTTAGGAGAATTGACCAACTGGCCCTAAGTAGGTAGACTGAGTGGGAAGGGTAAGAATTGACCAACTGACGACCCTTCTTCGCTTGTGCGAGCTGACCCAATGATCACCTGCCGTTTGGATGAACTTAAGAAGTTAGGGATGAGTGTCTAAGATGCTAGCGCCCGGGCACTCATTGTTGCGAATCTTGCATGTAGCGGAACTTAATGACTTGGCTTAGGGGACTAAAAACAACTAGACTTTCAAGAGTAGTAGCTTGATCTCCGGTGGAAGCCTTTGCTGATAGGTTAGGATGAACTGACTAAATGTTGTCCTAGCGACTTAAACCCCTACTTGAATCAATTGGAAGTAGTTAGACGTGAATATAACATGATAGGATGAGTAACTAGGTTAGCACACTTTACCTTTATTGATCACAACTCTACCTTTATTTGCTTTCTTTCATATTTTAATAATCATTTCAAACCTTAAAACAATTAAAACCAGTGACACCTAGACTTAATTAGAATCCGCTCACATAGCTCTTGGGGCGACCTCGGTTTTACCGATTACTACACTACACACGATCGGGTACTGCCGTGAGTGAATAAGGTGGACCATAGGTCAACGAGACTTTATAAATATTAAAACACTGGTCAAGAAAACCTGCATCAATTATCATTCGTGGTATATTCCCACTGAATACATATTCATTCAACACATTAGACCAAAGAAATGCAGAAGGGAGATTAAGTGGAGCAGTAGGGTCGAGCAGCGGGAGTAACATATGTTGGATATTGATGAGGTTGTATAGTTTATCACTTTACAATAATCTAAGTATGATGGGGGTATGAATTGAAACTCAATAAGATACCAAGGTCAGTATGTGAAATGTGAGAACTTGTTGGTGCATGACGAGAGAATAGGACTTTGTGAAGATTTTTATGACTTATTCTCCCTAATTTTCTCATGCACGTTTACAAACAACTGACTACACGATTTGAATGAGATGATTTTTGAGTCAAATATTTAGTCCTTTATTTTCTTTACTACTCTGTTAGTGAGGGTATATTTTAAGTATAAACAGAGGCACTCTTTGATTCTAAAATATACACAAAAACAAATAATCAAACAACTTGTTAGTATCTTCCATCATACTTTGTTCGTAGTAACATTTCTACTATCACCTATGTTTTGGGTTGATTCGGTTGATGCATCAAATCCTGGGGCTTGTACGTTTGTAGACTCGCAGCAAAATATATGAGTTCGTATTTAGCTTAAAGGACAGGAGTCATTCCGTGCAGTTCATTTTGTTCTTTTGTTTCGTTTCTTTCAAGTTTGCTATCACATGTGTTTAGTGTTGTTCCAAGGATCATCGGCTTTTGTTTGGGGTTTTAGAATTGCTGCTGGTGATATATTACAACAATCTTTAAGCTAAATATCGACATGGATAACGGTGCTTCTGCTTCCATCACAAACCTCCGAATGATGAACCAAGAAGTGGTTAAACTCTATAGGTTTGACGGGTGTACCTATACTCGTTGGGCTGACAAGATGAAGTTCTTGCTCATCTTTTTAAAGGTTTACTATGTTTTGGATCTGACATTGGCTCCCATTCCAAGTAACCCGGTGCCCACACCCGATCAACCAGAGGACGCGAAAAAAGTTATTGAGCTTGAGAAGTTGCGAATGATTCGCAAAGAGGACAAGACTATTTGTTGCGGCCATATCAAGAATGCATTGTCCGATAATCTTTATGATATCTATACATCGGTTACTAATCCACAAGAGCTTTGGAGTGCACTAGAGTTTAAGTATAAAACTCATGAGGAAGGTACGAATAAGTATTTGGTTTCAAAATATTTTGAATATGCTATGATTGAAGGGAAATCGATTATGGAGCAAGTGCATGAGCTCCAAGTGCTAGTGAACAAGTTGAAGTCTCTTGATGTTCCCGTTAGTGATGCGTTCCAAGTGGGTGCGATCTTAACTAAACTTCCATCTTCTTGGAAAAATTTCTCTAAGAGAATGTTGTAGAAAACGGAAGATTATACGTTGGATGATCTTCTAAAGCATCTTCGTATGGAGGAAGAGGCTTAAATTAGAGATAAACAAGGTAACAATGTGTCAAGTGTTAATCATGTGCAAGGTGAAAGCTCTAAGAAGGGAGTATTTCGAAACGATTTAAACAAAGCCAAGATGGGAGTAACAAAGAACAACTTCAAGAAATCCGCTCCATTAAAGCGGTCCTTCAAGTGTCATGTTTGTGGAGAAACTGGCCATTTTTCTCGTGAGTGCAAAGACAGAAAATATGGGACTAATGAAGTGAACATGGTGAACACCGACATAGCCGAGATGGTGACTCATGTTCATCTTGATTATGGAGATGATCTCGTGGGGTGATACGGTCATTTCGAGTATTATTATAACACTAGCACGGCGTTTATCGCCCCTTTTAATTTTAGTTACGTTGTTGATGTCTTTCATTTCCAGTTTTTTATTTCTAGTGTAGTTGTTTTTTTGCTTCGAGTCACGTCGTATGTCTGTTTTCCATTTATTGTTAATGAAAGCTAGTGTTCTTTTCTTATTAAAGCTATGGTGCAAGTCATTTGTTTTGTTGCATGCAAAACTTATTGTGATGAATAAATCCAAAATACCTGATCACCACTGATCTATAAATATGTACTAAACTTTGTGGAGTATGGTTTAGTATATTTATATATATTGTTACATAACGAGATTTGTCTAGTATTGTTGTTACAAAACTATGGCTTCTGAAACAAGTCACTTTTGCTAAAATGATTTGTCAAAATTGTTCCTTACTCATTTGTGTACCCAATGTGTTGACCAACGAAATATGATTGTGGCTTTTTTAATATCATGTGACTGTAGCTTTGTTGATATCTATTACTGTATATAAAGTTTAGAACTATGAAAAAAAATAGTCTAAAAAATACTTGAGAAACATAAATTCTTGAAAGAAGTCAAGGATAAAGCGATTCATGTTAATTCATGATATGAGATGAATAATTGAGAATGGTACCATTATTGACGTGTTTGTTAAATGATCAAGAAACTTAACTATTGCATTTATTAATCCTCTTACGAGAGACTTATTAAGTGTTTGAGATGTGATTGATGATCTTATTGAGCCTCTGACGAGCGACTTGATGGGAGTAACTAGAGACATGAGGATGAAACCAACTGTCAATCGGTTAGTGATGGAAACCCAACTTGTTTGTAGTATTCCTACTTCACGAGTTTAATGGGTAATAACGAAGTCACAAATTGATAGAAGGTACTATCGCATAATTGACTCATGTATAGTACAGATAGTACGGCATTGCCGAGGAAAGGATGAGGTAAATCCTCTTAACAAATCTTTAGAGGCATCTTAGCAACGAAGATGTTAAAAGCTTTGGCTATATGATATAGAGGTGGTGCCACTTGAATGAAGAGTATTGGTTTCTCTTTTAGAGGGTCATGAAACAGGATTTAAGCGCATGGCCATATTAGCGCTTAGTGAGAAAACAATGGTTACGGTAAGAAATGTGTATACGTATGCCGGTAAAATCAAAAGGTTTTGGTTTAATCTTTGGACACCATTATATCTTAAGGTTCATGGTTTAATCTTAGGAAACCATTGAATTGATTTTACTTTGCCTACTTGTATAATGCAAGGTTTAATCTTTGTGACATTTTTGCGACATGACCTACTAGAATAGTAGAAAACTATCCAACCTCATGGGGGATTGTTGGATATTGATGAGGTTGTATAGTTTATCACTTTAAAATAATCTAAGTATGATGGGGGTATGAATTGAAACTCAATAAGATACCAAGGTCAGTATGTGAAATGTGAGAACTTAATGGTGCATGACGAGAGAATAGGACTTTGTGGAGATTTTGATGACTTATTCTCCCTAAGTTTCTCATGCATGTTTACAAACAACTGACTACACGATTTGAATGAGATGATTTTTTAGTCAAATATTTAGTCCTTTATTTTCTCTACTACTCTGTTTGTGGGGGTATATTTTAACTATAAATAGAGGCACTCTTTGATTCTAAAATATAAACAAAAACAAATAACCAAACAACCTGTTAGTATCTTCCATCATACTTTGTTTGTAGTAACATTTTCTACTATCACCGGTGTTTTGTGTTGATTCGGTTTGATATCAGGGTTCGGGGTCGAGAAGACTTCCCTTTCTATGAGCAAGTTTTTCAACCCTCTAGGCAATGATTGTAGTGTAGTATGTGATAAGCCTAGGGGATTGATTCGTTCTCTAAAGGAATAGGAATGCTAGAAAGAGATGTATGACGAGAAGGTGGGGTTGAGGGAGATTCCTTTTAGTATTTTTATGGTTTTTTGAAAGCAAGTAAATATCTCAGGTATAGGAGTGGGGAGTGGTACTTCTACCAATTTTAACTACTTTTTATAACTTCTTACTAATTAACTACTTTAACTATGGATAAATTATGCGTAATTGTAGATGTGCTCATATGATGATTAAAAATGTGTCTACTTAGATATTCTTACTCCCTAGTTATCTCTTATTGGTCAGTTGAATTGTCACATCCTCATCTTAATTGGTGCGTTGTGTAACACCACCAACTTCGGGATACGCAGCGGAATTCAAACTGGGTGTTACTTCATGGCACAACAGTCATAACAATAGAAAACGAACTCTAATGGAGTCGTTTTAAAATATTTATCATTCGATTTATATAAATATCAGAGTTTACAAAAATGAGGTCCCAGTAGTTTCACGGTTTTCAAAATACATTAAAAGGGTTTTCGAATGATAATAAAATTTATAGCCATCTAGAGTATCCGTGCCCTTCCTTTCCATCCTTGCCAGCCTCGTTCATTATGGACATGAAATACATGCTTAAAACTGTCAACACAAAGGTTGAGTGAAATTCATAGAGTTTAGGAAATCAGTTGAACACATAATGTTTGTGTGGGTTACGTTGTTATACACCCATAATGTTGAAAACAAAACAGATATTATTGCACTAAGCTCATGATACCGAAAATGTTAACAACTTGTCAATAGAAATTGATATAATAGTAACAGTTGCCCTAATAGGTAATTTGCCAATAAACCTATAGATCTTCAAATATAGTGCGTTTGTTTTCCTAACCGGTCAACCCAAACGGGATTCGTCAATCCCAATAGGTCTATCCACAATATTCGCGTTCACTCGCAAATGATTAATGGTTCATGATAATAGGGACTTAAAATTGGCAATAGTGGTACTTAGTGCAAATAATACATTCAGATAAGCATACAGTTTCAAAGCAATGTGTTCAGTTTAAAAATAGTATGTATTCCCCCCAAAGGTTTGTAAAATAATTAAGTAATAAAAAGTGGGGCTATGAACTCACCTCAGAGTAAATGATATCAAATGTATAATGAGAATGATGGATATGCCGTGAGAACTTCTATGAGCAACCTAGAATAGGATGTTGCGACTTAGGTTTGAAATAATGATGCGAAAGAAATAACAAGCCTATATACGTCATTATATTGATCATGATGTAGTATTTGGTTTTTGTGTATGTCATTTATAGAAATGGTCTAGCTGTGAAAACATGTTTAGTTTATATATATCGTACTACCGTTCGGGCCATCACAATTCAGAGGTCATGTAGTAAACGTTCGAGGAGCTAGGACACTTTAATTCGTAAATCCAGCAACTCGTCGATCCGTTTACCCAAATGAAACCCCTCACATGAAGCTCCCTAGTATTGTAGCACTTAGTAGATAAGACATATGTTTTTTTATATATCATAAGTGTCATATGTTTATACGGTTTGTAAAGTAGGTTTAGTTGTTTTCCGTAATTCGGTTCTTGCCGTTTTCAAAGTAAAATCAAAGTTGTGAAATCCTTAGGCTGTTTGGTTATTTGGAAATATAATGGCGGTTTATAAGTTCTCATCATTTCATAAATATGACCATTTGATAATGTAAGTATATAAACTTATGTCGTTTGGTTTGTGTTGGTGTTGATTTGCCAAGGTTAACACCTTAGTTAACGGTCTTGGGTAAATAAGCCTTGAGGCTTTAGCCATGGCCTTGTCGTGGCTTTGGTCTTGACTACCATGGTCTTGAGACTCAGCCTTGACTTTAGTTGTGGCTGTGGTCTTGGCTTAAGGCCATTAGGCCTCTTGGTTTGCCTTTAGTTGTCACAAAAGTATAGTCGTGAGACTATATATAGGGCAGTTTCGATTTTTGAAGGATAATGGCGTATTTAAGCATTTTCGGGCCCGTCTTCTTCATAATAGATGGAAAACGTTGTTCCGAACAACTTTCATGTTTTAAATTTTTGATGAAACGGACCATTAGGGCCTCGTTCAAAACGGACAGCTGCTTAACAGCTTGTTTTAGGCAGTTTCGGTGTTTTGGTTTTGCTAACTTCTTTTGGCCGTATCTTTTGACTCGTGTACTCGTTTTTGGTGATTCAAATTGATATTTTTTCCTTTTAAAGTCCTCTTTGACAGTATGTAAGTTTCTAATATCATGTTTATACTATTTTGGTCGTATTTCACAATATATGTCACTAGTTTTCTTGTTTATATCCATTTAGCTAACATATGATTCCCTTAACTTGTTTTAGTAGTTTTTGTACATCATGATAACAATATAAAGACCATATATAACCTAAATGAAGTATGAGAAACATGCTAATGATGTTGAGCAAGAGAGTGTGTTAGGGTTTCTTACAACTTTTGGCTTTCTAAAGAAAGGAGTAACTAGTAAGGATTAGGACTTTGATTGAATACTTAGGACTTCGATAAAGCAAGACTTCCACACCTTGGCACCCTTGTAATCTTGAAGGATTGGTGATGAAGTTCTAATTGACTTGACTATATCTAAACTCAAGAAGATCACTTAAACTTGCTAGAGATTTGATGTAGTAACTTGTTACTTGAAAGTTCTTAGCATAAACTTGGAGTTATGAATCAAATTATGGAAAGGGTGTTTGTTTTATGATATGAACGACCAAAGAGGTAGGGGATGCGGGTTTTATGAAGTTTTCACTTGCTATTTATAGGAGGAAGGGTTTGGTTAACCATATATTGGGTTAAATGTTAACCATGGTTAAGTTAGGACACATGTAAAGATCCAAATGAAGGATGGTTAAGGTCAAGCCACTACCAAGGTGACTCACCCCCATATGGGCTGTCACAATATGCATAGGTGGCTAGGATGATGACTCTTGATCTTATCTTGACATTAGAGTATGAAACGCTAACCGTAATTTGTTAAGCCATAAAACGTAAAACCGGGGTATCGTAAAAATACGAAACTTGCAGGAATGATGAAACTCATTTTTATACTCCATATAAAAATATAAAATGAGTGATAAATCTCATTGGGTGCAAAAACGCTGCTTAAAGCTGGAAACGCGGGTCAAAAACGCGTAATTCGCGTAAAATGCAGAACTAGAAAACATAAAATTCCAAAACTTGTGGAATTGTCGTAAAATGGTAGAATCGGTTCTGTATGGATTCAACGTACGCCTTCAGGACAACTTGTCGAGTATCAACTTTCTTGTCATGATGGTAAAATAAAATAAAATTTTTTACGGGATGAATAGTGAAAGTGAATAGTAACTTTTCAAAAATATGAAAAGTAACCCAAAAATGCGGGTTGTTACATGTTGTATTTCGTTTGGTCGTAGGGTGGTGCCTAATTCCTTAGTTCTATGAATTGCAACTCTCCTCTAGACTATCCGGGATCGGCGAGCACAATTGTATCTCCCCCGAATACTCTATTATCCTTAATCTACAACTCACGCAATAAACACAGCGAATGGCCTAAGTGCGTTCTTAAAATTTTTTTGCTATTTAGGACGTTCAAGCTTGCAATAATTAAAGAAGAAGCCAATTTTCTTACTCTAGCGTCTACCAATTAAGACAAGAGACAACCTAACAATAATTAACAACTAGGTTTCATAGATCTAAGCAAACACAAGGATAATTTAGCTACTCGTGTTAAACAAGAAAGCCTACACACATACAATTGAACATGGGACATACATAATGATAAAATAGATTAACAAACTTATCTTGTAATACAAAATAGGGTATGGGACCCTAGAATACTGTCCAAGTCGGACTACAACTGAATTAGGGTTTGCTCTCCAAAGTTCTACCTCTCTTTAAAACAAAAAAATCGAATTCTATATATAGATTTACAAGTGCGACGGCGTCACTAGCAGGTCGCCGCCATTAGGGTTTTGTTTGGGCCAAGTCATCGTTGGGACGGCTTCAACTGAGAAGCGTGACACAGTCAGTCTTCATGAGGGACGTCATCTGATTTGGTTCTTGGGCGTCTGGTGTGGAAAATGAGAGTGACGCCTTCCAGAGTTTATGCGTGACGCCGTCAGGTTGTAGAATCAGAATTTTTTCTGATCCATCATGTGTAATTAGATCAAATCTTCTATAAAGGGACGGTGTCGTCCTTTGGTTGGGACGCCGTCAGGTGCTGCTGGAGTGCCTTTGATCTTGACTTTGTCATTTTCTTCATGTTTTTGCTTCTTTTCGTCCAAATATGCTTCATTCCAACATTTTGCTTCCAAAAGACCTAAAATATGAAAAGGAACGATTTTAAGTAGTAACAGATATAAAATGTGTCGATTTAGGGCTTAAATGACCCCCTAAAATTGTATGTTTTAAATCCTTATCAAATATCCTTACACTTGGAATTTGCTTGTCCTCAAGCAAATGTGCTTTTGGCCAATAAATTTATAAGTTATGGGGCATGAAGCATAGGTTTAAGATAGTCTACAACAAGTACAAGTGTCACAATAGTTATAACAAGCACGGAAATTATATACTAGCACCTCATAATTGGTGTTTGGATTCTCTCATCTCTCGGGTTTATATGAAATATAATATGAATGGAAATGGAAGATAAACACTCATTACCTGTCATAGTACATAGATTACCATAGGCTTGAGAATAGATCAAACCTCCACCGCTTTGGCGTAAGCACCTAGGAATAACTATCTAAGAGGTCTTTACAAGGGTTGTAACGTTAGGCTTAGGGTAGGGAAGTAAATGGTTTTATTAGATAGGGGATATTTAGTGGTGGCAAGTCAAAAATCTTATGTTACAAGAATGTAAAGCGTGGCGTTGCTAAGCCAAGACTCGACTCACTAACACTAAACAACTTGAAACAAAACATAAACTTAAAACATAAAACATAAGTATAGATGTAGGATGGTAGCCCGTATGTTTTTCTCTCTTTTTCTCGACTTCTCACTTTTTCGATTTTTGTTTCATACATTTTTACTCTACTATCTTCTAAGATAAAATCAAAATAAAGGGATTTATAAGAGCATCCTTACACTTGAGTTTTTATTTAACTAACAATAATTAACCCGGTTTGAAAAGATCAAAACACTCGGAGTACTTAATTACGTAGACAAAGGGAATTTGAAATTAACGTTCTTTCCCGTTACTCCATAAAATACTACTTTAACCCATGAGTCCCAATCGTCCCAAAACTGTGTACAAAGGATATGACTCGACTTAGCAACCATGCAATTAACTAGATACTTGAACTAAGGGTTTAAGCAATGGTTACATTAATGCACTAAAGATGAGTGCATACAAGGTGGGCTAAGGCTATTTGGGTGTAACATTTGGGGGTAGATTGTAAACAATGCTCTTCATTGATATTTCGGGAACCGGAATATCACGAGAACTGCGGAAGATAGGCTCTGAGGGGTTAACTAGGGATATCATGTACTAAAGATGAGTACATCGCAAGGGTGTGGGGAAAATTACTCAACCGATGAGGTTGACGTAATTAAATTAAAGGTTTAAAAAAAGGGTTATCCTAATGCCTCTTATCATTTAGTTAATCCTGACTACACGAATGTAGTCTCACTAGCGATCTCGGAATGCATCACAAAACAAGTTCTAGAATCTATTATACTACCGGTGCACTCCCTAGGAATTAAAGATGAATGCTTTTATTCCTAAAGATCTAGGGGCGAACCTCACATTTTTGGGGTGGAATTTGAGTGGTATACGATTTTTGTGCTAGTCGTATAACTCCTATCCATGAGACTCCTTATTAAGACTAAAGTTTTACTCGTAAGTGCCATAAAAAAATTAAATTTGGTGCTAAAATTACCCTAACAAATTATTCTCATATTTTATTACATAATTTACGAAGGACAAGGCAAAAGTCAAGTGGGTAGATAGTTTCTAAGTTCCCGTTTTATTCTTCCTCCCTACACTTAAACTGAACATTGCACCCTGTTGGAATCACTTGTAACTAGTATTATCAAGTGTTAGTTATTTACTTGTAATAGGGTGCTTAATTATGGCTTTTATGTATGTAATTAGAGCTAGGCTTATGTAGAAAGCCCATGAGCCTATGCAAAGACCCAAAAGGCCAAGGCAAGGGATGCCCTAGTTCCCTTGCCTATATAAACTATATAACCTCTCATTTAAGAGGTGTTGGTTCTTTCATAATACAGTTAACCTTTTCATATTATACTTGTGTGTGTGAGAATTAACTGTCCCCTCTTTCTCTCTTGTTCTTGACACATCAAACATACTTGTGTTCATATTATGGTGACCTAACAGTGGTATTAATCGCCATCTAGTTGGGTGAAACGTTTTGCTTTTGATGTTTTGTAGCATACGCGTAAGTTTTGTTCGTTCTACACTTTTAATACGCTTAAAACTTTCATTTTTGCACTAAAAACCTCAAGATTCTTATGTTTTAAGGTTTCTAAAGTGTTTAGAATTCTAGTTTTAGCAAAAAGTTACAAACTTTACGTGTTTTATTGCATTTTTACACTCGTTTTTATATCGCTATTCATCTTTACGCATAAGCTGAAATCTCACTTTGGTTCATCAAGTTCAAAACTTTCTTGTTATTTAAGTGTTTTTGAAGCTGTTTCATCATTAAAATCGAGTGTATAAGCGTTTTAGTGCTTAAAAATACGTTTCGGTCATTCTTGTTGAAGTTACGAGTAAGGAAAACCCTTATTTTGCCCGTAATTCAAAACCCTCTTTTTACGCCTAAGTGAAACCCTCTTTTTACGCGTAACTTTACGCCCAAGTTGAGTTTACGCCTAACCAGTTCTTACGCCTAAGGAATCTTCATCAAATTCTTCAAAGTTGTTGGTAACTCAGTGTTTTCCTTGCATGGATAAGCTTGATAAACACTTCGACTTGTGGATATATCTCTCACTTGGACAAGTGTGAAAGATCTTGGTTTAAAACCTAATCTTACGCTTAATATTAAAAACTTACGAGTAAGCCTTTACGCCTAAGTTCAATCTTACGCCTAAGGTTCCTTACTACTAAGTCTTTAGTTTGCGCCTAAGCTTACGTTTAACCATTAAGTTTACGAGTAAGATACTCTTACTAGTAAGAAGGTCGCTTACGCTTAAGGAGGTTTACGCATAAGCAAACCATTTACGCATAAGGTAGTTTACGCCTAAGCTCAGCAGATTACGCCTAAGGATTTTTATGCCTAAGTACATCTTCAACAACAACATCAAGTTTCATTCGACTACAAAGATCCATCATCAACACAAGTTTCAAAGATGTTTCAACCACCATACTCCAACTACTTTCCTCAAGAATATCCTCAACAACAACAACAACAACAAAAATATCCTCAACAACAATTTTAACAACAACCACAACAAGTTGGAAATTACTTTCCTCATAAAATTGCACAACCACTATCACAACAAAAATTCCTTCAACAATACCCACAACAACATCAGTATGCTAACTATTTTCAGTATCAGTTTCCACAGAAGTATGCTATGAATGCAACAACGCAAAAGGAACCCACTTGGTTTGCAAAAATGAATGAAGCTATAAGTAGCCAACAATCCATTCATGAAGTTGGATCCCTTGATAGACCTCTAATGCTCACTCCCGGAAACTATGATCAATGGGTGATGCAGTTCTTTAGGTTATGTGATCTTAAGAAACCTCATGGTAAGTTCTTGAAGAAGGTCATCCTTGAAGGTCCTTTTCAAATGCCTACTACAACAGTACTCGGAGATCCAAATACTAAACCACCAAGAGATGACTTTACTTTCACTCTCACTATGGATCAACTCTCTACTGAACAACTACTTCACTTCGAAGCTGATGAACTTGCAATGCAATACATTCTTTTGGGTTTACCCAATCCGATTCTTTGCAGTGTTGATGCTCAGAAGACTGCAAAAAGCCATGTGGGATCACATTCATCTCCTCATGGAAGGCACAGAACTCAATCAAGAAGACATGGAGTCAAAACTTTACCTATCCTATGAGAACTTCATGATTGAACAAGGGTGTTAGTGCAAATATTACGATATTTAATCTATACATTCTCATTTGTTTTGTTGATGACAAACATGTAACTTGTAATAAATAACGTAAAATGTATAAGTTACTTGTAATTAGATTTTGTCTCAACATACTCTCAACACCTCTCAACGACTCAAGTCCTTGTATGTTACAACACAGGTTCGTACATGTTTATTATGTTGCTTTATGATCAAACCCCCAACAAACCATTAAACATGTTTAGTTACATAGTTTATGTATAACAACTAGTGTTTACATATTGGGTAAATATATACATAACTAGTATGTATTATAATGGGTAATATAAATGGGTAGAAACTTAAGTATTTAACTCATTGACCAAATACATTGAATGTAGTTGGGTAAAACCCAAAGTCCATGACCCATACCCATGGAGAATAACCCATAACCCATTGCATGACATCATGCATAAGTCATATATAGATAATATCCATGACTCATGGTTTTAATCCATGAATCATGGACTAGATGCATTGCATCTTGTAGATACATTGAATCTACTTGATACCCATGACCCATAACCCATGACCCATGACCCAAAACCCATGGGCAAAAGGGAGCATCCCACGGATCCCTCAAATTGCCCACGGATCCCTTGGAATTACAAGGGCCGGATCCCTAAAGAAGGGATCCTTGGGTCAGAAACTTAGTTTGGTCTTTTTGCCTATAAATAGCAAGCCACTTCTTACCATTTCTACACACCTTCACACATAGTTTCTCTCCACCACTTCTAGGATATTTAGATCATTAGGAAACATGTAAACCACCCTCATCTCATATGATCATAATTCTTCTAACTTTCATTTGTTGTAAGCATACTCCCGAAGTGATCCTCCAAAGCAAGCTTAAAGATCTTGCATCCTTACCTACTGAAGTGATCACCCATCACAAGCATACAAGCACATGAAGATCTTCTACAATAAACTTGGGAAACTTGTCATCTTCATTCATATAAGACTAACTACATCATGCTTTGTGTTCTTGATGTTTAGTTTAGGATTTCATATCCATTAGACACATTGTCTTGGATATTGTCTAGTATCATATTCTTGTATCTATGACTAGACTAGATGGTTTATGTGTTTGTTCCATAAAACACAAGGTTTGTCATGTTGGGCCACAAAACATAACGGGTGTCATAGATGTGTCATGTATCTATGACTAGACTAGATGGTTTATGTGTTTGTACCATAAAACACAAGGTTTGTTATGTTGGGCCACAAAACATAACGGGTGTCATAGATGTGTCGTGTTGGTCGGGTAGTGGTTCCTCCGTTGTAATGGAACCCGGTATCTAGCCTTGTACCGGATAAAGTATAGGTGACGTTGTGATAGGTTTGGCTCTACCTCGTGGAAGAACTCGGTGTTTAGCTTAGTACCGGAAAAAGTGTAAGCGACGTTGTGTAAGGTTTTCTCCGCTGAGAATGGAGTTTGTTGATCTAGTGAAGAAAATCTCGAGTAAGTGACTCGGGGAGTGGAGTAGGGCAAGGAAGGTGTCCTTGTAGCCGAACCACTATAAATCCTCGTGTTGGTTTGTCTATCCTTTTACTTATCGCTTTACTTTT
Organism: Chrysanthemum makinoi; assembly: GCA_910596185.1. Taxonomy (NCBI): domain Eukaryota; kingdom Viridiplantae; phylum Streptophyta; class Magnoliopsida; order Asterales; family Asteraceae; genus Chrysanthemum; species Chrysanthemum makinoi. The sequence continues at coordinate 6,652,803 of OU343224.1, forward strand.
ATTCTTGCATTACATTGTTTATTTTCTATGTGGTTGATGTCTATGTTTGTGATGCATGCTTGGTTTTTCATATAGTCATAAACTATATTTAACACTTTACATATTATGACACACTTGATCAAGAAAAAGCAACCGGACTAATAATGGTGAACCTTGATTTATAATAAAACATTAATCTTGCGGAATATTATGTGATATTAAGGGGTTGGCCTTACATGTCGTAATGCGTTAAATGCATCCTCGCTTCGAGATTAGCAAATGCAATGGTTTAGACTATATTTGATACAAAAGTTTTAAGTTTGAAACGGAAACGTATTCACCCCCCCCCCCTCTACGTTTTCACAATTGGTGTCAGAGCGGGTTGGCTCTAGTTTTTAAAACAAATGGTTTTCAAAATAAGTAAGGTCCTTGTATCAAATTTTTGGTGAAGTCAAGCATAATATGAAAAGTGTTGTGTTGATTCTTTGAAGTTTTGTTGTTAGATATCTTGTTAATCAAGCTTGAATAAAGGTAAAAATGGATAATATAACTTCACTAAAAAGTCTACAAATGTTAAACCTTTTAGTCGGGTCAAAACAAGCATTTTTTTAATTTTGTACCAGATCCGCGGATCCCTCAGTTTACACTGGACGGATCCCTCAAGCAAGGGATCCGTGGTACAGAAGACAGTTTTTGTCTGAATTTCAAAAATTCATAACTAATTAACCGTAAGTCGTTAGAAGTCGTGCCACCTATCGTTTTAAAGGTATTTGAGTCTACTTTCATTTAAAAATGATTTCAAAAGCTGATTCAAAACAAAAATTTATAGAATCATTGATTTATAATAAAAAGACATTTTTTGGTCATAACTTTTGCACAAACTTTTGATCTAATTGGAGACGGATGTTTTCATCTTTGAATAACAATGTGTCCTCTTTTGAAATTAAGGTTTTGATCACATTTATAAAAGAAACTAATCAAGCTTGGTATACATGTTTATATTTAACACAAAGCGATGAAAAGAACTTTCGTATGCTATGCTAAATGATAAATTGTCTTCCTTGCATTACTTGATTATTTGATTATCTCAAATAGATTTTGTGCTTGTTTGATTGAATAACATATGTAGTTTCCTTACCTTGCTATTCATTTCTCTTGCTTGTCGATTTAGTAATATTCTACTAATCAATGTGCTACTTGAAGGAGTGTTTGGGATAACATCTAGTTGTGTCTAAAATGTTAGTTTCATAAGTTGAAAAATGTTTAAAACATATAACACACTAAATGGTTTTTGATTGAGTTTGTCATGTGTGCAATATAAATGTTTTATGTGCTTATATGATTTCTTGATTTCATATTTTCTTGTATCGTTTTCTAAAAAACAACAAGAATGTACATCGGATCATAACCTACACTTGTGTTGATGATGTACTCTCCCGTTTTCCTTTTCATGATCGCTTTCCAAGCTTCATAGTAGGATTGAAAACTTGATTATTTTATCCGATATACTCAAGTAAATTATTTTGCAACGCAAATATAATTGTTCATATGTGAAAGTCCAAACTCGAGCTTTCCAACAACATATGTTGAACTAGCTCATCCAACCATTTTTTTTGTTCACCATATGGACAACTTTTAATTTTTTTTTACATGACACCTTCGTCACCTTAGTTGTTTCAAGTATAATATTAATAAAAACGAATAAAAGTATCATCATTGTTACTCTTTGATAGGCCATTGTAGGAATATAAATTTTTCTAACTTGAGAATGAATACTAGAGAACTTATTGCTCTAGAAACTCAATTTGACCTAACGGTTGAATTGCTTCCTTCATAGAAGTTGGGTATGTAGAATCGCCCGTAAAAATGGTCGTGTTTAGCCGTAATTGAGCACCGCTAGTAATAGTCTCATATTCATTCTCTCACTTGAGAAATTTATACTCCTGTGTTTTCCTTAAGTAAGTTTACAATGGAAATAATTTGCATTGTCTTAGGATTACTCATCAAACAAGTTGTAAAATTAATTTTTCTTTTAGTTAATCACAACCACTTGCCTCATCAAGCGATTATCTTGCTTTGATCGAGAAGAGCTACATGACTTCATGGACGAAGCTCATTGTATTCTAATCACCATCCGTAATGAATAGATTGTCCTAAAGTCGCACCTCACAACTCTTTTGTATTGAACACCATCATGTGCTCTTTTCTTTCTAGACACATACCTTGCATGTCATTGTTAGTATAAATGATTTACTAATCTAGACCATAAATCTGTTTTGGGCTTCTTGAATAGTGCTTGTTAAGTTTGTTAAACCTTTGTGTTATTTGTGAGCTCGATCTCATTTGATTGCCTATATGTGATCTCTACATGCTCTCCTTGCTTTGCTTAACGTGTATGCATGTATTCTTGCTGTAAAAATCATTAGTTTCATAATTCAAAACATAGAGCAAAATTCTGTAACTATTATGTTAAGAAAATCTGTCTTAGACGCCGGATCCCTTAGATGTAACTAGACGGATCCCTCAAGTGAAGGATCCGTGGGATCCGGGTGGACAAAAGTTCCTTTTTAGCCTCCTTGCGTCAATCCAACATTCTAGACCTTATTGGACTAGTTAAACATGCTACATTAGGATCACTTAAACTTTCCATAGGCTCAGTTGATCTCACATTCACTCATGGATGACTTAGGATCACATTCGAAGTATTTTTGATTTATCATTACTTCAAAACTCAACATCTTTCCACTCCAATGTTTACACATTGTTCCTCTCATCTCAAAACACCTAGTTTTATATTTCTCTCAATTTTAGCAAATTGATTTTAGTCATCCTTGCCTCAAAATAGGCCAAAAACTAGTTTTTAATATCTTATGATTTTTAAGGAATTTTCCAAATCTCTCTTAAGTCATCATCTGATCTCTAGGATCATTTAACACCACTTGAAACTCTCAAACTTCTTAGTGTCATTTTTGATCATCCACTGGTGCTCATAAAGCCCCATTTCCTTCCATAAAAGGCAATCATTAGCTACCATCAATCATTTTCTCTTGATCATTTAAGTCCATCTTCATGTAAGACACTTAATAGACAGAGTAACTTAGGATATGTAGGTGCTAGACCTTGCTAGAACCCAGTCACCTCTTTTTCACCTCATCTATTAGCCGGATCCCTAGACTTAAGCTAGCCGGATCCCTCTAGTGAGGGAACCGGTGGAACCGTGGAACAGTAGGTACATTATCTCTTTAGATAATCATTTCAAATTTCCTTTTTCCACACAAGCACTTGTTCAACACTTAGGATTATCATTTTCTTATATGCTTATAAATGAGTTGCATTTATATGATTCTTTACGTGTTCTTTCTTTTCGTTTCATGATTTTATGTGAACAATTTATCCCTTTGTATAAATTTTTTCCTTTTGTACTAACTCTTTTGGATTCTTGTAGGATGACAATGGTCGATTTCATCATCAAGTCTAGTTGTGTTCATTCGCACATTTTTTTTATATTTCTAATCTTGCATCATCCTAACCATCTTACTCCACTTTTATCACTACTCACAAAGTCATCATGTCTACCACCTCTATTGAGTCATCAACCAAGTCAAAGATTCACCTTGATACCTTTCATCACCATCCCTTACTAATCTTGAGTCTCTTTATTACCTAGTAAAACTTGACCTCTCATCACCTCTACCACAACTTCCATACCTCCAAGTCATAATGATGATTTCTATCATTATCACCGTGTCCAAGGTCTAGTTCATGAACTACGTGATGAAGTATGTCTCATGTTCTACCACATCCTACTTGTGTCAACCACAACCTCAAACCACAAGCTACTTGTGTCAACCACATCCTACAAGTGTCTCACTACCACTACAATTCATGGTCGCTCAACCATCCTCCACAAACATCTATGTTGTCAAAAGCCAAGTGAATTTCGTAATGAAATGCGTCTCATCCCTAAGCACATTTCTTTTCTTACCTTGAACAAACCTTGCAACCTCTAAATCAACCATGATGATGCAAGTAGTAGGAATGTATGATTATTCTCTATTTGACACTAATCCTTTCTTTGTAGGTTCATATATATATACACTTTGATGTGTATGGGATTCTCATCTATTTATGGACGAAATTTTACACTAATTTTTTTTCTTTATAGGTTCACTCATATACATGGGTTTGTATATGGCACACTTGTCTTCAGACGAGGCTTTTTGTTGTTGTTGTAGGTTCTTCTTGACGCCCTCTAGCTAGGGGGAGCTTCCGTCGAGCATTTATAAAGTGCATCATATGACTTACTCATCCAAGGACCAATATAATTTTGCACTAACTTTTTGTTTTGTAGATTTTCAAAACACACTAAGAGAACTTGACGCTCTCAATAAAGGGGAGTTTTTTGTCAAAGCAAAAACATTGCAAATTTTGCAATAATTTCGTCTTAGCCTTCCTAAAATACTTGACGCCCTTAACAAGATGGAGCAACCGTCAAGGGGGAGCATGCACACATTCATTCTTCAAAATTCTTTTATGTTTCAACAAAAGGGAGATTTCTTTCTCATCATATATTTTTCTTTTTTTTTCCTTAAACACTAACCTTGATGTAGGTTAAGCCTCAAAATTTTGATCCATTGAGCCGTTGGCAATAATGGTTATAATTCAAAGGATCTTTCTATTTTTTTTCTTTGTGTGATTCTCTAGGTTCCTCTTAAAGGCGAGATCACCGCCTCTTGAAGACGTGCAAGCTCAAGGTCATGAGTTGCTAAGCTTCGTCATTAGTGTTTCGTGTTAAAGGTATTGGCGTGGTGTGCCAATTGGAACAATAAGGTGTCTTTATTTTAACTTCACTAGGGATGATGCAAACTCGCCATTCTTGGGAGAAATTAAGTTTAAACTCCAAGGACACACCCTTTTTGTTTCGAGAAAAGGGGGAGAAGAATGTAAACGGAGAAGGTAATGTATAGGAAGTACGGACACAAGTAAATTTGACATTTTACCTATCTATTACGTCTACATATATTTTGTCATCATCAAAAAGGGGGAGATTGTTAGTACAAATATTACGATATTTAATCTATACATTCTCATTTGTTTTGTTGATGACAAACATGTAACTTGTAATACATAACGTAAAATGTATAAGTTACTTGTAATTAGATTTTGTCTCAACATACTCTCAAGACCTCTCGATGACTCAAGTCCATGTATGCTACAACACAGGTTCGTACATGTTTGTTATGTTGCGTTATGATCAAACCCTCAACAAACCATTAAACATGTTTAGTTAAATAGTTTATGTATAACAACTAGTGTTTACATATTGGGTAAATATATACATAACTAGTATGTATTATAATGGGTAATATAAATTGGTAGAAACTTAAGTATTTGACTCATTGACCAAATACACTCAATGTAGTTGGGTAAAACCCAAAGTCCATGACCCATACCCATGGAGCATAAACCATAACCCATTGCATGACATCATGCATAAGTCATATATGGATAATATCCATGACCCATGGTTTTAATCCATGAACTATGGACTAGATACATTGCATCTTGTAGATACATTGAATATACTTGATACCCATGACCCATAACCCATGCATGACCCAAAAACCATGGGCAAAAGGGGGCGTCCCGCGGATCCCTAAAATTGCCCACGGATCCCTTGGAATTACAAGGGCCGGATCCCTCCAGAAGGGATCCTTGGGTCAGAAACTTAGTTTGGTCTTTTTGCCTATAAATAGCAAGCCACTTCTTACCATTTCTACACACCTTCACACATAGTTTCTCTCCACCACTTCTAGGATATTTAGATCATTAGGAAACATTTAAACCACCCTCATCTCATATGATCATAATGCTTCTAACTTTCATTTGTTGTAAGCATACTCCCGAGGTGATCCTCCAAAGCAAGCTTAGAGATCTTGCATCCTTACCTACTGAAGTGATCACCCATCACAAGCATACAAGCACATGAAGATCTTCTACAACAAGCTTGGGAAACTTGTCATCTTCATTCATAGAAGAATAACTACATCATGCTTTGTGTTCTTGATGTTTAGTTTAGAATTTCATATCCATTAGACACATTGTCTTGGATATTGTCTAGTATCATATTCTTGTATCTATGACTAGACTAGATGGTTTATGTGTTTGTGCCATAAAACACAAGGTTTGTTATGTTGGGCCACAAAACATAACGGGTGTCATAGATGTTAGGAATTAGAAAATTCCATAGTGAAGAGTCGATCACCCAAAATATTATCTAGCATAAGTTAGCTCGTAGACTAGTCGTTATTTACGTTATTTAGTAGTTTATTAGTTATTTAGTAGCATAGTATAGTTTAGTGTAACACCATGGAGGAAGGACGGGTCTTTACCCACTGTATACCTGATCCACAGGCCGTTAGGAGGTCGTAGTATTTGTAACTATAAATACCCCTTACATCCATGGAAGGGGTGTGGCTTCTTTGAATAAACCTTTCACTTTTCTAAAGCAACTCTCTTCAAGGAACCTCCTCTCAACTCTCTTCATCTATCTCTAATGGCTTTCTTGTTTAATCATTGTCCTAGACCACCCGAATCATCAAACAACATAATATTCACAATCCTACAATTGGCATCAGAGCCTAGGTTGTGTTGTTTGTGTTGATTCTCGTGGTTTATTTCATGGTTTTATGCGGTTTGATGGGTTTGTTAGGCGGTCTGTTGTTTATGTTGGTCGAGTATGATTATAGTCAAAACTGATTTTACAAGTTGTTTGAATGTGTTTTTTAAATGATTTAAAAAAAATGCTTGGTTGTGTTATGTCTTTTGGTCAAAACTGTATACATATACGGTTTGGAACCTGTTTTTGTATCTGCTTTGAATCTGGTCTTTAACACGCTCTTAATCTATTTTGAATCTGGTTTTATGAGTTGAAACTGCTGGTCGTATTACAAAAGTGTTACTCATATGATCTTTGCTGTTGATGATGTTCATCTATGCGAGTTGAGGTTTATGTCAGATTCCGTGCTTTCATGTTGCGAGTTGGTAAACCGATAATGATATGCGAGTTGCCTTATTCTTACATGCGAGTTGGTCAGGTTATGTTGACTTGCTTTTGAGCGAGTTGCACTCTGCTATTGAGCGAGTTGCTATTGATTTAATGTCAAAAGCGAGTTGTCATGCTGCATGATTGAATGCGAGTGTTTCCGGCCGAATTGGGTGAGTTATGGTGCTAAGCGACTTGCCATATGCGAGTTGTGTATTTTGATTTTTGAGTCAAAATACTATGCGTGTGTGTACAAGTAATGATAATGCGAGTTGCTTAATCCAAAAATGATGCGACTTGATCAAAATGGAAAAGAAGATGCGAGTTGTGTATACAAGTAAATGATGCGAGTTGTTTACTAAGTAAGTAAAGACGTGACCATGACTGTTTGACTCGAACTAAGTACCATATCTTCTCCAACACATACATACCAACCTACCAATACAACAACCCTAAACAATCACTATCCAACACCACACGAATCACATCAATATTAAATCAAATCAAGATCTCAGTTTAGTTAAACGTGTTCACAAATCTTTTAAAGATTGTTTTCTCGTTTGTACATCACCATCACAGATCTTACAACATAGTTCAAGATACGATTTCAAATGTAAATGGTAAAAGATCTAAGATATTTTCGTGGCACTTAATTGATTCATCAAGACTTCCAAGAGTCTTTTGTACACGAATTTCTATCCATCATTGATCCAAGCTCATATGTTCATATCCGAAGTATATGAGGAAAAGACAAAATCCTTTGCAATTTCATCTTTTCTTCCAGTTCGGTTATTAAAAATTTAAACGTGATTTGATCTCAGCTTTGTATCTTGTGATTGTCAAAGATTTGTCAAACTTATTTTCACAAGAGATAACGCTTCATCATTGATCCAAGAGTCTTAATTATGTTCGAATATAAAGAATCAAGGATATAACATTTTCGTTAGTCCTTGTTTCCTTGTTTCGATTATTAATTTAAACTACCAACACTTAATTAATGCTTACCCGAGACCTTGTTTAATCATGATCTTGAAACCTTCTCAAACACTCCAAACCATCCCTGTAGTTCTCACCTCATCGAGCCATCCCTGTGGCAAGGTCACGTTGAGTAACAAAGATAAAGTGAATCATGTGATTGTAAATGGTTTCCAGATCTAATTGAGAGATAAATTAAGTGATGGAGGCGGATCAGTATGCTGGAATTATTTTAGGGTTAAGAGAAGCAGATATGTGACTGGAATGTGAGAGGCGATGTTTGAGAGAGTATTTAGGGTTTGGGTGCTAAAGATTAGGGTAAAATGAGTGTGAAGTTTGTGTTTTATACCCTAAATATTAGGGTTGACATAATCTGGATCCAAATTGGACGGGGCATACATATTGTTGGGCCTATGATATGTGTCATTGGATATTGGATCGGACACTATATTTCTATGAATGGGCCGTGGATTGGTATAACATTAGAGTAAATCTGAAATGTCCTAATTGAATAAATTGATATTCGATTTTTTATAACTTCATACTTTGCCAATGTTTTAATATCACTTGGTGTTTGAGTGATATTTGACTTTCTCGGGAATATTTGTGTTAATGTTCATGGCTTGTGTTACTGATTGAACTCAAGGTTCTTGCCTAGTATTATTAAGTTGGTATTTATGCGACGGTTCAAACGTTTTAGTTAGATGTTTGGCTTGGGTTAATTTGGATTGAACTTCATGGATCGAGCCCCGATTACTCAAGTTAACCAAGTTTGGACCGTTCACATGATTGGTTCAGATGGGCTTCTCAAGAGATTTGATTGATTATGAGATTTGTTAATGAAAATTGATGATGATGAGATTTGTTGTGATCTGATATGATAATTAGAGTTGTTGTGTTATGGGGTTTGGTACCTTGGTTTATACATATTCACAAAGGTTTTTATGTCACGGCTTGAACTGATATTTGAACAAAGTTGACTACGGGGTTGTTTGTTCGGTATTTCTTATTTGAATTTGAAGTGACGTTTTCCGGGCGCGTTTACTTATTTTCGTCTTCTTTATTTCTACCCTTCCGCGAAGATGACTTGTCTGGGCATTTATAGAGTGTGATAAAGACTTGGCTATTTAGTTTCGTTTGTGATTCTTTCTCGCTTAACCCACAACGTAATTATCACTTCGGTGTCTCACGCAGTTGAGGATATGTCAAGAGGTTTTGTACATTGGGTACACCGTTTCTTCTTCACAAGGATTAGTACAAGGTTAAGTAACAAATATGGGGAATTCTACTTTATGATCAAGTTTGGTATATCGAGTTTACTTCTCCATGTGGTCACTGCAACAGCCAACAGAATGCGTGAATGATGTGTTTACCAAAGTGTTTATTGGATGGTTGATGATGTTGTTGATGTTGGATTATGAATCACTGATGAACCGCTGCATGTTCCCCTAAAACAGATATTCACTGAAGCCCAAATTGTCATAACTCATTCAAGCTGACATTGTTTACGGTTTTGTCTTAATTTTGTAAAATCCCGCGAAAGAACCTATTTCTCGGTTTAAATCATAGATTTGTAAAATCCGTGACAATGGAAACATCCTGGTAATAGAAAAGTGCATTTCCGGATCTATCTTACGGTTTATTCTTGGTTTTGTAAAATCCCGCGAAAGATACTATTTCTCGGTTTAAACCTTAGAGTTGTAAAATCCCGTAATGATGGAACCATCTTGGAGAAAGGAAAATGTATTTCGGGATCTTTTGATGCCTGGTGCTACGGTTTTTGCTTCAAAGAAGGGATAAAAGGGTGTACTTCATGAATTGGATGTGTGTTTGGATATTCGTCATGGCAGTTTGGTTATAACAAGGTTTTACGGGGTTACGTGTTTTAACCATGGTCAGGATGAAACCATTATCAAAGTTCATTTAAATGTCAAAGAAGGCTAGATTTGAGTTGTTCAGAAGATGTGAAAACGGCGTTAATTCAGTATTATTTATTTGAGGTTGAAGTGAATTATCATGGGCGAGTGTACTTAGTATCTGAAGGTATCGGGGATGGTTGGATGAAGATTCTTCGAGATCCTTGTTCGAGCTTATCTTCAAATACAAAGACTTGGAAATCTAGTTATTGCTGGGTGTCTTTTACCTTTTCTTTTACCACTTGGGGGAATTGGGCTCATACCACCACAAAATAACTATCACTTTAAGGAGTTACGTTGTAGTGCTCAGTGTCACATTGAATTGTGGATTCTCAAGAGGTGATGTACGTCTATTACTTGATGGTTGGTTGGATGAAGAGTATAGAGTACTTAGAGATTCAATGGAGGATGAAGTCTCGGCACCGCTCTTTGTTACATATGTGTAAGTTTAAGTCACGAGTTGAGGGGTAGTTTACTTGAGGTCAAATTCATTATATCGGGTTTTCTCCATCAGGTGTCACAACAAAGAGCCTACTGAATGATAATGGGGTGATTACAAGTTTGCCAAGAGTAGATGAAAAGAGAGAGATTTATGACGTATGAACACAACAGTTCATGCCTCGTTCTCTAAAGAAAATAAAAGTGTACGTTTCAGTGCGCTTTATCTTCCGAAGAAGAGAAATCTTCTTATGACGTATGAACACAACAGTTCATGCCTCGTACTCTAAAGAAAAGAAATGTGTACGCTTCAGTGCGCATTATCTTCGGAAGAAGAGAAATCTTCTTATTATGACCATTCTCATCAACATGCTTCATACTTTTTCCATGCGCTATCAGTCATCAAGTGAACGGGCTACCAGCGATTGTTTTCTCATTCCACGTGCTCGATTATAATGAAGATGGCGACATCATGTGCTTATTTTGCGGGAGAGAAGTGTGAATAGAACATTGGATGATTTTCACTTATTTAGTCAAGAATGGCATCTTTGTATGCAATTCTTGAGGGGAGAAGAAGTGTGAATTTTTTGCATTGTTGATTGATATTTGAGAATAAAAATGGTCATACGGCTCTAAACTCATGTAAGAACCGAGCTTCTTCTTATCGGTCATCTTCACATGGAGTTTTTCTCTTCTAAGAGCCGTTGGTTGACATCTTCACTCGGATTGATGAGTTTATCGACAAAGTGCTTACCGGTTAATGCTTCACGTATACATCAACATGATGATTCGAACAATCTCTGTTCTTGTTTGATGTGATTGATAGTTTGGCGTTACCATCTTGTGTGTTTGTTGCGGCCTGATTGCTGATTTCCTTGATGAACATCTTTCTGTTCTTGTTTGATTGGTAGGGATTTTAGTTAAGGGGATTTGCAAGATGTAAGTTAATTGGGATGCTTTTTGGTGGGATGCTTTTTGGTGTGAGTTGAAGATATTAACTATCTATTCCCCAATTGCACAATCTTGAAGAAGGTCGAGTCTACATTCGTTCTACATTTTCTCGCTACATGTTAGAAGACTAAAGACAAGTTGCATTTAACGATCTAAAGACTTCTTCTTAATCTGGGCATCTATCAAACAGATTGTCGGTTTAGGGGAGAGCACTAATTGGGAGAGTGTTATGAGTCAGATTCAATCTCCAATTAGACTTGCTCATATTCTTTAGCAATGACTCCTCGAGACGTTGTTATTGACTATTTCACGTATTGGACATTTGACACAAGTTGATTACTTCGGAGTTAATCATTTATCACTTATTTGAGATTGAAGTTGACTTTCACAAAGGCGTGTTCTTATTTGATAACTTGCTCGGGCTTAAGAATTTGAGTTGAAGACATGGTTTATCTAGTTACCGCAGGTCGAGGTGGATGGTTGAAGACATGGTTAACTATCACTATTAGGAGTTACTTTGTTTTAATCAGTGTCACACGCATATGACGGTGTGGATAATCGCAAGAGGTGTTAATGTCTCATACTTTGTTTGGGTTGTGAGTACTTAGAGATTTGCTTGAAGCATAAATTCTCTACACCGTTCTTCCATCATTAGGTGCAAGCTTAAGATACAAATGTGGGGAAGTTGACTTCAGTTTCAAGTATGGTATAGCGGGTTTTCTTCTTCAGTGGTCTCTTCAAATTGTCTACATAAGGGTTGATAAAAATAGTCAGAGAGAGTCTTCGGCAAGTTAATTCTCACAAGAGTTCAAGTGTTCTTCTCATAAAGATTTCAAGTATTTGGGCTTATACTATGTTCCTGATTTTGAAGTGTCAAATCCAGTAAGGGGGGAAGGAGAGACACACATCTAAACACAAAGCGAGTAAACTTGATGAACTTAATTCTTCTAAGTGATTGAAGATATCCCGGGAAGACAAATGTTATTACCGCAGAGAAACTCAAGGTTTGACTCATGGCGAGTAAACTTGATGAACTTAACTCTTCTAAGTGATTGAAGATATCCCGGGAAAACAATTGTCATGACCGCAGAGAATCTCAAGGTTTTACTCATCAAGGCTTATGGTGTTATTCTTATTCCAACTATGTGGGGGAAGCGATGAAAGAGTTAGTTTCTGAAGATAAAAGAGGTACACAAGTGCGTGATGATCTCGATGTTATCACAATCATCAGAGAAGAGAGAATTGTGTACATTGGAGCGCCACCTGTTGTCTCACTTGAGGGCTTAATCAGATGATTCGAGATATAATCACTTATTCCGGAGTTGACATCCGCAGAGATTGTCATCCGCAGAGATAATCGGTGACTTGGCTTGCTTCTTCAGTGTTATCAGTTATTCCTTCCTTGGGTATTGGTATACTTCGGATACTTGAGCTTCATACACGATCATCCGGGAAGAAAAATGTGAACATGGGGAGGTGTTTTCATTCCCCTCATGATGTGTATTTGGGAGAGTTCTTGAGCATTATACAAAGAGACTGATTGCATCAATTCAACTACTTGGGGGAATTACTCTCTTGACACCTTTTGGAATGGATCGCTTCTGACTTCAGTGGTAATGAAATTTGAGAAGAGTTATTTATGTGTGGGATGAAACGTTGATGTTCTTCTTCTTGATGATATAACCCCGAATGGAGATCCTCGATTATCGTTCTTAAAAGGAGCAGCGGGATTTATGATAATGGTGTGCTTATCGGTGCACCTGGCTAAGGCAAGCTTGAAATAGAGCTTCGAATCTGCTCATCACAAGGATTTTCGGTTTGGGGGGAAGCTGCCAATGTCTCTTTTTCTCTAAAGGCTCATGTTCTTTCTTCTATTCTGGAGCCTCGGAAGCTTTGGTGGTGAATGTTTAAGAGATGATGACTTCTATCTTCTACAACGGGGCTGCTCGATATCCTTATCTCGGTACTCGTATCATCATCCTCTTTAACTATATCATCTTCTCTATCTTTGTATATATTTATTAAAAACCAAATACAAAAATATAAAACCAACAAAAAGAAAATAGAAAAATATAAAAATCTTCAAAAAACCCATAAAAATTAGAAAAATTTGAAAAATTCCAAAAATATTGTTTTCTCAAGACATGTCTTCTGGTATCGATAACATCTACGGTCTTAGAAATGTCATTCAATAATGGCACGGGACTTTAGATGAAGTTCGAGCAGGAGGTGTAAATATTCTTTTTTAACATGTCTCAAAATGATGGCTTACAGTTATTTCTGACTGTAACCCGGGCTTCAAATGATGGCTTGCAGTTACTTCTGACTGTAACCCGTGCTTAAAAAATGGTTTGCTATTATTTCTGATAGCAACCCGCTCTTTTAAAGAAAGGAAAGTGCTGCGCTAAACCAATTTTCAAATATTTCATGCACTTATCCTTAAACAAAATGAGGAAAGTATGTCGAAGGACTGCTGTTCCCACACAAATGTTTTTCCGTCAAAAAATTCTTCAGAAAAATATTTGTTGTTTTAAAAAAATGGTGGTAAATGAGTTGCTTGTAAATCAATCAGAATCAAGTTTTCATAAAATTTCAAAAACTCATCTATGACTTCAGCACTTTTAAAACTTTTCAAGAAAAAGAGTCATTGGTTGAGGGGAAGAATATTTTTCATATTTACATCATCTAATGGGCTTTCTTAATCATCCTACGTGCTTATCTGAAAAATATAATTGCCTATGTTGAAGGACTAGGTTTCTAGGATGTGACTGTTAGGTTTAGATGATTATAGATTGATGAACATTATTCCCATGCCTTATATGAACTGATTGATATGTTGAAATTGACTTGAATTAGTCGATTGTTGTTTGGGTGATGTCGACCACCATATATATGTATGTGTGTTCACTAACGTATGCAGGTATATTGGTATAAAAGAATGTTCCCATTCCGGATCCCACAATTGAAGATGATTGGATGCCAAAAGGAAAAGGTAACTATATCTTGGGTTGACAAATGAAGAAACAGAGCCTAATTGGACTTCCATGGAGAGTTGGCATAAATGCAACGTAAGAGGTCTCACTGCATCAGCAGATGGTTTTCTTCTAAGTGATTGAAGAAACAGAGCTTAATTTGACCTCAGTTGGCATTCAAAATGCAACGTAAGAAGAAGTCTCACTGCATCAGCAGACGGTTTTTCTTCCAAACCCTACAACAACAACAACAACAGAAGCTTCTCAACCACCTAACGTGTCTTTGTGCAGGATAACATTTTTTTAAACAATTTTGAAAATTATATTGTTTTGAAAAATGGAAAAATATTGTTTTGAAAATAAATTGGACTTAATTTTGAAAATCACCGGACTTCATTTTTTTCCAAAACCTAAGTCACTCAATCATCGACTACGGTCATCGATTGAGGGGAGAGTGATTTAAAATAAATTATTTTCAAACGATATTTCTTCATAATAGTCCGGATTGTACGAAATTAAGTGGTGATCTAAAGATTTAATGTTATGTCATGGTATGATTTTCTTTAGAATCAAGATCTGTCAAAATGAAATTTTTACTTCTTGTTTGATTGTGAAATTGTTTTATTTTACCTAAAAGATCTCTTAAAACAATCATACATGACACTAACAATCTTTAAAGTATTAAAATGGTCCTTATCTGTCATTTTTCAAAGTTAAATCAAGCCACGTCTTTCCCAAAATCTTTTAAATGATTTAAATCAATTGGGATCACAAATCTCAAAAGGTTTGAAATTTTGATCGGGGTAGAGATCGTTAGTTAAATCTCTTATCATTTAAATGGAATTGGTTTTAGTCCTTTAAAGGCACTCCTGCCTCCATGTGCCAAACGATTTCATACACAATGCACATGTTGAGGAGGAGGATTTATCAAAAACATGATGAGTATTTAAACCAGGCCACATATTCTCCCAAGTTTTCTAAACCGTATTAAATCACTTGGGATCCAAAATCTCAAAGGGTTTGATATTTTTGATCGGGGGAGAATTTGTGATTTAATAATGAAATTTGATAAAAGGTTATCGTTTTGATTCAAATGTGCATGCCTCTCTCTCATATGTGCTAAACGCTTTCGAATCTTGAAGCACATATTGAGGGGAGCATTTAAAGGAAAATAAACTATCGAGGTACAAAAGCTTTTATGTTTTAACATAAAGTACCTTGATTGAGTTTTTAAATGGTTTCCTAATGGCTTGTGTGTTCGTGGATGTGCTTCAAAAGAACTCTTGCCTCTATGTGTTAAAATGATTTCTCTTATCCTATGCACATATTGAGGGGGAGTATTTTACCAAAGAAAATCAAATGGCTTTTTCCAAGGAAACTGTGATCAAGAAACTATTTCAAAGAAATTATTTCAAAGAACTCTTGCCTCCATGTGCTAAACAATTTAAAAATCATATGCACATGTTGAGGGGGAGCATTTCTAAATGATCAAAACTATTAAGGTACAAAATGCTTTGATCTCGTATCACAAGTACCTTGATTGTTTTTCCAAATGATTTTTCAATTGGTTTTGAGAAGGAATGAACTGTACCAAAAGACCGACCATTTCAATTTATGCATGGAGTTATAAGGATGGTTAGGTTAGGTATTTGTTCCCACGATCCCGCCAGAGCCGGAGGGATCTACCCAGGGACAATCCACTAGATAGTGTAGAGTCCTTAGGTATATTGAAAAAATGAGAAAAGTGAGATATGGGAAGAGTGCGGAATGAGATAGAGCTAGTACTGGAATAAACCCAACAAGGTTCTAGTAATGAAGTCTCGGTAAGAACTGAAGGGGTTGAAGAATGAAAAAGAAATAAATGTGAAAATGGTGAAAAGAAATAGCCCTCCAATAATTCAACCTTAGGGCAGTAACCGGGTTCAATACATATGCTACTGGTGTTTACTAAGGTAACACTGGTATTGAAAACAAGACGTCATGGACCCAGTGACGCACTGCACTAAACTTCCCAAGCTACTCAAGTTCCTCTTAAAAGGGCTTGTTTCATTCTCACGGGGAACCAACATAATCTATCGACTTTCTCTTAGAGATTGTTGATATTGAAGAAGGAGACCCTGATTTTGATTAAAAATCAATAATAAGAAGATGTAGTACACGGGTAACTCAAACGTGTTAGGTTTGAGCACCGAGATCGTTCCGAACGAGGGTTGAATGGAATTTCCAACTCACGTCTCAATAATCGGGATTTGAATGAGAAAAGGGGATAATATGATATTATCTAAACTACGGGATAAGGGAAGCATAAAGGAACATATAATCTACGGGAAATCCTAAGAGCTAAAGGCAAACTACGCAATTCTACACTAAAACGCAACTACGGAATTAAACGAAACGCGAATAAAAAGCAACTACAACTATTCTAACTCCTAAAAATAACCTAAAATTACTTTTACACTAAAAATGATATAAGAAAACTAATTATGAATTAAAACTATTTTTTTAGGATTTTTCTTGATTTTATTCTAATTAAAAACTAATTATTAACTAATAAAAATAAACTAATTAACTAAAAATTATCAAAACAAAGGGGAAAATTATGGAACTACTTTCTAAAAATCTAAAATATCATAAAAGACTTTTCAAAACTATTTTTGTAATTTTCTGATTAATTTCCTATTTTCTATGAATCTAAATCTAATTTAAATTGTGAAAAATACCAAATAAAAGAGGAAAAATAAGGAAAAATATTTTTTATGCTTTTTATATTTATCTTAAACTATTAAAATTGAAAAATTAATTTTTGGAACTTTTTCTCAATTAATTGCAATTAAAGGTATTTAAAAGTGATTAAAATCTATTTTAAATCTAGAAAAATAGTGAACAGTGACCAAAAATCATGAAATCTTCAGGGAAATTCTAAAATGATGATATGAATCTATGAAAATTGAAAAACAAGCAGCTTATGTATGAAATATGCAAGCTATAGTGCAAACAGTCAATCAAATAAGCTACAAGAATAAGCTAACAAGCTACTGAGCTATCCAAACAGTAACAGAAGCTCAAGAGTACTGAAATAAGCTAGTTACAACTGATTATCACTACTCCTAACAAACTACAAGCTCAGAACCTATGATTATAGCTAACTGCTATTCTATCCAAACAGTGGTTCAGGTCCACTATTTGAGCTTATGCACAAGCTCAACTAATAAGCAAACCTGAAAACCAAAAGTACAGACCTATAAACCACCTGGCCAACTATGATTGTGCCAAATACCAAGTCCTAACTCCTAAAAATGAGACCAGTGCAACAGATTCAAAATAGCCTGTTCACACTTAAGTGTGAACAGGGCAGATAGTAGCTGATTGAAGAGCTTATTTGAAGCTTAATTTGACCAAACCAGATTTCTCAAAAAGTTGTTATCAAAACAAGACCAGGTGAAATGTGATTATCCAAAGTCTCAAACTCTAAAACTCAGTAATGCATTAGAAATTTGGTTCACAAGTTTTGTGAAAAACTGCTTTAACAACTTTGATGATTTTGACTTTTGAAGAATGCTTAAGAACTTTGACAAATCTAGGTTTAATCCAAACTATAGAACAGGTTATGATGTATTAAGACTAATTATGATGACAAAGAGCTAGATCTAACAATTTCAAACCAATATGCAAGCTATGACACCAACCCATTTCAACAAGATGCAGACACAAGATCGGTTACACTATGATTTTGACTTTTAGAACTAAACTGCAATCAACAAGACCTCAATTGACTTCCTATGCCTATATCAACTAATATCAACTACTAACAACTGATCTACTAACCTTTATCTCAGATTAATGACTACTACCAAACACTACTTAAGCTAATTATATGAGAACTAATAAGCAGATAAGAGCTAGATCAGGCTAAACAAACATGAAACATAGATCAAATAGTACCAAATATCACTAATGAACAGATCAAACAACAGTTCAAATGATCAAAGTAGATTTGAGACTTACAAAGTGCCTTAGCCACTGTGGCTTGCCAATCTGATGAAACAAAGATCTCTATCCTAACAACCCCTAATCTACTCCAATCCGCTTATAATCAACCCAAAACAGCTCGTACCAATCCAAACCGGATCCAAAACAAGCTAATCGACAGCAAGCTGTAGCATCGATCTCCACTGAATTTGATTTGTGATTTTGAGATTAAAACTGAAATAAGCTCACAATAAGCTATGAGAAGCTTATATGAACCTAACAAAACAATAGATCAGTACAGAATCAATCCATAAACAGATCTAGAGTGATTTTTAATTTTCAAATGATTTTATGTGATTTTTTTGTATTTTTGAGATTTTGAAAAGTTAAGCTACAAACATGTTTACAATACTGAAATAAGCTCTAAAATAAGATAATAAGCAGATGTAGATTATAAAAACTTAAACAATAACACTTGAAATTAAAATGCAAATTCTATTAATAATGGAAATTTTGAGTACAAATACTTAATTACAAAAGTATTTAAAACATTGAGATTGTAAATAACCACTACAACTAAATCTAGAGAGAAGAAAAATACAGAAAATTAAGATACCAATTTGTGAATGAATATGAGGACTATTTATAACTGAGCTAGGCTTGAGAAGCTTCTCGAAATCCTTCAATTTGTGCTACTTTGAGCTCTTGTGCACCCTTGGATTGAATCCCACGCCTCATCTTATGATATCCACCTTAGGATCAAACTTGATGACAAGCTTCCACCAATGGGAGGACGCCACGTGGCCTAGAGCACACGGATCAATGAAGTGTCATTCCCTTTGTCAGTGGGGTGTCAGGGAATGTACGAAAATACCCTTAATTGTGGTAATAATTGGGTAATTAACCGGGAAGGTAATTTAGGGTTCATGCCTGGTAATTTTGGGGGAAAGCTTTGGCGCGAGTTGATTTTTATATTAATTCGGGTGGTTTGACTGGGGAAACGGGTGTTGACCTGGTTTATTTATCCGGGTTGGTTGGTTTTTCGGGTTAGGATATAAAACCGGGTATAGTGGTTTATCTTTTGGGCTCGGGTAAGTGTTTTTGGGCCGAGAGTATTAACAATGGATTGGACATGGATTAAAATGTGATCCAATTGATAGTTAAGGGTCCAAACTTGTACAATTTGAATTTTCCAAGGACCAAATGTGAAATTCTGAAAATCTCATCAAGGACCAATCATGTAAAGCTCTAATAATCCAAAGGTACATTTGTAATTTCTGAATCTTTGAGGGACCAAATCTGTCAAAAGCTTAAAGTGCAGGGACTATTCTTGACTTTTCTTCAAACTTTTCTGAAACTTCAAAAATCATTCTTTGAGAATAAAATCTTTCCAAATGCACAATCTTGACCTTCCAGCTCAGCTAAACTCTCTTGATCTCTCGTGTTCGGATTTACATCTGATTTGGATCCTTTTTGCGTGTTTTTGCATATCCGTACCTGCACAAGCACAAACTCAAGAAAACCACAAATATCAGCAATAAACGGCTTTTCCTTGGTTGTTTTGGGTCTATATTGATAAAGAAAAGGTATGTGTTTAAGCACATATCAAAAATACCCCAGACGAGACCATTGTCGTGTCCTCACGCAATGCAATCAACTCACGCTTCTAAAACCAAAGATTTCAATCTCTTTCTACTAAACCTATGAAGAAGTAGCAAAGATTCCTCAAAAGAGATTAAGAAAGCCTTAATTCTAAAAAATGCCCCGTTTACCTTTTAATTCACATGTAGATATTACGGTTAAGCACTTCAGATTATGAATGACGGTTTGTTGAACTTTCATGTCGATCAATAACTCAAACATTTTTCAAACGACACGTTAGGATCACGGAGTAGAAAACACAACACAGCGTGAAGTGACCATACGGATAGAATACATCGTCCCTGATTTTTCACAAGCTCCCAAACTAAGCGTAAAACCGAAATCATTGTTACATATGACTCTAGATGCTAACACTACCCATGGAAGTTACTTGTGTACATACCTTTTGTTCCCATTTTCCTATTTTCCTCTAGATTTTTTTATTTTTGTGAGAAATGAATTTCTTCAAGTCCTCGTTTCGATAACTTTTATTCCGATAAAGATACAAAGCTAAGTCGATAATTAGTTATCCGCCTTCTCTCAAGAACCATTGTCGTAAAAATGAGGTCCACATCAAGGAATTTTTATTCACTTATACTTGATTTTTCATTTTCCATTTTTCAACATTTTTTTTTTTTTTTTTTTTTTTTTTTTTTTTTTTACATTCATTTTCATTCACTTAGACTTTTACGTGTATGAGCTATGAACTACGGAGCTTCACGGGGTAATTCCAAGACTATAGGCTTCATGAAATGAGGATCCCGGCTGGCTAGGCTAAGACCTCATTCAATCCCGGCTAAAGATCCAAGGGTCCGATCTCGACACCGCAGCTCACAACTTTACTTATTACTTTTCACTTATCACTTATTACTCATTTATTTATTACGGATCCTTGATGTGTACCCAATTTTTAAAACAAAGATTCTTTTAAGAAGATAAAGAACTAACTATCGCCAAAAACTCGACATCTCTAATTATTTATTTGGCAGATATGGGGTGAAACAATTTTGTGGGAACAAAAAGCCACAAGTACCTTCGATGGGCTCTAAAGAGAACCAACTACTCCACGTTTAGCATCTAAACTCACAAGTAACTCTATCATTCTCGATCTGCAAATTTAAAATCCCAAATAATGAGATCCGCAGATGCTTAGCCGATAATTTTAGATTATCTATGGTTAAGGGAACAAGCTAGGGCTCAACACGCCCGGTCAAGTCAGAATTCTATTCCTACTCTCACCAGCGGAAAGTCAATCAAGGTGTCAAAACATATATTAACTTAGCAAATGTTTCGTCAAATAATCTCAAGTCATGCATATTTAAAGTCACTCAGGGAAACTTGCAAAATCTTGGCCTTGTAAGCTAGAATTCGCATTTTATAGCTTCTAATCTAAGAGACTAGCAAAACTATTCAATCAAAAAGACTTAACAAAAGCTTGAAAAATTTTAAATTTTGCTAATTTTTGCACAATTTTTTTATTTTCTAAGGAAAAACGGGGTTACGAGAGAAACACAATGAAATAAGCAAGTGCGGTAAAATCAAATCGAAGATTACCCTACCCCAGACTAGAATGGAACATTGTCCTCAATGTTTAAAGCAAGGGCATCACGAAAATCTAAAAGCCGTTTATTAAGTATGCTCAAAGATAAACGTTAGTCGATAAGATTAGGATATCGGATTTCCATCAGCAACGATCATGAGACTCGAGTGGAGAAATGACAAACTTCGAGCACGAGAGTCTTCATATCGGGAACATCCTACACACAACATCACAAACAACCAAACACGAGAAATCGAAGAGGCAGACCCCTTCGCGTCACTTATTAGAAAATAGAAAGAAGATAGATGGATAAGCATGGGGTGCCTCCCACGAAGCGCTACTGTTTTTTGGTTACCGAGTCGCTAGCTTGACTCGATCCCCGAATTCAGTTGTTCTTAGGGAAAGTTTGGAGATCCGGGACAACCATGGATGGAATGTCCCCTCCGAAATAATGTTTCACACGATGACCATTCACCTTGAAATTAGGGCCATCGGGCTGAGATAGCTCCACCGTTCCATACGGGAAAACTTGAGTGATGGTGAATGGTCCGGACCAACGGGTTTTGAGTTTGCCCGAGAAAATCTTCAATCGAGAGTTAAAAAGGAGAACTTGATCACCAACGTTGAAAACGCGGTTTTTGATTTTAGCATCATGAATCCTCTTAGTCTCTCTTTGAAAATCAAAGAATTCTCGTAGGCCTGATCCCTAAGCTCGTTTAATTCATTCAATTGAACTTTTCGGTGATCACCCGCGGTCTTAAGATCAAAATTAACATGTTTCAAGGCCCAGAATGCCTTATATTCGAGCTCGATGGGCAAGTGACAAGCTTTTCCATACACCAACTTGAATGGGGTGCACCCGATGGGTGTCTTGTAAGCGGTGCGGAAAGCCCATAATGCATCATCTAACTTATCAGCCCATGAAGCTCGATTCTCTCCTACGGTCCTTTCTAGAATTCTTTTCAAACCACGATTCGAGACCTCAACTTGTCCGCTCGTTTGCGGGTGATACGCGGTAGAAAGACGATGGGAAACTCCATATTTAGCCATAACTTTAGCAAATTGTTCATTACAAAATGGGTACCGCGATCACTGATGATAGCACGAGGTGCTCCGAATCGGAAAACAAATTCTTCAAAAACTTAACAACCACTCGGGCGTCATTGGTGGGGAGCGCCTCCGCTTCAACCCATTTGGACAAGTAGTCGACGGCCACGAGGATATACTTATTTCCTCTAGATGACGGAAATGGTCCCATAAAATCGATGCCCCATACGTCAAAAATCTCCACGACTTGAATAGCATTTTGTGGCATTTCATCCTTCTGTGAAATTTTCCCTTGACGTTGGCAAGAATCACAAGATTTGACTAAATCATGGGCATCTCGATATATGGTCGGCCAATAGAACCCGGAATCAAAAATCTTCTTAGCGGTGTAACTTGCACCATGATGGCCACCAGTGGGTCCGTTATGGCAAGCATTAAGAATATCAAGAGCCTCTTGGCCATGAACACACCGCCGGATTACTTGATCCGCACAAATCTTGAACAAGTAGGGGTCGTCCCAGAAATAATGCTTAACATCTTTGAAAAACTTTTTCTTTTGTTGGGACGACATCCCTTTCACAATGAAATTGCCCGCATGGTAATTTGCAAAATCGGCAAACCATGGGGTGTTTGGGTCTTTCTTAGCAATCATCCCAAGTGTCTCAAGAGGAAATGTTTCCGTAATCTCCTTTTTCTCGAGCACACTTTGATGGGGATTTTCAAGTCTAGACAGATGATCGGCAGCAAGGTTCTCCGCTCCTTTTTTGTCAAGAATAGTAACATCAAACTCTTGAAGGAGGAGAACCCACCGAAGTAGACGTGGCTTAGCATCTTGCTTTGCCAAAAGATACTTTAGGGCAGAATGGTCGGTATACACTATGGTCTTCGACAAGACAAGGTAGGGTCGGAATTTCTCAAAAGCATAAACAACGGCCAATAATTCCTTTTCAGGAGTCGTGTAATTGTGTTGGGCCTCAGACAATGTCTTACTCGCATAGTGTATGGGTTGAAAATGTTTTGACTTACGTTGCCCCAAGACTGCCCCAATTGCGTAATCACTTGCATCACACATTAGTTCAAAGGGTAAATCCCAGTCGGGGGCAACTAAGATCGGAGCCTCAGTTAGTTTCTTCTTAAGAAAATTAAATGCCTCAATGCATTCGTTGGTGAAGATAAACGGAGAATCCTTTTCAAGGAGATGGGTCAGAGGGCGGGCTATCTTAGAGAAATCTTGGATGAAACGGCGATAGAAACCGGCATGACCCAAAAAACTCCGAATACCTTTGACGGTAGTGGGATGAGGGAGTTTAGCTATAACGTCGACTTTAGCTCGGTCGACCTCAATCCCAGATTTTGAAATCTTATGGCCGAGGACAATGCCCTCTCGAACCATGAAATGGCACTTCTCCCAATTCAAGACCAAGTTGGTGTCTTCACACCTTTTGAGCATGTGGTCTAGATGGGAGAGGCAAGAGGTGAAAGAATCTCCATAAACCGAGAAATCATCCATAAAAACTTCCATAGACTTTTCGATCATGTCATGAAAAGTAGCCATCATGCACCTTTGGAATGTGGGGAGCATTGCATAGCCCAAAAGGCATGCGTCGGTAAGCAAACGTTCCATAAGGGCATGTGAAAGTGGTTTTCTCCTGATCCTTTGGATCGATCGGGATTTGAAAATAACCGGAAAAACCATCGAGAAAGCAATAGAACTCATTTCAGCTAAACGTTCGAGCATCGATCCATAAAGGTAGCGGAAATGATCCTTCCTGTAGCATCATTCAACTTCCGGTAGTCAATACACACTCTCCATCCGGTGGACGAGGCGTGTGGAAATCAATTCGTTATCTTCATTGGCAATGACGGTCATTCCACCTTTCTTGGGAACACAATGGATAGGGCTAACCCATGAGCTATCGGAAATTGGGTAAATGATTCCGGCATCAAGGAGTTTCAGAACTTCCTTTTTGATAACGTCATGAATTTTTGGATTAACCCTACGTTGTTGTTGAATAACGGGTTTGCAATCGTCCTCCATCAGAATTTTGTGGGTACAGAAACGAGGATTGATTCCTTTGATGTCAGAAATTTGCCAAGCGATGGCACTCTTATTTTTACGAAGAATCTCCAAAAGTGCGGTTTTCTCCTCATCTTTTAAGTTTTTAGCAATGATAACGGGAAATTTGTTTGGTTCTTCAAGAAAAGCGTATTCAAGATGAGGAGGTAAATCCTTGAGCTCGGGCTCCAAAGGTTTTTTGTTAGACGTTTGTACTTCTTTAATCTCTTCAATCGTAATCTCTTTCGGAGGGAGTGACGGTAATGGATCTTCATTCAATAATTGTTCAAGATAAAGGATATCTCCCTCCGAATCATAAACTCCATCATCAATTCCCGGTGGAATTGATTCATCAATAGCAAGAAATTCATCGATCTCTTCCAAAAGAAATCACCTCCTCAAACGGAGTGAGAGAAGGGAAGAGTCGGCAATGATTGGTTCGTCAGAAAGTGAATCGAAGAAGTAGAATTGTTAGGAAAACCGAGAACTTCTTGAGCGTACTCCTCACAAGAAACATCAATAACGTCGATTCGATTGATGGAAGCATCGTCGAAATTTGAGGAGTACCTCATCGTTTGATCAATGTTAAATGTAACGGCTTCTTTTCCAACTCGTAAAGTGATCTCTCCTCCATAGACATCAATCAACGCATGTCCCGTTCTTAAGAAACTCCTTCCGAGAATCAAAGGTACTCGAGGATCGGCATCAAAATCGACTACAACGAAATCAGCGGGAAAATCGAACTCCCCCACTTTGACAAAGACATCCTCGGCTATACCCTTTGGTTTCGTAGTAGTACGGTCGGCTAGCTCGAGAGTCATACACGTTGGGGTAAGTGGGGGTAATGAAAGCTTTTCGTAGATTGATTTTGGCATCAAATTAATACTCGCGCCAAGATCGGCCAAGGCGGAGCATTGAACAATTCCTTGAAAATCGCACGGAATGAGGAATTTTCCGGGGTCACCTAACTTTACGGGAAGTTTCTTGAGGATAACCGCCGAACAATTCTCATTCAGAGATGTCGTAGCAAGCTCATATAGTTTCTCCTTATTCGTAAGCAATCCTTTTAACGTAGAAGCAAGTTTGGGCATCAAAAGAAGGGCATCCACAAAACTGATCTCCACATTCAAGTCTTTAAAGATTTGGAAAAACGTTTCCATTTGATGATTCGACTTCTCACGAAGAGTTTGATCTTTAAGACGAGACGGATATGGGATAGACGGTTTCGGATTAGCTTTCTTCACATTAACGGGAGCATCTTCAGGCTCAGAATCTCGGAAAACCGTGGGTTGGACATTCACAGTACTTTCCTTATCAGTAGGAAGCACCGGGTCCTTTGTCACCCCGGTCTCACGGTCTACCACACGAGAAGAAGAAGAATGAGTGGTAGGAACCGTAGGTCCATCATAAGCAACACCACTTCGGGTAGTGATAGCTTTCATGTCACCTCTCGGGTTGGGAATCGTGTTACTAGGAAGAGAACCGGAACCCGAGGGTTGAGAATAAGAAGTAGACGGTTGATTGGCCTGAAAGAAACTAGCCATCATATTCCTGATTTCAGACATCTGTTTGTTGCTTGTAGCTTCCATCTCCTTTTTGAAGTCCGTCCTCATGCCGTTAATTTGATTTTGCAAACTTTTAATGGTGTAATCATAGTTCTTCATGTAAGTTAGAAAATCGTTTGTTCGGGGCGGCTGAGGAGGTGCTTGATAAGATTGTTGAGGAGGAGGTGGTTGTTGGTAAACTTGAGGTGGAGGAGCTTGGTAGTGTTGATTTCCATGATTAAAATTAGCTCCTCAGTTCTGATTAACATGATGATTACCATTGAAACGGTTTTGATTATGGTTTTGTTGTTGGTTGAAACCGGGAGGTTCGAGATAATTGTTTGAACGGTAGCTAAGAAGATTTCGATCTCCTTGCGGTTGATTGTAGTTTCCTGTAGCAGCATAAACATTCTCATGTGCGTAGCCACCGACGGTTGGGCACTCGGAATAAGAATGTGGACCTCCACAAGTCTCACAAATCTGGTGTACCGATTTCACTTGTTGTTGTTGATTCGATTGTTCATCGAGTAATCCGTAAGATATCATCCATCTTTTTGTTCAGGCGGCTATTTCGAGAGAAAGACGTATTTGATCGAGATGATGCACCCCTTCGCGGTAGAATCCCAATAATTATAATGAGCGGTCATGTTCTCAATAAGATCGTAACATTCCTCGGGACGTCTTTTCATGAATGTTCCACCAAGCAGAAGATTAATTGTTTCACGGTGTCTCAACGTTAAACCATTATAAAACGTATCAATTTGAGTGACAAGCAACATGTTATGATTCGGACATCGATCAATCGCAAGCTTATATCGTTCCCAAGCTTCAAACAAAGATTCTTCGGGATATTGCCGAAATTCTTGATATCGTTCTCAATTTCGTCACCATCGATGGTGGAAAGTACTTTGCCGAAACTTCGAAACCATTTCCTCGAAGGTATGAATCGAATTCTTCGGGAGTCGATCAAACCAAGATGTGGCATGATGAGTCAAAGAGTATGGGAAAAGATACGACGAAGGCGTCATCGGAGACCCCATTCGTTTCATACTGAGTAAACCGTTAGAAACTTATCAAGATGTTTGTTTGCATCGTCATCTGGTAAACCATGGAATTGACAACTGCTTTTTACTTGTTCTATCATATGATGTTTCAAGCTAAAATCGGTAGCTTGAAAATTAGTCGGTAATTGGTCCTCCCTCCCGTTACATGGTAGGTTGACATAACTCCTCCATCGTTCGGAGATCGGGAGCTACATTTTGATTACCGGGAGGAGGATTTGGACCAGGTATTGGTGGTCCGTTGGGAGCGACCATATTACGTAACTCGGTAGTGCTGATTCGCTTCTGAAGTCGTCTAGATCGAGATCGAGCGCATGCACTTAAAACCAATTCAATTAAAAGAAACCGATATTCGAAAACACAGTGAACTTAAACCAATAATCCCGAGTGAATAAACCACCTCTACAAGACAAACGCACAAGCGAGCGGAGAAGCTTTGTAGGTCAGTGCGAAGCTTATTAAAACCGCTTCTTTACAGCCGCAATTTAATGTCAGCCGTCCTTATACCCACACACGGTTTGTTTATCAAATAGAAGTAAATAAATCCACAAGCGACACAAAGGCAAGTTTTTGATCTTTTGTTCGGGAACTTATAATGATAACACCTCCGTTGAGAATGTTATATAATTGGTGTCTTCTATTTATTATCAAAAACAAAGAGAAAATCTTTTTGTATTTTTAATCTGATATATATATATACAAAAGAAAAAGGAAAATATTTTTTACTTTTTTTATTTTTATAGAAAAATAGTAACTTCACGAATGAAGGATCTCAAGTCACTAATCGACAAACTTCAAACGATATTGTCGTGACACAACCTCCCCGGCAGCGGCGCCAAAAATTGATTTTGATTAAAAATCAATAATAAGAAGATGTAGTACACGGGTAACTCAAACGTGTTAGGTTTGAGCACCGAGATCGTTCCGAACGAGGGTTGAATGGAATTTCCAACTCACGTCTCAATAATCGGGATTTGAATGAGAAAAGGGGATAATATGATATTATCTAAACTACGGGATAAGGGAAGCATAAAGGAACATATAATCTACGGGAAATCCTAAGAGCTAAAGGCAAACTACGCAATTCTACACTAAAACGCAACTACGGAATTAAACGAAACGCGAATAAAAAGCAACTACAACTATTCTAACTCCTAAAAATAACCTAAAATTACTTTTACAATAAAAATGATATAAGAAAACTAATTATGAATTAAAACTATTTTTTTAGGATTTTTCTTGATTTTATTATAATTAAAAACTAATTATTAACTAATAAAAATAAACTAATTAACTAAAAATTATCAAAACAAAGGGGAAAATTATGGAACTACTTTCTAAAAATCTAAAATATCATAAAAGACTTTTCAAAACTATTTTTGTAATTTTCTGATTAATTTCCTATTTTCTATGAATCTAAATCTATTTAAATCTAATTTAAATTGTGAAAAATACCAAATAAAAGAGGAAAAATAAGGAAAAATATTTTTTATGCTTTTTATATTTATCTTAAACTATTAAAATTGAAAAATTAATTTTTGGAACTTTTTCTCAATTAATTGCAATTAAAGGTATTTAAAAGTGATTAAAATCTATTTTAAATCTAGAAAAATAGTGAACAGTGACCAAAAATCATGAAATCTTCAGGGAAATTCTAAAATGATGATATGAATCTATGAAAATTGAAAAACAAGCAGCTTATGTATGAAATATGCAAGCTATAGTGCAAACAGTCAATCAAATAAGCTACAAGAATAAGCTAACAAGCTACTGAGCTATCCAAACAGTAACAGAAGCTCAAGAGTACTGAAATAAGCTAGTTACAACTGATTATCACTACTCCTAACAAACTACAAGCTCAGAACCTATGATTATAGCTAACTGCTATTCTATCCAAACAGTGGTTCAGGTCCACTATTTGAGCTTATGCACAAGCTCAACTAATAAGCAAACCTGAAAACCAAAAGTACAGACCTATAAACCACCTGGCCAACTATGATTGTGCCAAATACCAAGTCCTAACTCCTAGAAATGAGACCAGTGCAACAGATTCAAAATAGCCTGTTCACACTTAAGTGTGAACAGGGCAGATAGTAGCTGATTGAAGAGCTTATTTGAAGCTTAATTTGACCAAACCAGATTTCTCAAAAAGTTGTTATCAAAACAAGACCAGGTGAAATGTGATTATCCAAAGTCTCAAACTCTAAAACTCAGTAATGCATTAGAAATTTGGTTCACAAGTTTTGTGAAAACGCTTTAACAACTTTGACAGATTTTGACTTTTGAAGAATGCTTAAGAACTTTGACAAATCTCAGTTTTAATCCAAACTATAGAACAGGTTATGATGTATTAAGACTAATTATGATGACAAAGAGCTAGATCTAACAATTTCAAACCAATATGCAAGCTATGACACCAACTGATTTCAACAGTAGCAGACACAAGATCAGTTACACTATGATTTTGACTTTTAGAACTAAACTGCAATCAACAAGACCTCAATTGACTTCCTATGCCTATATCAACTAATATCAACTACTAACAACTGATCTACTAACCTTTATCTCAGATTAATGACTACTACCAAACACTACTTAAGCTAATTATATGAGAACTAATAAGCAGATAAGAGCTAGATCAGGCTAAACAAACATGAAACATAGATCAAATAGTACCAAATATCACTAATGAACAGATCAAACAACAGTTCAAATGATCAAAGTAGATTTGAGACTTACAAAGTGCCTTAGCCACTGTGGCTTGCCAATCTGATGAAACAAAGATCTCTATCCTAACAACCCCTAATCCTACTCCAATCCAGCTTATAATCAACCCAAAACATTTCATGTACCAATCCAAACCGGATCCAAAACAAGCTAATCGACAAAGAAGAGTAGCATCGATCTCCACTGAATTTGATTTGTGATTTTGAGATTAAAACTGAAATAAGCTCACAATAAGCTATGAGAAGCTTATATGAACCTAACAAAACAATAGATCAGTACAGAATCAATCCATAAACAGATCTAGAGTGATTTTTTATTTTCAAATGATTTTATGTGATTTTTTTGTATTTTTGAGATTTTGAAAAGTTAAGCTACAAACATGTTTACAATACTGAAATAAGCTCTAAAATAAGATAATAAGCAGATGTAGATTATAAAAACTTAAACAATAACACTTGAAATTAAAATGCAAATTCTATTAATAATGGAAATTTTGAGTACAAATACGAATTACAAAAGTATTTAAAACATTGAGATTGTAAATAACCACTACAACTAAATCTAGAGAGAAGAAAAATACAGAAAATTAAGATACCAATTTGTGAATGAATATGAGGACTATTTATAACTGAGCTAGGCTTGAGAAGCTTCTCGAAATCCTTCAATTTGTGCTACTTTGAGCTCTTGTGCACCCTTGGATTGAATCCCACGCCTCATCTTATGATATCCACCTTAGGATCAAATCTGATGACAAGCTTCCACCAATGGGAGGACGCCACGTGGCCTAGAGCACACGGATCAATGAAGTGTCATTCCCTTTTTCAGTGGGGTGTCAGGGAATGTACGAAAATACCCTTAATTGTGTAATAATTGGGTAATTAACCGGGAAGGTAATTTAGGGTTCATGCCTGGTAATTTTGGGGGAAAGCTTTGGCGCGAGTTGATTTTTTATATTAATTCGGGTGGTTTGACTGGGGAAACGGGTGTTGACCTGGTTTATTTATCCGGGTTGGTTGGTTTTTCGGGTTAGGATATAAAACCGGGTATAGTGGTTTATCTTTTGGGCTCGGGTAAGTGTTTTTGGGCCGAGAGTATTAACAATGGATTGGTCATGGATTAAAATGTGATCCAATTGATAGTTAAGGGTCCAAACTTGTACAATTTGAATTTTCCAAGGACCAAATGTGAAATTCTGAAAATCTCATCAAGGACCAATCATGTAAAGCTCTAATAATCCAAGGGTACATTTGTAATTTCTGAATCTTTGAGGGACCAAATCTGTCAAAAGCTCAAAGTGCAGGGACTATTCTTGACTTTTCTTCAAACTTTTCTGAAACTTCAAAAATCATTCTTTGAGAATAAAATCTTTCCAAATGCACAATCTTGACCTTCCAGCTCAGCTAAACTCTCTTGATCTCTCGTGTTCGGATTTACATCTGATTTGGATCCTTTTTGCGTGTTTTTGCATATCCGTACCTGCACAAGCACAAACTCAAGAAAACCACAAATATCAGCAATAAACGGCTTTTCCTTGGTTGTTTTGGGTCTATATTGATAAAGAAAAGGTATGTGTTTAAGCACATATCAACCCTCTCCCTAGTCTCCGGCATAGGAACCAAATGTGCACGATTGAGTCTAGAGCCAAGAGATCATCCACAATATCTCATTAGGACACAAAATTCTTGAAGACTTGCTGTTTCACACAATGTGGAAAGTAAGTATATATTGAGAGTCCTACGCATTATCCTTGTGGTATTGCCAGAACATCCGAGTGATATGTAAAAGTATTCACGATGAAGATGGAAATCCTTCTAGAGCCAACGTCAAACAAACTCTTGGTGGGTAACATGTGAGATCTTCTCGTAAGATCAAGCTTGTGACAACTGGACAGAAACGATGGGGAGATTCAATCTTGAATCAACTGATTGGTTCCGAACGGTCAAGTTTTCTCACACAAGCTGCCCACTTGTGAATGGCCAACCGTAAGAAACTTAAAACAGTTCAGACACAAATGCAATGAAGATCAGGAGAGTATAGTGTTTCCCCGGGTCGTTATGTCCCAGCGAGCTATGCGATGAATCACCAAACGTATAGTGATCGAGAGATTTGAACGGAAAAAGGGATTTGAATTATAACTAAAGAAAAAGTACATAAACTACAAGGGCTTAAATGCAAATTAAAGGAAATTAAAAAGATAAAAAATATTAAATAAACGCTATCACTATTTGCAAACTGATTTTTTTGATTTTTCTTTTATAAAACTTAAATTAAAAACTACGCGACGTACAAATGAAAATGTGAAACTAAAACAATATTAGTCCTAAAAATATGAAAATGGCATTTTTACAATCCTAATGATAAAATAAAATTTATAGAAAAAGAAAATTATTTTTATAACTATTTATCTAATTATTATTAATTAAAAACTATTTTTAACTATTTAATAATAACCTAAAATACAAGAAAATATGAAATAAAGCTAGAAAAATGAAATTATAACTTAGAAAAATCTAAAATAATAAAATAGAATTTTCAAAACTATTTTTGTATTTTTCTGAGTATTTTTGTATTTTCTATTAATTAAAAACTAATTAAATTGCTTAAAAATACAAATTTAACTAAGAAAAATCTGGAAAAATATTTTTTTGACTTTTTATATTTATCTTAACTTAAGAAAAATGAAAAATTATTTTTTTGAAACTTTTCTTAATTAATTGTATTAAAAGCTAATTAAAAATGCTTAAAAACTGTTTTAAATTAAGAAAAATAGCAAATTGACCTAGAAAAATCTGAAAAATTCAAGAAACATCTAAAATAATATTGTGAATCTAGGAAAAATATAAAAATAGTGGGTTATGTGTAAGAAAATGCAACTGCTATGGCAAGTGCTTATGAATAAGCACTCTAAATAAGCCAAAGACCACAATAAGCTACCAACCTGATACAGAAGCTACAAAAGGCTAAAAGTATCCAAATGAAACAAGTTACAACTGTCCTACACCTCTGAAATATAAAATGCTATGATTTGGATGATTTGAGACCAAGTGATAAAAACATATTTGAGGCCTACTTGTGGATTAAAAATAAGCACCTAGATAAGCTGAAACTTAAAAAACAGATGAAGGATCCTAAAGAAGACCTGGCCAAGTGCTTATAAGCCAAAAACCAGACCTCGGTGAGCTAAGATGAGCTCTGTGCAAGCCCTGCACACACCCTGTGCAGACTCAGTGTATGCTGAGTCAGTGCACAGGGCATTTGTGCCCATCTTGACAAGCCATTTTCAAGCTTGTAGAAAATTCACAAAAATTTACAAAAATGATAATAAGCAAGTAGACCAACTGAAGTTTTAAAACTCTCAAGTTTCACTTAATTTGTCCCAGAAATGAGTCAATGATAAATCATCTCAGTTGGGCTCAAAATGGCTTTTTCCAAGTTTTGACTTTTGAAGTAAAAATGAAATGTTGACTTTTGTGAGATTTGCAATCAATTTTTGGACTGATATTGATGTTTAGTGATGAAATGAAACTGAATCAAGCTACATTAACTTGATTTCTACACATGAATCAAGCTTTTGATTTCTCAATTCTTATCGAGATATGAAATTAAGACAGATGCTTTGCAATTTTGACTTTGAGAGTGGACAAATGATATTTGATGACTGAAATGGTTCAAGTGAACCTAACTTAGACTACATAGACAGGTATTTAAACAATAACCAAAGCTTAAGCTTAAACAAGCAACTCATCCAAACACCATTATATTAACTGTTTTGTAAATGATTTTACTTAAATGTTGAACTAACTTATGCTACTGCTGAAATTGATTAAATATGACTTAATGACAGTGAAATGAGCATATATAAACTAAAGGTAGTAGTGAATCAAGACAGATAAGGATTATGCAAAAACACACTATTATTGAAAACAAGGAAAGTACTCACAAGCTATCCAGCTCATTAGCAACTCAAACCAAACCCAATGCCACTATTCTATATCAAATCCAACCCATTCCAAGTATCGCATCAATCCCATTCCATTTCCAAACCTGTTTGAACCAAAATCTCTGCACAGTTGACTTTCGTTGACCAAGGGCCAATATTGATTGATCCTGCTTTATAAGCTTACTAAAAGCTATAATAAGCTTGAGTAAGCTTATTTGAACTTAAATGAAGCTTATTGAAGCTTGGTTTTTTAGCACAGGAAACTAAAATTTTAAACAGTGACTATAAAATTTGAAAACACAATAACACTTTGAATTAAAACTTGAAACTGAGTTACAATGACTAAATGGCTTAGTCTTAGTACAATAAAGCTTGAGATTACAGATTTATTAAGACATTTAAAGAAAAAACGACATACAAGAATTTAAAAAACTAAGTACTACCACTATCTTCCTTCTTCTTGCTTCTTTTATACACCAATCATGCTTCTCTCTCATCTCTGAGCATATCCCACCATTTATCATGACCATTGGATTAGCTGAGCCATTTTTGGCCGTTGGATTGATTTTGGCGCCAAAAGTGCTTATAAGCCAGTTGGGGTTGAGTGAGGGGGAGAGGGTAGCATTAAATGCTTCTTGGAGGTTTGTTGAGGTGGGGGAAACAAGGTGAGTGGGCTTTGAGCTGGAGGGATGGGGAGATGGAGTGTTTGCAGAGAAGCAGTTGAAGGGGAAGAAGATAGGATTTTGGCGCGGGGTGGGTTTATTTGACCAGAGGGTTGACTTGGGCTAATATATGAAAGGGGTCCAAAATAGATATTGACAGGGGGGTCACATGGGTTTGACAAGGGTCCAAAATGGTTTAAGTTCTTTAATAAACAAGGACTTGTTTTGTAAATCCTGAAAATCAAGGGACCAAAACTGCCAAATCTGAAAAGTTGCTCCAAGGGACTAAAAGTGACAAGCTCCAATAGTATAAGGACCAAACTTGACATTTTCCAATTTCCAAGGACCATTTTTGCCAATTTTTAAACTTGAAGGACCAATTTTGTAATTTCTCAAAACTTTTGACATTTTTCACCAAAGGACTAATTTTGACAACTTATGATTTTAAAAGGACCTTTGGTGATTTTTCTTTTGAAATTAAGTGCTCAGGGACTATTTCTGACAACTTTTGAAACTTAGGGGACTGAAACTGCCAATTATGCAAACTTAGCTCATTTTTCATCTAATTTTAAACATTTTGCATCTGAAACATATAAAATGCAATTTTGGAATATTTTCAGTATTTTGATGCATTTCTGAGCATTTTTTTAAACGTTTTGCGAGTTCAGATTAACCAAAAATGATGAGTATTTACACACTCATCAATCCCCACCTAAACTATTGCTAGTCCCTAGCAATCTTTTGAGAAAAACTTAATGGATTTGAATCTCTTTACCAAAAGCCATTACTTCTGGAGTAGCCAAATGTTTCAGTTCAAGTAAGAACCATGGTACACTGATAACCATGTGATTTTGAGCAAACCACCAACTTCCAACGGATTTGATTTGTCTTTACCCGAAGCCGTTTGCTTCTGGACTAGCCAACTCTTAGATAAATTATCAATATTATCTTTGGTGAGTTGATTACCAATTATGGTTTTTCCACTGCCTTTACCACAAGCCATAAACTTGCGGGCTAGCCAACTCTTCACTAATTAAAGATATGGTGAGCTGAATACCATACAATTTTGGGCAAATTGCAAGCCGTCCACGGATTTGAGATATCTTTACCAAGAGCCGTTTGCTCTGGATTAGCCAATCCTTTTGTCTATTAGACATGGCGGACTGATAACCATAAGCCGAGTAAGTGCGAACACTTACTCCAAAAAAATTTGGCCAAAAATGGGGAATTAGCGGTATAATTATATGATAAAATTCGTGAGAATTCCCCCCACACTTAGAAATGAATATTGCCCTCAATATTCAAAGTACCGGCGGTTATGCCGAAACATAGAACATAAAAGGGAAATACTACGGCCATTATTTAGCAAGATTTTTTTTTTTTTTTTTGTGGAGACTATATATACACAACATGTGGGGCAACCCCCCCCCCCCACACTAGGGTGTTAGAAAGATAGAAAGAAGTCAGAAATATGGGTGAAAACCCATATGGCATGCTATGTTTTTGATTCGAGTCGCTAGCTTGACTCGACCAGTATTCATTTGTTCATGGGGAAAGTAAAGTGGAAAACCAATCTCGATCGGACTTTCGTTCACAATGTTAATAAACATATGAACATCAGAAAGTTCCACACCGACGAGAGATAACCGCGGTATTGTTAATAGTAGAAACTATAAAGCATGATAAGGGTCAAAGATGGTGTCCTCATTCCCGAAAGAGAAAAGGGAAAGAGCAACCACACCATCTGTGAAGAATGGAATAAAGACGTACATGAGAATGCAAGTCCATTCCTCAACAGCAAGAAGCAAATCACCGCTTTGACACTTTTAAGCTTAAACTTGAAGCTTATATGGTGATTGTCAATAAGATGTCCGGTAGGGAGGGTGGGAAACGGTTCTTCAATCAAAGATTTTCCAAAAATGATGTCTCCTCCGGATCAAAGTAAGTGTTATCAATTCCCGTTGGAATTGACTCATCACTAAGAAAGGCATCGAATTCATTCCAAAAGTTGTCGTCTTCCTCATCGGAGAGAGAAGGGATGGAAGAGTCGGGAATAAGACTAGAAGATGATGGATCATTTTTGAGCAATTCATCAATGGGAAGAATGTCTCCTATTGGATCACAAACATCATCATCCAATTCAGATGAAACTGAAGAGAGTATGGTTTCATCCACAGAGTTAACAAACTCGATGCGACAAACTAATTCGGAGGTGGGACAAGTGGTGTGCTCTTAGAGCTAGCAATTTCCACCACTTTCGATGAAGTCTCCGATTCTAGATCATCATCATCAAGAACACTCTTGACTTCCCTGGTACAACTTTCAAACCATTTGTTTGAACCAGGGGTGATTTTCAAAGCTTTTAACTCAGCACGTTTTTGGTGACTCCTCTTAACCGTGAAATTTGAGAGTGTTGCATTGAATCTTTCAGATCTTTGATCAATTGTGGCAACATTCTGTTTGGACAGAGGTTTGGAGTTCTGGTTGATATTCAACGTGAGCTCTTCGTTGTCAACCCGTATGGTCAACTCTTCAACAAACACATCAATCAGAGCACGACTCGTTCTCAAGAAAGCTCTCCCTAAAATGAGGGAACTCTAGGATCTGCATCGAAGTCTACTACAACAAAGTCAGTAGGAAAGTGAAACTTTCCCACTTTCATCACGACATCCTCGGCTATCCCAAGTGGACGAGTTATGGTACGGTCCGCTAGCTCGAGTGTCATACAAGTGGGTGATAGTTTAGGAAGAGACAGCTTTCCAAATGCGAGAGTGGCATAAGGTTAATGCTAGCGCCAAGATCGGCCAAGGCGGAGCATTGAACCATCCCCAAGAAATCACATGGGATTAAAAATCTGCCAGGGTCTTCAAGCTTTTTGGGAAGCTTCTTGAGAAGGACCGCTGAGCATTGCTCATTGAGAGGAGTTTTAGCCATCTCAGATAACTTATCTTTGTTGGTCAGTAAGCCTTTAAGCGTGGATGCAAATTTGGGCATTAGAACGAGAGCATCAACGAAGCTTATATCAAAGTGTAGCTCATTGAAGATTTGGAAAAAATTTTCCATTTGCTCTTTGTTTTTGTCTTTGAGCTTCTCATCATTCATTCTTGATGGGTAAGGAAGCTGACTAGACTTTTGAGCCGGGATGGAAGTTATTTCTGGCTCAGAATTCGTCTTCGGAATTTCGGGTTCCGGACTTAAAGCTTGGACTACCGAAGGTGGGACGTGTGCGGTACTTCGTGGGCTTGAAAAATGCACCTTGTCCGTTGTATCCTTGGTAACTTGACTCATTGCTACAGGAGGAGGGGGCATAGGAGTCGAAGGTCCATTGTGCGTCTTACCACTACGAGTGGTGACGGCTTTCAACTCGGCATTGGGATTGGGAATTGTATTTCTTGGGAGTCCTCCAGAAGATGATGAATCTTTGTTCATATTCATGTTTATGAAACTGCTCATCATATTCTTCAACTCATTTGTCTGCCGAGACAATGTGGTATCAATTTCCTTTTTTAGCTCAACTCTCATGTTATTGATCCGAGTTTGCATTGAACGTATGCTTGACTCAGTAATTTTCATGAAGTCATTTGGCATGGGAGCTTGAGAAGGTTGTTGATAACTTTGATGATTTGGAGCTTGATATGGTTGGTTGAAATTGTTTCGGTTTTGATTGAAATTTTGAGAGTTATTGAAATTTTGTCCTTGATTCGGAACAAAGCGATTTTGATTGCCATGGTTTTGCACAGGAGGAAAACAGGTGGTGTCATACCGCTAGGTGCACGGTAGTGAGGATCGTTGTGGTCGGTATTGATTATGGTTTACCGAAGCTACGGGAGCTTGGTAAAAAGAAGCATCGGTTGCTTGAAAATCATAATACGCGTGTGGACCACTACAAGTTTCAAACACCTTGTTTATGGCTTTGATTGGTTTCGGCTTATGAATTTCGCTTTTGATTTCCTTTACATCTTTGATCATACAACGGATGGCGTCTGTTAGAGCAATTATCGGAGCGGCTAACTCGTAAGAGTTATTAGATGAAGAAGTAGGAGTGTTCGGAATATTGAATTTGTGCGAGAAATAGGAACTTTTGATTTTTGCTCGCAAATCTCAATCACATCTTTAAGCTTACGATTCAAGATATTGCCCAGGCGGTGCATTCAAGGAATCTTGATCGTTACCGTTCAACCCATTGTAAAAGATATTGACTTGTTGAAGCTCCGTGAATTTATGCTCGGGGGCATTTCCGAGGAGATCTTTGAATCTCTCCCATGCCTCTCCAAATTTTCATCAAAATTTTGACGAAATCCCGAAATTTCATTTTTAAGATTAGTCGTCTTTGATGGAGGAAAGAAATAATTGACAAACTTTTGAACAAGATCCTCCCAAGTTTCGATGGATCGAGGGGTTCTTTTTCAGCAAATCGGGCGTCCTCTCAAGAGAGAATGGAAAAGCATCAACTTGATTACTTTTGTGCACATCCTTGAAATTGATAGTTGAAGTCAGCTTGTTAAACCAACGGATGTGTGCATACGGGTCTTCACGGTCAAACCCGTGGAATTGATTTGTAGACACAAGTTGGATCAAATGTGTCTTCAATTCAAAGTGATCAGAATTGATTGCTGGTAGGATGATGGCATCTCCATAACCCTCGGTGGGTGCCTGGAGCATTTCCGCCATAGTTCGTTCGTTTGCCATATTGTTGCTTGAAATAGTACGAATCTCGGGTTCGACTATTTGGGCAGCACGTCTACGAACGTCTTCTAGGAATTTCTGCTAGATCACGCAAAGGACTCAATGATCTAGAAGAAGGCAGGTTGCGCATGCACTAGACGTAACTCGAGGAAACAAGAGAATTATGAAAATGGGGAAAGAAGATTCTTTTTAGTTTTCCGGTTTTGACAAGTAGATATAACAACAAATCCAATTAAAACAAAATCGAGGCAAAACAACAGTGAACTTAAACCAATAATCACAAGATGAATGGCTTCTTTGAAAAGGTACACCAATCACAAGGACACAAAGGCAAGTTTAATCTTTGGTCGGGAACTTATTATGGTCGTACCCCAGTTAGGTAGTACACCTGCCTTGGTTGCGAAGGTGGTAATCTTTTATGTTGTTATTATTAAAGAAACGACAAATCTTTTTGTATTTTTATCTTTGATACATATATAGAAACAAAAGAAAAATATTTTTGTGTTTTATACGTTTTTGGATGTTTTTGGGTTTTTGGATTTTTTATAAGAAAATATATAGATATAGATAGATGGTATGAACAAAGAGTGAATATTCAAATCACTAATCTGCTAAACAGGAGATAATTAGCACACACGCTCACCAAGGCCGAAGCGGCTCCAAAAATTTGATTGGTTCCGACAACGGTCAAGTTTTTCACACAAGCGGCCACTTGTGAATGGCCAACCGTAAGAAACTTAAAACATTTCGCAGAACAAATGCAATGAAGATCAAGAGAGTATAGTGTTTCCCGGGTCGTTATGTCCCAGCGAGCTATGCGATGAATCACCAAACGTATAGTGATCGAGAGATTTGAACGGAAAAAGGGATTTGAATTATAACTAAAGAAAAAGTACATAAACTACAAGGGCTTAAATGCAAATTAAAGGAAATTAAAAAGATAAAAAATATTAAATAAACGCTATCACTATTTGCAAACTGATGTTTTTGATTTTTCTTTTATAAAACTTAAATTAAAAACTACGCGACGTACAAATGAAAATGTGAAACTAAAACAATATTAGTCCTAAAAATATGAAATGACATTTTTACAATCCTAATGATAAAATAAAATTTATAGAAAAATAAAATTATTTTTATAACTATTTATCTAATTATTATTAATTAAAAACTATTTTTAACTATTTAATAAAAACCTAAAATACAAGAAAATATGAAATAAAGCTAGAAAAATGAAATTATAACTTAGAAAAATCTAAAATAATAAAATAGAATTTTCAAAACTATTTTTGTATTTTTCTGAGTATTTTTGTATTTTCTATTAATTAAAAACTAATTAAATTGCTTAAAAATACAAATTTAACTAAAAAAAATCCGGAAAAATATTTTTTTGACTTTTTATATTTATCTTAACTTAAGAAAAATGAAAAATTATTTTTTTGAAACTTTTCTTAATTAATTGTATTAAAAGCTAATTAAAAATGCTTAAAAACTGTTTTAAATTAAGAAAAATAGCAAATTGACCTAGAAAAATCTGAAAAATTCAACAAAAATCTAAAATAATATTGTGAATCTAGGAAAAATATAAAAACAGTGGGTTATGTGTAAGAAAATGCAACTGCTATGGCAAGTGCTTATGAATAAGCACTCTAAATAAGCCAAAGACCACAATAAGCTACCAACCTGATACAGAAGCTACAAAAGGCTAAAAGTATCCAAATGAAACAAGTTACAACTGTCCTACACCTCTGAAATACAAAATGCTATGATTTGGATGATTTGAGACCAAGTGATAAAAACAGATTTGAGGCCTACTTGTGGATTAAAAATAAGCACCTAGATAAATTGAAACTTAAAAACAGATGAAGGATCCTAAAGAAGACCTGGCCAAGTGCTTATAAGCCAAAACCGACCTTGGTGAGCTAAGATGAGCTCAGGTAAGCCCTCACACACTCTCGTAAGTGCACATGGCAGTATTCGAAGTCACAGACGGAGCATTTGTTCATCTTGACAAGCCATTTCAAGCTTGTAGAAAATTCACAAAAATTTACAAAAATGATAATAAGCAAGTAGACCAACTGAAGTTTTAAAACTCTCAAGTTTCACTTAATTTGTTCCAGAAATGAGTCAATGATAAATCATCTCAGTTGGGCTCAAAATGGCTTTTTCCAAGTTTTGACTTTTGAAGTAAAAATGAAATGTTGACTTTTGTGAGATTTGCAATCAATTTTTGGACTGATATTGATGTTTAGTGATGAAATGAAACTGAATCAAGCTACATTCTTGATTTCTACACATGAATCAAGCTTTTGATTTCTCAAATTCTTAATGATATGAAATTAAGACAGATGCTTTGCAATTTTGACTTTGAGAGTGGACAAATGATATTTGATGACTGAAATGGTTCAAGTGAACCTAACTTAGACTACATAGACATGTATTTAAACAATTACCAAAGCTTAAGCTTAAACAAGCAACTCATCCAAACACCATTATATTAACTGTTTTGTAAATGATTTTACTTAAATGTTGAACTAACTTATGCTACTGCTGAAATTGATTAAATATGACTTAATGACAGTGAAATGAGCATATATAAACTAAAGGTAGTAGTGAATCAAGACAGATAAGGATTATGCAAAAACACACTATTATTGAAAACAAGGAAAGTACTCACAAGCTATCTGACTCATTAGCAACTCAAACCAAACCCAATGCCACTATTCTATATCAAATCCAACCCATTCCAAGTAACGCATCAATCCCATTCCATTTCCAAACCTGTTTGAACCAAAATCTCTCCAGATTGACTTTCGTTGACCAGGGCCAATATTGATTGATCCCACGCTTTATAAGCTTACTAAAAGCTATAATAAGCTTGAGTAAGCTTATTTGAACTTAAATGAAGCTTATTGAAGCTTGGTTTTTGCTAACAGAAACCTAAAATTTTAAACAGTGACTATAAAATTTGAAAACACAATAACACTTTGAATTAAAACTTGAAACCGAAGTTACAATGACTAAATGGCTTAGTCTTAGTACAATAAAGCTTGAGATTACAGATTTATTAAGACATTTAAAGAAAACGACATACAAAATTTAAAAACTAAGTACTACCACTATCTTCCTTCTTCTTGCTTCTTTTATACACCAATCATGCTTCTCTCATCTGGAGCATATCCCACCATTTATCATGACCATTGGATTACTTTGAGCCATTTTTGGCCGTTGGATTGATTTTGGCGCCAAAAGTGCTTATAAGCCAGTTGGGGTTGAGTGAGGGGGAGAGGGTAGCATTAAATGCTTCTTGGAGGTTTGTTGAGGTGGGGGAAACAAGGTGAGTGGGCTTTGAGCTGGAGGGATAGGGAGATGGAGTGTTTGCAGAGAAGCAGTTGAAGGGGAAGAAGATAGGATTTTGGCGCGGGGTGGGTTTATTTGACCAGAGGGTTGACTTGGGCTAATATATGAAAGGGGTCCAAAATAGATATTGACAGGGGGGTCACATGGGTTTGACAAGGGTCCAAAATGGTTTAAGTTCTTTAATAAACAAGGACTTGTTTTGTAAATCCTGAAAATCAAGGGACCAAACCGCCAAATCTGAAAAGTTGCTCCAAGGGACTAAAAGTGACAAGATCCAATAGTATAAGGACCAAACTTGACATTTTCCAATTTCCAAGGACCATTTTTGCCAATTTTTAAACTTGAAGGACCAATTTTGTAATTTCTCAAAACTTTTGACATTTTTCACCAAAGGACTAATTTTGACAACTTATGATTTTAAAAGGACCTTTGGTGATTTTTCTTTTGAAATTAAGTGCTCGGGGACTATTTCTGACAACTTTTGAAACTTGGGACCTGAACCGCCAATTATGCAAACTTAGCTCATTTTCATCTAATTTTAAACATTTTGCATCCAAACATATAAAATGCAATTTTGGAATATTTTCGTATTTTGATGCATTTCGAGCATTTTAAGCGTTTTGCAGTTCAGATTTAACCAAAAATGATGAGTATTTACACACTCATCATCAACCTTGGTCCAGGAATGGAATTGACGAATACTTTTGGAAAAACCGTTCGATGTGCAAATCTTCTTTTCTCTAGCACATCGAATGTGTATTCATTTTCAAACACAAAAGTATCTCGATTGAAAAATACTTTTAGAAAACCATTCGATGTCGAATCTCTTCTTTTCACTAGCACGTCGAATGTGTACTCATTCTCTAATACAAAAAGTATTTATGATTGAAAATTGATCTTTCTCATAAAACCTTCTTCGTATTGCAAAACTCTTTCTTCAAGCAATACACGATTGTTTTCAAATCATTTTCATCAATCGTGAATCTCAATTATTTGGTTCACTTTCGCTCCGTGTTGTCTTCTTTGAGACGTTCGGTTTGAGAACGCTAGAAAGTGCGAAACCCTATCAAGGAGATTCTTAGGAATCCTACCGATCACAAAAGCATACTGTATTGATCAACGGGGAACCGTGGACCGTGTACCTCAATTCAACGAAAGTGATCAAAGACACTTTCGTGTGTTTTATTGCTAACTATTGTTTAGGTACATTTAGACGGTTGTACCGTTGATCGAATTGAGGTGTCAATCCAAAGCGC
This sequence comes from Chrysanthemum makinoi, assembly GCA_910596185.1. Classification (NCBI taxonomy): domain Eukaryota; kingdom Viridiplantae; phylum Streptophyta; class Magnoliopsida; order Asterales; family Asteraceae; genus Chrysanthemum; species Chrysanthemum makinoi. Next base: position 6,696,568 of record OU343224.1, read on the forward strand.
ATGCTCACAGATCCACTTAATTTGAAGAAATCATGATGGTGCATATCTACATAACCTGTTCGATATTTTTATACTATGCTTCGCTTCACGGCCGCAAATATCATGAACCAGAAGGCTTCCGCTACTCGATGGAAAGATGTCATGATTCAAAAGTGTGAGCATGTCGGTCCGAAAGTCACAACTTCACATGATGGCAACACATTAAAGGGTGATCCAGATTTCTCGTGGTGATGATCTCAAAGAAAGCTCAAAGATCATCAAAGATGTGGATCGGTTAAAGGCCTCCACTAAAAGTACAAAACTATGCGGACTTTGAAGAATCACTAAAGCACAAAGATTGCTGAAATGAAGAATTGAAGTCTACGAGCTCAAGAACAAAGTCAAGATCAAGAATAATATGCTAGGATTTGAAATGTAAAACATGGGGTGACCTCCCTTAGGGGGAGATTGTTAGGAATTAGAAAATTCCATAGTGAAGAGTCGGTCACCCAAAATATTATCTAGCATAAGTTAGCTCGTAGACTAGTCGTTATTTACGTTATTTAGTAGTTTATTAGTTATTTAGTAGCATAGTATAGTTTAGTGTAACACCGTGGAGGAAGGACGGGTCTTTACCCACTGTATACCTGATCCACAGGCCGTTAGGAGGTCGTAGTATTTGTAACTATAAATACCCCTTCCATCCATAGAAGGGGTGTGGCTTCTTTGAATAAACCTTTCACTTTTCTAAAGCAACTCTCTTCAAGGAACCTCCTCTCAACTCTCTTCATCTCTCTAATGGCTTTCTTGTTTAATCATTGTCCTAGACCACCCGAATCATCAAACAACATAATATTCACAATCCTACAATAGATGTGTCATGTATCTATGACTAGACTAGATGGTTTATATGTTTGTACCATAAAACACAAGGTTTGTTATGTTGGGCCACAAAACATAACGGGTGTCATAGATGTGTCGTGTTGGTCGGGTAGTGGTTCCTCCTTTGTAATGGAACCCGGTATCTATCCTTGTACCAGATAAAGTATAGGCGATGTTGTGATAGGTTTGGTTCTATCTCGTGGAAGAACTCGGTGTTTAGCTTAGTACCGGAAAAAGTGTAAGCGACGTTGTGTAAGGTTTTCTCCGCCGAGAATGGAGTTTATTGATCTAGTGAGAGGTGACTCGGGGAGTGGAGTAGGGCAAGGAAGGTATCCTTGTAGCCGAACCACTATAAATCCTCGTGTTGGTTTGTCTAGCCTTTTACTTATCGCTTTACTTTTATTCTTGCATTACATTGTTTATTTTCTATGTGGTTGATGTCTATGTTTGTGATGCATACTTGGTCTTTCATATAGTCATAAACTATATTCAACACTTTACATATTATGACACGCTTGATCAAGAAAAAGCAACCGGACTAATAATGGTGAAACTTGATTTATAATGAACCATTAATTTTGCGGAATCTTATGTGATATTAAGGGGTTGGCCTTACATGCCGTAATGTGTTAAATGCATCCTCGCGTCGAGATTAGCAAATGCAATGGTTTATACTATATTTGATACAAAAGTTTTAAGTTTGAAACGGAAACGTATTCACCCCCCCTCTACATTTTCACAAAGGGGAATCATTAGAGTCATACTATCATCGGTTTACAGACATCATCATTGACTTGGACAGACACAACATCATTATGCCAAAAATTGCAATCAACACAAAGTTCCTAAGCTGTCTTGGTCCTAATTGGGAAAAGTATGTAACATTCATCCGTCAATCTAAATATCTTCACAAGGAAAAGTACGGGTTATTGTATGACTACTTGAAGCACCATAAAAAAGAAGTGGACAAAGATGGAGCTCTCAGTGGGGTTACTGCTCCTTTACCTAATGCAAATACTCTTGCTTTGTTCACTCAAGCTTGTTATCCACAATTTCCATTGCTGCCTACTGTCTTCACTAATCCACCACAATCTGCCCAGATTACACCATATGATCCATCACAGCAATCACAAGAAACTCAAATGGTTCCTTACAACAACAACTTCGATTCAGCACTCTACAAAGGAGACACCGAATGAGGATGCAGAAGCTTTTGATACGTTGAATCAAGGATTTTCGTTAATTGCTCGTGCCTTCGGAATATTTGCTAACAAATACAACAACCGTATTCGTACCTCATCTAACACAAGGAATCAAGCAGTTTTTAACAATGGAAGGGTTGAGGTTCAAAATAGAAATAATGGTTATCCGGTAGGAAGTGGTAATTACATGGGTAGTGGACAAGGCTTCAATGCTTATGGAAGGAATAACATGGCTGCTCCTCAACAAAGGGTTCAGATTGTTTATCAGGGAAATGTTCAGAACGGGAATACTGGTCTTAGATGCTACAACTGCATCGAGAAGGGTCATCTGGCCAATGCTTATCTAAAACCGAGAACTAGGGGAAGTGCCTATCATAAGGAAGCTTTACTCTTGGCACTCAAAGATGAAGCTGGTGGAACACGACCAACAAAACAGAGCTTCATGGCCAATCACGAGAATCCGATGATGACATGGAGGACTTGCAAGCTAAAGCAACTGTAATGTTGATGGCCAACATGCAAGAACTCCACATGAGTGACACAGGCCCAGTGTATGACACTAATAGCTTATCTCAGGTACCGGATCCTAACATATGTCTTATACATGATCTGATATCTCCGCATGCATCTGCATCCGACGAGGAACAGAGTGTTCAACATGAACCATCTTCTCATCAAGAAGATAATCAAATGGATCCAGTAGTTACATTTGATGATCAAGATGACCTTTGGGTTACCTTTGATGATCAAGTTGACCCCGAGGTGACATTTGAGTATCTAAATGACGAGCATGCTGATACTGATACTCAAGTTGAACAAAATGAACCTTTATCTAATCTAGATCCAGAGCTCATGACCTCATTTTTGACCACCCAATCTCAATTAGAGAAGTGTAATGAGATAAATAATAATCTTCATGAAAAAGTGGCACTATTGACTATTGATATTGAATGCTATAAGGTACAACTCAAAAATTTTAAAACAAAAGAGAAACGTGAATATAGTTTTGAAGTCGCTTTTCAAAAGTCATACCAAAAAGAACAATCTTTAGAAAAACAGATACGTGATCTAGCTGTTTCCAAAAATGATTTGATTTCTCAGATTGAACAAAAAAATTGAATATAAACAACACGTTAACACTCTTACTTCGGAAACTCAAAAAGCCAAGTCTGAGTTGTCATCGTGTCAAAAAGAGTTTTCAGAATTCAAACAAACTTAAGGTTTTTGTTGTTGTTAGGAATGATCGGGACCAAGAGGTCCGTTGTGGTAGTTATGGTCGAAGCCGATAAGGAGACAAGGGTCGTTAGGGTCCGTTTGGTTCGTGTGGGTTACCCGAGGCTAAGCCGAGACCATTAGGGTCTCGGCATTGGTTTCAGTTGGAGTTTGATGTTGAATGGTGATGGAGATGATGATGAGTTAAAATGGATATTGATTGAAAATGTGGATACGTTGTCGAGCCGTAGGTTTAGGGCCAGTAACTTGGCGAGAATATTTATTTGGACTTGAAATATTATATATGTGAGATTTGTGAAACGTCGGTGTTACCGTGACTTTTTAGTCTCGGTTGACCCCGAGAACACCGTAACATGGACTTATTTATTGGACAATATGAAATATAAAAGCCCGAGATTCATGACTCGGACTTGTAAACTCGAGACGGATAATGACTCAAAATATAAATTGAAAACTTGATGCGATATATAAACAAGTGTATATATAAACTAGAAAATAAAACTATTAATAAGTTCTTGTATTAAATATTTAATAACAAGATACAACTTGTTATTCGATATTTAAAATGGGAACTAACGACTTAAAAATGGAAAGTTTTTATAATAACGAGTTATTAAATGTTTCGAGGGCACGTTTACCTAAATATGTCATTAATGAGTATTTAATGATCATTTTAGAATATGCATGGGTTACGGATGACTTGACATTAATATGTTTAACCCACGTAGATAACGGACTTTTTGGGTTGACTTATCCAATAAGAGCACATTATGTACGTCGGACAAATCTATTAATAAACAACTTATCCTTATGACTCGTTAGGTTGTGACTAGTTTTTGGAATAATAAGAGAAATAAATAAATGGTTGCGTTTATCGAGTTGATGAATTCGATAAGTTCTAACGATTTATTTTGAAACTTATTAAACTATAAAGCTTATCACATAGAGGTTGCGTTGTATTGTTGTGATGTGCATTGCTTGTAATATAGTGCATTCATTGTAGTCTTATCGAGTCGACACCTCACACGATGATACCAAATGCTTATAACTAAATTGAGAACGAGATATTTTTGGAAATAGAAATGGAATATATTCGGGATAGAGAATATTGAAATTGAAAAATGTACTAAAGATGGATCTATATTAATAGGTTGTGCCGAGTCAGTAGTTACCGAACTGTGTTAGCTGCTTATCTGCTTTCTGCTATTGGTTATTTGTGCTTTGCTTGATCGAGATGAGTTTCATAGCCCCACTTTTAACTATGTTTTATCTAAATTGGGGTGAGAAAGCATGCTACTATTTTCTTGGACGTGCTTTTACATTTTGATTTGCTTATGTGTTGGCTAGCAAAGGATAGATATGTGGTAGATGTTGACTTGGGCTAGGGTAGCAATCATTTGTTGTAACTATGATACCTAGCTAAGAATAGATATCTACTTCCGACCTAGATCAGGGCAGCATTGAATTATGCTTTGCTATGGCCGTGGTACCTAGCTAGAGTCGCTTGGGGCCCTGCTGAGATCCCATTTGCGTATTGGAAGGAATATTGTTGGAATGTGTTTGGAATGTTTATTGTATATCTGCCTTAGTCTGACATAGCAAATAAACTCTCGAGGTCCACTCTGAATTTATGATTAAACCATGAACTCACCAGCGTTAAACTGGCCCTTTTAACATGTTTTCTCAGGTAACTAAGGTGATGCTTGGATTGTTTGTTTCTTGAAGGCTTGGCAGAAGGGGCATGGTTGGAGGATCATTCTAGAACTCTGATAATAATTGTGGACCTACCTTATGATTTCTTTTGGGCCTTACTCTTAATGTTTTGAATAAATGTAACCAGATAACTAAATATGGGATTGGTTTGTGAAATGTTTTATGTTATCTTATTTTCCTATACTTGTGTTGTGTACCCAGTAGCAGCCCGAAAGCTTGATTAAGTCTTCCGATGTACCAAATTTTGATTTAAGTGCTTATTTATTAGCTTAAAAGTATCCCTTATGGCTGTTTTGATAACAGTTGTGCCTATTAGCTTATCTGAGTTTTTGAGCCTTTTGCTTATTAATCTGTGCTTATTTTTGTTCCTTAGTGCTTTTTAGGATTAGGTGTTTAGTTGTTTTCAGTTTGTTAGCTTATTGGGAGCTTATTCAATTTTAAAAGCCCTCAGTAGTTGTAAAAATGAGCTAGCAACACTAAGCCTCTAGTTAGTAAGTAGCTAATCTTAAACTGGTTTTTTTTAGCTTATTTGTTTCTTTATAAAAATTTTGTTTTCACTAAAGTTACTTATTTTCAGCGTATTTTCAAGTTTCAACAAAAAGTTTTGCAAAAAAAATAATAAGAAATAAATAAAAAGTTGGAAGCTGGGAAGCAGGGTGAGTCAGGCTCGAACCCTGACCTCAACCAACCTCAACCACTTTACCACACACACCCAAACCACTCGCGCCTTAGGGACTTACGTTTATATCTTGCACAATTTAATATTTAATCTATTTTTTCCATTTAGCTTTTCAGCTCTTTTGAGCTTAATTCCAGCTTATTTCTTTAAGCTCTTTCTTCACTTTTTTTTCCTAAGTTCCTTGTTACCTATAGTACTTTTCAGTAAATTTTCAGATTTTCCCCATTTAGTTTAATATTTTTTATAATATTTTTAGTGTAAAAGTGTTTTAAATTCATAGTAAATAAAATAAAAATCAGAAAAATACAAATTTTTTTCTAAAATTATTATTTTTAGTCATTTAGGACTTTTAAAAAATAAATTTGCATTTTTAGGGTTAAAATTTAAGAAATTGGTTTTTCAACGCTCGTTAAGCTCCCGTTAAGGCTCCTTTTTAGTTATAATTGCGTTAAAACTTATTTGTGCTTTATTTTCTTGTTTTATATGCTTAATAAATTGCTTTTTAGTTCATGTGCTTTATTTTTAGTCATAAAATCCGAAATATCTCGACTATTCAATCACCCGATCACGAACGAAATCCGATTTTCTATTTCACACTACGTTGGACATTAAACGACCCGGGAATATAAAATACTTCCGGATAAATATATAGTATTTCTTAAGAACGTACCATTAAGCCCATGACTATAAATAGTGGGCCATTATGTATATCAACTAATAGTTAGGTGGTGGATATTTGTTTGTATGTTGAGTGATTGTGTGTTTGTTATGTTTAAAAAAAAAAAAAAAATGTGTGTTTGTTGGTTTGAAAATTTTAGGCTTGAATATTAGTTTGATTATGTGTAAATTTAAGGGTGGATGTTAGTCTGAGTGGCTGAATCTTAATATGTAAGTTCGGTATTAGGTTGGGAATATTTGTGTTTTATAACGGAGTAAAAATATCAAAGAGTTTATTTTTATAGCATAAGCTGCGCGAGAAACGACGACATTCACTAAAATCTCATGCCAAATTCTAGAGCACATTTAAATTCTTTGTACTCATCACTAGGGGTGGCAATCGAGTCGTGTTCGGGTTTACCTATTCGGGTTCGCGTGTTGGCGAGTTAGTATAACTTCTACCCAAACACGATCTGTAATTAATCGTGTTAAGAAATTCAACCCGTAACCCAGACATGCATAACACGTGTAATCCGTTTGTGACCCGTTTAACATGTTTAAGTAATAAATCAAGTGGTGAAGAAGGTTGGTTGTTTGTCGATTCAACAAGGTTAAATCCAAAAATATATGCGTAACATACTAATAACTATATAACAATTTCAGTATATGAGCTATAATCGTAATTCATTGATCAAAGTTATATATTTCATTTTTGAGAGGCTTATATACTTAAACGGGTTGATGTGTTTGATACTATTGAATCAAAACACGACCTGTTTATTAAACGGGTTAGACGGGTTATTTTTTTACTCAAATTTGTTTATTCTCAACTCAAACATGTTTAATTTCATGTCGGGTTCATGTGATACATCGTATCATGTCGAGAATTGTGACCCCTGCTCATAATAAAAAAAAGTTGTGAAAAGATAATGTAACAGTATTATTATATGGGGTCTAAATTGTCATTTTAAGGCTTCGGTTCTGCATTTAGCCGAAAAAGCTCTGGAAAAAATAAGTATCGAAGTATATACTCCAAAAACTAATGAATGAACACATCATAAAACAAAATGTCAACATTTTTACGTTTCCGAAGAAGCATCCTAAATATGAAACTCAGAACAAATAATTTTTACCCTCAAATCATAACTTTAGTGTTATCATCTTCACACATTTACACCCCATTTTCCACTCCTTGATTCCCATTTTAATTCATTATATAACTTGAAATCCCTAAGGAATTCATGATCATAATATAGTTCAAAATCTTTATCGGGTTGAGTATGGGCTCCGAATGTGTCGTTACGAAGCCATTGCAATACCACGTTGCTCGTCGAGATGAATCCGTGGTTGATAACTACCATGGTGTCGCTATTTCCGATCCTTACCGATGGTAAGTTCTCCTAGATTTGCCTTATTTGTCTACCGGTATAAACTATTTTAGTACGCTATCGCATTTAGTTTAGTTTGTCTTTTATATATATAGAATCTGTTAAAAGAAACATGCAAACAAACTCTACACACTTTTTGAGATTTTATTAGTACGCTAGCTATCGCATTCATTTTTGTTTGTCCTAAATAAATGATTACTTACCAATTATGAGTATAACTAACCAAAAAATTGTACTAGTTACTGGTGATTTCATTTCTAAAAAGCGTATGTCATTTCTAAAGTGAACACATGTTTCGAGAATTTGAGAGACCATGTATAGTACTCCCTCCGTCTCAATATAATTGTCCACATTTCCTTTTTTGGATGTCTCAAAATTATTGTCCACTTTCCTTTTATAGTAAAAAAAAGAGAATTTAGTGGAGGAATATTCCTTTTGAATGGTTGAAAATTAAAGTGGCCAACTTTTATTAAATTGTGTGAATCTTGTCTAGTGACAATAATTTTGAGACGGAGGGAATAGTTTCTTTTTTGTATATCCATTTGTCTGGGTAACAAAACTTCTAGCCATTTAAACGTAAGGGTTGGTACTTCAAATCCAGTGTCAGATTCAGAACACGATGTCGTAGATGACTTGAATAATTAACTTAACAAGAAAGATGACAAAAAGCAGCCTATAACATCAACATAAAAACAGCTCTAATAAACAACAAACAACTGAGCACTCGAGATTCCTCCATGTAAACCCAACTTCGATCCTCACAGCATACACAAATGAGCTTCATTTAAGTTTCTGCAGTATTAGATAGTTTTATATGTACCTCGCAAATTAATCTTCCTCTTCTATAGACTTTCGCTAATACTGGGAGATTCTTGCTATGGACGCACCCGATGTTGCAGTTTCTAAACGACATGCTTTAATTTTAAAGGGTAAAAGCTTGTTGACAACTACATGAAATAAATTGTAGGCTTGAAGATCCTGATTCCGACGAAGTAAAAGAATTCGTGGAAAAACAGATGCAAGTGACGGAATCAGTGCTTGAGGACTGCAATTTTAGGGAAAGGCTTCGTGAGAGGCTGACCAAGTCATTTGAGTACCCTCGCTATGGCTGTCCATTCCAGAGAGGAAACAAGTATTTCTATTTCCATAATCCAGGCCTTCACCCTCATCGAATTCTCTATATGCAGGTACGAGTTTATGTATGCATATATATATGACACTGGTTTTCTACTTACATAATTTTGTTAATAATAACTTTTAGTCCTATACGTTGTTTATGTATGTATGGGTGTTTAGTTTTTTCCACCCTTTATTAGTTATACGTTGCTTTGGACCGAAAATGTTACCAAAAAGGTCAGAAAAAATACGAGTAGTTTAAAGAATAGCATGAATATGCGCCTCTTTTTTATATATGAAGACAGAGCATTGCTTTATGTGGGTTTCAGGATAGCTTGGATGAGGAAGGGGAGATTTTGCTTGATCAAAATGCACTAAGCGAGGATGGAACAACGGCTTTACGAGCTTATGAAGTCAGCCATGATGCAAAATACTTGGCTTACGGTGTAAGTTGTTGGTTTTAATGTTTAAAGTCTTCTGTAATTTGCTATGTAAAACATTATTATGTACTGTTACATCAGTTAGGATAAAAGAACCGTATATTAGTTTGTTAGTGTTTGGCAAAAGCCTGGAAGTTTGATTGGGCTTGGGCCAAACGGGTCAAAATGGTTATCTGTAAACCATTGTGTCGATTGGTAATATATCGCCCTTTTTAGGTTTTACCAATGAAACGCGTTGTATCTTTTAATGGTACCGTTTCACTTTGTATATAAGGTAGTACATATAAGCGTTTGTAAATCATCATTCATACTTCAATAATACAAAGTTTATACAAACGTTTACGTATTATAATTTTCTTAAGCTGCATACAAACCAAACAACCCTTCTTTGCTGTTTTTCAATCACAAAGAATCACAACCATGTCGGTTTCAAACATACTACGGAAACACTTGGCCAAGAGGAACGAGATTCCATCCGGTGGCATCGAGACAGGAACAACGTCCATGGGAGAAGCCATAATGCAGTGGTTTGTTACCATACAAACAAACCAGAAGGAGGATTTCTTTGGAGACAAAAGAATTGCTCAAGAAGAAAGCTGTTTGAAATAGAAGCATAGCATCAAGGGGATCGAGGAGGCAAGCGTCCAAGAAAGAAAGAAGAGGCGAGATGCTATGCTTGTAGAAAGAGGGACATTATTTCGGAAGTGTCAAGAAAAACCGGACCGTTTTTGGAGGAAAACAGAAACATGTTGAAAAGACAAGTACCCTGAACAAGTCCATGTTAAGACAACCACATGATCAAAGGACGGATTACTCAAACTGGAACCATGTGTGGTACATAAGCGACACATACAATAATCATATGTGTCCTACAAAATCATTGTTTAGGAGAATCAAACCAAGGTTTTTAATGGAAGGAAAGGAAGAAGATGAGAAAAAATTTATTTTCTCATATGGTGTAGGCGAGGCCATTGTTGAAACAAATGAAAAGAAGATGATCATACCATGTGTTTCATATACAGGAGAGCAAGTTTGAACGTGCTTAGCGCCAAGCAACTTTTGGCACAAGGTTTCGAAGTGACTTATGAAGACGACAAATGCAAAGTCTCTTACATGTTTGATGATGAAGAGATGGGGCATGAAGGAAAGAAGGTCGTAGGAGAGTCAAGTTCGATGGCTAAGGAACACGACAAGCATTTGGATGATTACTACGCGTCAATTGATCCAAAGGAAACTTGCATGAACATTAAAGGCTTGGAAGATCTCGAATGGAAGGATGGAATGATCCATGATTATTTGGATGATGAATTCTTAAGCATGAATGGAACTCTTTACATCATGAAGGTTAATTCATTTAAGAAGTTTATTTCATTTTTAATCATGATAGAAGATGACAATCTAGTATACAATAATTGGAATGTTTTAAGCAAACACTTTGAAGAGATGTTAAAATGGTTTTACCAAGTTTATCTTGGTCGAATCATGGTGGATCCCTTGCCCCCGTCATCAACGGTATAAAGATCGATTTACTTGGTCTTTATAAGATAATAGGTAGTCTAGGAGGCTATCTTGGGGTTACTTTTGGTAATCAATGGGGAGATGTTGCACTTATACGGTTTGGAGCGAGAACATGATGAGGAACTAAAAGAATGTTACAAGAGAAACATTGACTTAGTATGGTGTTATTTCGAGACTACATTACGAGGCAGGAAGATAGCCAGAAAGAAGGTTATGGGAAGGCCCCAAAGATTGAAGAAGGGTGAATGGGCGATGGTCACAAGAAGGAAATGCACAAGTTCTCAACACGTATGGCAACAAGGATACATGGATGGACAAGAAGGATTCACAAGAAAAAATGGGAATTTAAAGAAGTCTTTACACATTAAGGGGGACAATGTTGGTTTTAATGTTTAAAGTCTTGTATTATTATGTAAACATTGTTACGCTCAGTTAGGATAAAAGAACCGTATATTAGTTTGTTAGTGTTTGGCAAAAGCACGGAAGTTTGATTGGGCTTGGGCGAAGCGGGTCAAATGGTTATCGTAAACCATTGTGTCGATTAGTAATATATGCACATGCCTTTTAGGTTTTACCGTATGACGTTGTATCTTTTAATGGTACCGTTTCACTTTGTATATAAGGAGGCTGTATAAACGTTTGTAAATCATCATTCATACTTCAATAATACAAAGTTTATACAAAGTTTCTGTGTTATTACTTTTCTCTGAAATTGCATACAAACCAAACACCTTTTACTGCTTTTCTGTATCATCAAGAAACGACAGCCATGTCTAGTTTCAAACACAATTCTGGGAATACTTGGCAAAGAGGAACGAGATTACATCATAAGTTCGAGTGGAAGCGATTGGTTAACCATTAGAGTTATGCGTGTGGATGACAGTGCAAGGAGCCAGATGAACTTTCTTGGGTAAGGTCTTAACATCACATTCATCTACTGGCGAGTAATTAAATGAGTTCTAGGCAACCAAAATGAATAATTTCTTATGGACCTTTTTTTATATATATATATTTTGTAGGTGAAATTTTCCTTTATCAGCTGGACTCATGACACGAAGGGATTTTTCTACTGTCGATTTCCTGCTCCTAAGTAATTAATTATGATAATTATTTATGATTGTCTTGGCATAATTATTTTATCTGAGATTATAGTTAAAAAGTAATTTTGATGTTTTGTGACATTTGTCATTTGATTTATTAAGGGGGAGTGAAAACATGGATCCTGGCACAGAAGTGAACATTAACCATCATCATCAACTTTACTACCATTTTTTGGGAACAAAACAATCAGAAGATATATTATGTTGGAATGATCTTGAAGACCCCACTCATATCCTTGAAGCCAGACTTGCGGATGACCGAAAGGTGCACATACGATCCCCTGTATAATCTTTCCGTATTTCTTATGTAGTTTGAAATTTGTATCGTAACAAGCTTTGCTAGCTTGCTTGAATTTTATTGAGTAAAAATTGAACTATTTTCTAATCTTCTGCAGTATCTCTTAATGAATATATGTAAAGGTGCGGCACGCCTCAACAAATTTTATTGTTGTGACCTATCTATGTTACCAAACGGTCTCGAAGGTCATAACGGAAAAGGCAATCTCCCTTTTGTGAAGGTCATCAACAATTTTGAGGCATATTATGAAGCCATTGCGAATGATGACACAATCTTTACTTTCTTGACAAACAAGGGTGCTCCAAGAAACAAGTTAGTTCGAGTAGACCTAAAGAAACTGAGTACTTGGATTGAGATCATTCATGAATCTAAAGTTGATGTACTTGAGTCAGTTTTGCCTATAAACAGATACCAGATGATTGTGAGTTACTTAAGTGATTGTAAACATGTATTACAAATACGAGACTTTGAGAGTGGTGATTTGTTGCATAAGTTACCCATTGACCTTGGTAGTATTGACTACATTAGTTCTAGACGTCAAGATAGTGTGTTTTTCGTCAAGCTTAGCAGTTTCATTACCCCTGGTGTGGTTTATCAGTATAGTTTGGAAACTAGTGTTCCAAATAGGAAACTTTTACGTGAAATAGTGGTTCCAGGATTTAATCAAGCCGAATACCACGCTAATCAGGTAATGAATGTTAATATTTTGAGTGATTTTAAAAGATACATTATAACTTTTTAAAAACTTTCAGGTGTTTGTGCATAGTAAGGATGGAACACGTGTCCCAGTATTCATCGTGGCTAAGAAGGATATAAATTTAGATGGATCACACCCTTGTTTGTTATACGGATATGGTGGATATGGTGTTAATTTAACTCCATCATTTGATACTACTCGTGTTGTTTTGGCACAACATCTAGGAGTGGTATTTTGTGTTGCCAATATTCGTGGTGGTGGAGAGTATGGTGAAGAATGGCACCAAGCAGGTTCATGTTTTAACTATAATTGCAGAATCTCTTATTACTTTATACATTTTCATGTTTTACATAATTATAAATGTGAACAAGTACGTTGACAAAAGCAAGGCATGACTAATGTACAAAATTCATATATAAACTTTATATATTTTGTGCTTTAGGTCACGCGTGGATTCCTGAGTTTGGCTGCTCAGAAAAAGAAGACGATTTCCATTACCTAATCAAGTGAGTTATAGCTGGTCTCAGATGATGTTCATACCACATTCGTTCATCATGATTTTCAGTCTAACACATGAAATATTATTATGTATGTTTCTTTCACTTGTTATAAACTAATAATTCTCTTTCAGATATTCACCATTGCATAATGTTAAACGACCATGGGAAGATTCATCGAGCAGGGCTACTCAGTATCCGTCTACTATGCTACTAACTGCTGATCATGATGATCGTGTTGTGCCACTGCACACACTTAAGTTATTAGCGGTACACGCTCCAACCATTTTCTGAGCTTTAGTTTTAGCAACGTCCTAGATGTCTACAAATATGTGGTACTGACCATACAGACGTTACACAAAAGGAAAAAAAAATAAAAAATAAAAAATAAAAAAAAACCTTAGAATGTGTGATGTTGTTATGCTTAGTGACCAACTTTTTTTCTTCTTATTGAATGGATCATGATTTTTTAATTGACATATTTCTAGATTGTCTTGTTCGTTTTCTAGACTATGCAACATGAGCTATGTACAAGTGTGAAGAACACCCCATAATATAATCCAATCATCGCACGAATCAGTAGCAAATCTGGGCACGGCTGTGGGACCTCGACACAGAAAATGGTACTGAAAATAACTATAGCTTTGCTCTAAGTTTATAAGTATCTTTTCAGACCATAACACATGAAACTTGACAGTGAACATGAATTTTTTACACCTAATTGCAGATAGATGAATCGGTGGATTGTTATAGCTTCATGGCACAGGCATTGGGTGCATCCTGGATGAACTAAGGTCAAATCATGTTGTATTGTATAAGAAGTGTTGCTGTTAAGTCTACTAGAAAACAGAGAACATGCTCTTGCAACGTGCTTTGTGACTCAAAGCTCCGTAATAATTTCTTCCTGTGGAACTATATGTATAAGCTATACGATGTTTGTATGAAATGCACACATAGAAATATACTGATGGTATGTTTATACTGAAAGCAAAATATTTTATTGATACTGAAATCTATCAAACAGTTGGTTTATTACAATAATAATATAGAATTTTTTCAGTAAACACAGCAATATAAAGAAGAAAATCCCCACTTACACAGGAATAGAAGATACAAATAAAAAGAATGTGACCTTGAGTTAAGGTCTTAAACACTTCTAACACATCTGACTTAGTGCTTATATATCACCACAACTATAAATTGCTCAAACCCAATCTTAACTCATAAATTATTTCTATCTCATGTGGATATTGAATCTAAACTTAACCTCCTAACTCACCTTCGGTGGGAGATTAGATCGGTCGTGTGTGGTGACCACTTGCCCTTCCACAAAGACGAGTGTTCTTTGGTATTGGGAATTCGTCTCTAACTGACCCTGAGCTGGTGTAAACACGCAGATAAAATTGTTGACCGAGATATTGCCGTGCCCAAAACTCTGTTCTTAAGTTCCACATACCCACATTATCGAGTGGTATGTAGATTGCAGACCACGATTTCGGGTATACCTACATATTTAAAACAAGACAAGCTTAATTTATAGTTTGTTATTCTTTTGTCAATGAGAAACACAAAAGGGCTGTGCATATTAGGAAAGAAAAAAACAGCGTTGATTAGTACCTGAATGGTGCTTCGTGCAACACCGTCACGAAGATTGTAAACTTTCCTGCTAGATTCACTCCACACACCTCCATCCATTCTGTTTATCAAACAAATAATTAGTACTGCGCTTGATGTTTTGTGAAAATAACAGCGTTAATTTGATCAAGAGTAGATGTTCAAAACTGCCGACACATCATCATTTAACCAGTTTTAATTTTGAAATGTTTTTCGGGCAATTAACCCCAAATAAAATGAGTTAAAGCTGATGCTCTTACCCCACAACGAAGAACTGGTAGCCATCAAGGTGATAACTCTGTACAATATCTTCATGGTTTTGAAAAACAATCTCAATGAAAGTTCTATAATCAGCCCCCATAACCGCCGTATCAAGATAAAGCCCACTTTTCTTATTAGGCCTATCAGAAATGCTTCCAACTCGAAAAACTCCTCCAATGTTGAAATAATCAGCAAGTTTCAAGGGAGTGTCAGCGGGCTTGAACGAGACACCATTCAGCCCATATCTCTGCTTGCCATCAACTTGAGCAGCTGAGCTTTCAATGATTATGGTTCGGCTAGTATTAATCATACCATAATGGTATGAGCCTTGTGGGTTGGGCCTAGGCCCACTTGCTGTAAGATTAGTCCTGATGGATCGGGCCTGGTTGAGAGACCAGTCCACTTGGATAGTGGGCCCGCCAGGGATTGGGCCAGATACTTTCCCGGCGGAGTTGCTGTAATGAAGTACTCCGGTGGTGGTGAGGATTGGGGAGTTGAACCGAGATGAGACTACAATGTAGTAGTCTTGGCCCGGTTGATCAGCTGTGATGAGAACCGAGTATGATTGGCCAACATGAATGTCAAGAGATGAATACATTTGTTGAACAGTGTGTGTTCCTTCAACTTCAACAAGTTTCATCCTATGGCCTTGAATGCGGAAGTTGAGTGAGTTTTGCAGTCCCACGTTTGATATTCTTAACCTGTATGTTTTTCCTTGTTGAACTGTGAACGAGCCACCATTCGGGCCACGTCCATTAATAAGAATTCCATCAGGATTTGGAAGCTTATGGCCTCGGTCTAAAATTGCTTTCAGTTTCTGAAACAACAATACACATTCGGCATTAGATATTTAATTAGAACAAAACAATGATGATAAAAGTTACTCTATCATTTCTCGTGAGAACCAAGTTTATATCGTAGACATGTTACCAAACTACATTTTATTTGCTCGACATTATAATTGTTAAACACATATATTAAAAATACTAGATCTCACAAGGAATAAAAATTACTTAAAACTTTCATTTTTCATACTAAGGTATACATAGACGGATTAGGTCATGCCCGTTTACTCCAAATGCTTGCCGTCTCACGTTTGAAACGATATAAATTAAAGGCAACTTTTATTATATATATTTTACATTTTCATTCAAGAAAATGAAATGCAACAATAAAAACTGACCAAAACCTGGTGTAAACGCTCATGTAATCATATCACAACCATGTGAAATGTTTTGCTTAAAATTTGAATACCAGTTTAATCTCAAAATTTCATGTATCATAATATCATGTAGCAAATAGGGCATAAAAACAAACCATGTGAAAGAACACTATGAAAGTATGCACGTTCTCAATAGGTTTGTAACGTAATCGCTTGCATAAACGTATATATACCTTTGAAAAATATTTCTTTCTTTGTGAATATGACATGATATTTAATTTCTATAGTATAAGTCTAATACACTGTCTTATTTTTGGCGTTTGAATATTTTTAGTAAATTGTCAAAAATATAAAGCGATTAAAAAAGCAGCCTACAAAAGTTTAACGAGTGGCCCACTTTAAAGTAGTACTCAATTTAAAGACCATAATTCTTTGCTTCAAATTAAAGTAAAGATTTAAGAAAGTTGGTACCATTCACTCCGCAATTAGTGCCAAATTTTACAGTTACAGCTAGTTTTTTTCTTTAAATCGTTCGCGCCAAATTAAGAAACAAAACATTTAACTGAAGAAATTATCTATGATTTGAAAATGATTAATGCTGTTTTGTTTGGGTACCATCTGAGATATAATGGAATGAGGATACCCGAGTATGGTTTCATGGAGGATATGAGTTTGTGGGTATGTGGATACCCATAAAAAGTGATATCTACATACCCATTTCCATTCCACTTTTTTCTCCAAACCTATACCTATAGTGATTCCATCAAGCATACCAAACGCACCCTAACATTGGCTTATTTGTGAACTTAAAACGCTTACCTAAAGAGTCAACATGGCCAGTTTGTTATAACTATAAATATATATACAATTGGTTTTAAGTAAATAAGCTAGCCAATGGTTCAGATCGATAATATTTTTGTTAGATCGTACAAACTAGAGACTGATACACAAGAGTAAAAATATAGCAGAATGCTTACGGTGTGGTTAGACTTGTACCAATCTCCGATAAGAACAGTAAAGTCATCAGCAGGTTCATCAAATGGCACAGGGATTCTCGGACGACTAAGAATTCTAATACCTCCAAAACCACCCGCGGCTTTATGAAACGCAAGAGAAGGAAAGTAGTAAAAGCTTCCAATTTGATCTTTCACTTGGAGAATGTATGTGAAGTTTTTACCCGGAGGGATTGGGCATGTTGTTCCATACACACCATCTTCGAACGAATTCCTTCTCTGTTGAATCCCGTTCCTATATAAGCACATTTCACAATCAATTTACTTGAATTTTGCAATACAAACAGCTAATTATTATACCATGTTTATACAAAAACGTAACTTGAAAGCCAATAATGTCAAGAGCTACTAAGAAGCTATTTAGACATTGTTTAAGTAAATGTATATACAGTATATGTTAAGATCAAGGTTTATAGAACATTAGAAAAAACCAATTAAAATTGATATAAGGGTCGGAAAGTGTTCCAGTTTGATACTTTGATTGGTTGAGTCACTAACACATTTTTTTGTCAAATTTTATACATCTTTTAGAAACAACTAATGTTAAAAAATAATTATAAAAACCATAGTATGCAGCTAGTTTGTCTTTTAATAAATTGAGTTAATGGTTTGTATGTGTGTTTTGTGCTACACTTTATTGGGATGACTTTTGATTTAGTTGCTTGCTTCTTATTTATTGAAAAGAGTAAGTAGCTAACTAAATATTACACCGTTGTACTAGAAACTTTTTTCTTATTATAAAAGTCACATGACATGAAAATAAAAGACAGGTGAAAATAATAACTATCACAACGGACATGTATATAACAAGTAGGGTTGGATCACTTCAGAACCTCTTGCCTCTCAACCGAGAGGTCAAGGGTTCGCGATCCTCACTCCCTACAAAAGGCCGGAGGTCCTTTCTACCTTTGGATAACCTGGCAAACCTCTCTACCTTGTAGGGGTAAAGCATTGTCTACATCTTAACCTCCCCACATAACCGGAACGATACTCCAGACCATAACCCAAGCAAGACGTTATTTTTTTTTACAACAGTCATGTATATATTTGACAATTTCAATTTTTTCATCAAAAAAGAAAGTACACATCCTAGCATATATGCATGATTCTATTTAATTACCAAGTCTATATAAATATTGTGAAATTAAAAATATATATATATAAATATTGATTAATCGACCAAATCATCTATAAAATGATCAAGTTGCGTATAACTTGACCAATCATGTTAGACAATTTTTAGCCATTAGATCAAATTAATGGCCAACATTTAAGGAAACTAATATACTTTTCTCCCTATTCTAATTTTAAATCAAATACAAATTAAAGTAACTTCCACTCCTACACCTAAGATTTAAACTCTGGGAATTTTTTACCACCTCCCAAATTACCTCTCTCTTGCCGTAACAACTCAACAAATTATTGTTGTGAAAATTGTAATCGATAGAGCGAATTTGACAAAACAACATATAGCAACACAAATTTCACTTGATTTGTCAATGCTATCAATGTACGTACGTTGATGTGAGGTTATATAATTCTTTTACTTGACTAGAGGGTTAATATCTATGTCATCCACATTTATTTATTTATTTATTTTATTTTTTTGAACAAATATCCATACTTTTATCGACTAATTATCTAACTAACATTGTGACTTTGATTTATAAAAAGATTTTCATACAATTGAAGTGGCTACATATGATATGGTTACTTAAAGAAAAAAGAGAAAATATAATAATGAAAACACCAATGCATTCTGTGAAATTTGTTTAATAAATTTTATGTGAACATACAAGTTCTATTCGGTTAGAGCAAATTGGCTAATGAGAACTTAATGTTATCTTCTTCGGTAAGTGCACCTATTGACTTCACAACATTCTTGCCTGCGTTTAATTTATTTGCAACCCCAAAGACAGATCTACGTTATATTTACTACTATGTTTATTTGGTGCATCATTGATAAACTCACCTATATTGATAAAACCACCTATTAAATTCGTAAGGTTATCGTGTTTGAGTTGTAAGACTCAGTTGTTCATAACTTCTATAACTACTGAAAATGATAGTTCGTTCAAAAATAAAAACGATATTGACTGATTATACATTACTTCTATAATATTTGGCACAAGAAATTTCATCCATAGATAACCGACAAACTTTAAAAAGTTGAAGATTGAGCTAAAACATAATTTTGGAAGGTATATTAAATACGATTTTTATGTTTGTTTAGAATGATATTAGTCATAAACTGTGACAGCTCGTAATCACATTAGCTAATTTAGATTTAATGGAAATATATCTACGAGCTAAAATGAGCAAAACACGCTACCGGACAGCCTAACCCCACATACTAATGTAATAACTTAAAATTATTCCAAAGATACATTAAAAAGACATAAATTTCCAAAAGATATGCAATGATATTGCATGCTTTGTAGCAAGTATGACTTCTTGTCAAAGCGTGTCCAAAGTATAGCACATTGGCATCAGAATAAGCATATTAAGCAAATGTATGTTTTTGTTAGTTTTAGCCCGATCTGGTTTGATGAATTCTGAAATTGGCAAACATATACGAGTATATGTTATGAACATATACAATGCATGCCTAGAATGGATAAGACTGGTAGTCACTTACCATGAAAGAAGAAAAGGTTCGTCTAAGCTGTTGATAACATTGATAATGAGATTATCATTCGTAACAGAATAAATATCAGGTCCTGGAAATTTTCCATTAATCAAAATTCCCTGCATTTTAATGTCGCAAAATAACCATATAAACATTTTGAAATAAGCAACTCAAATCAAATATTTAAAACAACTTATTCTAAGTATAAATAATCACATAAAGTATTAACCTGTTGACGAACACCAAGTGGGTAGATGTCACCATATGTGACATTCCAGTTAAAGAATCTATATGGGTCCTCGGCACCAGCAATGGCGACGAGGACTGCACCAATGGCGATACTAACCGCTAGGTTTCGCGGCATTTTGTTCGCCGGTTTGATTAATGGAAAAGCGTGTGAAAAAATAAAGTGTTGTAGAGAGTAATGAATAGAGGTGCGAGTTGAGTTTGTTGGGAGAGAGGGGATTAAAAGAAGAGGTGAAGATTCGAGAGGGAAATTTATTTAATTTAGTATAAAAGTATGTCTGCTGTGACAACTTTATTATTTGAAAATATTTCTTCAAATTTTGATATTTTATTCAGAGGTGATTACAAGATAAATGTGGAAATTGCATAAATTTGAGATTGCATATTCATATCTATATATATATATGGGACTAAGGGTGGTTTTTAAGATGGCCGAATCAATCAACTGCACGTCAATTCACGACGACGCGAATGTCTGAATCGAACGATCCAACGTTAAAAACCTACGCGAAACCGCTTTTTGGTTATTTTGTGTCTACAAGAAGCATTCGACGGTTAAGAACACCTCTCAGGTCTTGGATGATTCGGACATTTTTCCGTTGACGTCGTTCATCGCCGTCGAAAAAAAAACAACGGCCCAGGCAAAATGCCCGACCGATCGCACATTTTGCCGTCCAGACGCGTAAGAGGCAAAACAAACACAATCTAAGGTGGTGTTTGTTTTAAGAGGCTCAATCCAATTCAACTGCATCGCGAATTCAATCTGGCGTAAATGGAATTCAACGATTCAACAAAGAAAAAAACGCATGTTTGAACCGGATTTTTTTTTTTTTATTATTTTGTGTCTACAAGAAGCATTCAGACGCTGTTAAGACACCCTCGTGTCTTGACAGATTCGTACATTTTTTCCGTTGACGTCGTTCAGAAGTCTGAACGAAAAAAAAACCAGCTGAACGGCAAAATGTCCGACCGATTCACATTTTGCCTGTTCAACGAGTTAAGAGGCGAAAAAAAAAACAAACACAATCTAAGCATGACATATGTATAATGCCACCATGGCATTTTAAATGATACATCGCTTCTATGATGAGAGGTGGAAATGCCACCATGGCACTTTGTCCGGATACATTATAAAAAATTGCCACAGCCAAGATTCGAACACGGTCTCTACTATACCCACCAAACAACTGAGGCATACACATATTTGTTTATCATCTTCTACTTCCAAACTAATATACTTCATCATCTAATCATAACCTCCCCATTAATACTTCCGGTCAACACTTCTTCATAACCTCCCCCATTTTATTCTCACATTCCAAAAATTTTCATAACAAGAATCATCAAATCAATTAACTGAGGATAATCCATTGATTATATGATTTTCAAAATCATGACAAAAGAAAGGAGTATTTCAAAATCATAATCATCAAATCTTCAATTTGCCTTTCAAACGGAGATTTTGCATTCTCTTGTTCCTCACTCATTAGTTTTGACAAACCAGTATATAACCCTTCCCTTTAGCTTTATAGTTTTCAAATTTTCAAGATATATGCTCTTATATGTGGAACAGTTCAATACTGTAACGAGATCATGTAAGCAATTCATGAACTCCCACTTATTGAATTAGTACAATTATTATATTTTTTTAATTGAATGTTGTTGTTTTTAGGTATTTAATGGATGTGTTATGGACTGTAAGGATTTTGATAAGTGGAATCCATCTACTCGAGGTCTAGATTACTTCTTACATGTGGTTCAACTTTTATCAATTTATATACTCATGTATCATATTTGGTTAATGTTTGTTTATGATTTATATAGTTTTTGTGGAATCCATCTACTCGAGGTCTAGATTACTTACTGGTGGTTCAACTTTTATCAATTTATATACTCATGTATCATATTTGGCTGCTCAAAACTCTAAAACTGTTTATTGCAATAGTCAAATGATCGTGCAATGTAGCAGTCTATGATGTATATCATACACTAATCTAATCTTCCTGATGTAAGAAATGTATTAATAGTATATTCATTATGCGTGTTTCTATTATTCTTTGAAACACTTGGAGAGCGTAATTCAAGCCTCTTTATCGTAATACAGTAAAATTCAATGTAGGTTATAGCTTTACTTCCATAATAAATTCATTAGTTTGTTTTAACCACCTTTCACAAAATAATAAGTTACTTGCTTCTCAATTTGTTGATCGTCTGGGTTTGATGTTTCACCACGACATACTCTAATGACAGAAAAGCAATGCTGGAGTGTGGCATTAACTCTATCAAATCAGTTGATAGGAAAACACATGGGATTCTAACGTTAGTCTCTTAATTGCATATATCTATGTTTATGTAAAGAATCATTTTATTAGAATGTATTTTAAGATGTGATTTATATTAGATCAAGGGATATCTTGATGAAGTTATATAACGGGTCTTCCTCCGATTCAACCTTGGTGGAGAAGGTAGAAAACATTTCTATGTTGTGTTTCGCTATATTTTGTGAACATTTTACGCTCACACTTCATTTGATGTGTTAGGTGATGACTCCAAAACCACAATGTGCTACCATTGATACAACAATCGTTGATGCCCTGCATATCATGCATGATGGAAAGTTTGTACATCTTCCTGTTGTTGATAAAGGTATATTTTACATCAAAATTTATGTTTTTCTTGATATAATGTTCATGTGCTTTATTTCATTTAGTTAACCCGTGGCCTTAGATGTTTCATATACTCTTCATTGATTCATGTTATATATGATTTAGTGCACTCAAATTAGTTTGAAATAACATCTTTTTTGAGTTTTGACAATTCACATTAAATACTGGCGTGTTTCTAGATGCAGATGGTAATTGTTGCTATTACATCGATGTACTTCACATCACTCATGTTGTTGTAGCATCAGTAAGTGGAATGGGTTGGGTAGTTGAAATGGGGTTGGAACCAAACGTGTGGTTCGCTCATTTTTAAACCTTCGGATAAAGTGTTTATGATGATTGCAAAAACAACCATATTAAAAATACTAATAAAAATCGTTAAAAAATTATTGAAGAGGTGATAAATAGGCCGTTATCTAATTAAATCACTGAATTTTTACTTATTGTCTGTTAAACGGAAGTGGTTTTATTGTAGAGTTCTTTATATGGCTTCAAGCGAAGACGGATATTGAAAGGTGTGTGTGGTCTGCCTTTATGTGTTTTTATAAAGTCTATATAACATTGGTTATTGTTCCTAATAAAATCTCAATTTTTAAGGCAACTTCACGAATGATTATTATTACCAATGTTCAAAAAGTAACATTAGCTTTATTAATGGGTTAACAAAGAAATCTTTTAACTGGCTTTTATGACCAAGGGATGATCCTCATCTTCGCCTTTAAAGCAATCACTAGATAAATACTATTTAATTTCAGTTATGCACCAAATAATTAGACCGGTAAGACACTTTACATATGTAGACGACAGGTCTGTGTTTTATGCAGGATGATTGTTTCTCTAAATCTCGATTTATGATGCTTGTCACTTGATATCATTGAGCGGACCACTGGGCTGTGTTGGCATGAAAATTATTCTGGAATTAAATAGATAATTAACTTTATGTAGGGTGATATTCGTTTAGATTCACATAAGCTGAGCCGAACCCGAGCTATAACCAACCAACTTTGAAATTGGTTTTCTTCCTGAACCTAGTGAACCGTATTTATAATCGATTCTTGGTTTGGTTTCGGAATGACAAAGCAACCACCGAACCGAAACGAAAACCAATTAGTACATGTATATATGATCTATACATGATGTTTATCTCATGCATCATTTTCTTAATATCACACATGTTTAACTTGATATTATGTTAACATATAGTATTACAAAACCCATTTTCGATGTACTATTAGTATAAATTATCAAACATGGTAGCTTTTTAGTTGTAATTTAGTATTTTAAAATGACCAAAAAGAAAACATCTTAAGCTTTTATTAGTTTGGATATGATACCCATTTCATACTATCTTTCCCAAGTCCAGAAGGAAATTAAAGCTTGATAGATAAAAAGAGCGTGGTACTCTATAATGTGATTCATAATTCATACGTATGACTTGCCACTTTGCGCCTTATGATTACCGGAAGATATCTTTTCCTTTGTTGTATCGTCTTTTACAATTCATAATATTATTAGTGAATCCATTTTATTATATATAATGTCATTTAAACTTTAATGTGGCAGTTGGAAGGAGACTGAATTCCACATTGAACCTGACATTGGAACTGATGATAGGCTGATAGGTGCTAATTTTCTCCACGCTCAACAAATGTCCTCAACTCGGCAACATCTCGACAATGGCCATCGTATTTTTCTTCAAGTAATCCACACATAAAAAAGTCATAAATGACTGCTAAGAGAAGTTTTAATACTTGTGCGTGACCGCGCATACACACACACATTTTTGGTGTCATGTGGATATTAGTTGAAGAAATATCTCATTTTCATGTTCTAACAAACGAGAGAAGGCAACAGATATGGCAATGGGCTAGATGTGTACTCACGCTATATGTACCTCATTTTGATTCTATAATTATGTCCTATTTATGTTTTTTTTCACAATGGTCTTGCACCTTATTTTGATTGCACCTTTGTTGGGTTACAAACATAGTTCTAGAAAGGAAGCTCACAATCAATATGACCGATTATACTCTCTCAATCCACAACGACCCAGATAGTGTCCACGGTATGTGGTAGCTACCTAGAAAATTTCTTGATTCTATACATAATACTTAAACTTTTTGTAGTAAATCAATTGATTACTTTTCAGATATTTTTAAAATTTAATGTCATATAAATATGTTTACTATATGTTACCATATGCACTACAGTATGTTATTATGATACAAATATGTAGATAAACAAATAAGAAGAAAGACAACATATAATTAACGATATTATTTACATATTTCTCTTTTGTTTTTTTGAAGGTGGACTTCAAGGATTTGACAAGGTTGTTTGGAAGGTGGTTCAACATATAGACCGACAATCCACATACTTTTAAGTCTTTAACTATGTGGTATGTTATGAATAATGACTTTTTGCTATGCAAATGATTTGATTTTGGGTTCCTATATTCACGGCCACGATTTCCTTTTAAGTCTTTAACTATGTAGTATGCTATGAAATATCACGAAGTGAACCCGCCCATCGATAAATAACCACTAAAATGGTTCTCTAGAGGCATGATTCAACTTATGTTTCTTTCCGTTCAGTCGCATTTACAGTTTTGACTTAACCATAAATGGTTCTCTAGAGGCATGATTCAAATTTTATTTCCTATTATTGATTTATCTTTGGTAAAACCCAAGGCGAGCTCCTTTAGAAGAAATGATGTATTTTCAGTTATAATTATTTATTACTTAAAAAATGCAGTTCACTGAACAAAAATTATGACAGCTCCTTAAATGTATTTGTAATTGGTTGGTCTTTTGTAGGTAGCTTTCTTATCCTGAATGATGTACTTTCGAAAGGTAGTGTTTATCTTCAGCTATGCTTAACTTGACCACAATTTTGAAAAAAGAGTAGTATTCTTTCAATGATGATTAAGTTGACCATAGTTTATGTGTAACTTGAGTAGTTGTTTTTTATGTATTTGTTTGTTTTTTGTATTTGTGTGTTAAATTTTTGTAACATGACTTTTTTTATTTGATAAATAAACTTTGAAAAAGATTGGACTTCATTTGAAACGTTCGGTTTTCTCACATCGACAACTTTATGTAGCCGTTTAAATAATAAAGAGCAAAAAAGGTCTTAAGTGTTGTTGTGACAAAGATGATGACCACACCAATGCTACAACAAATGATGTGTATAAAGTGGTTCTTCACAGATTTTGAGTATCTTTGTTCATTTCCATTATGCTCAACTATAATCGATATGTATCTTTTTCCTTGATCAAAATGTGTTTGGTCAAATGGTTAGCTTTGTACGCTGTGTCAAAATAGTAGTTTTTCCCATAGTCTGCTCTTTGTATATTATATAAATACATAACATCAAATTGGTTACATAAGTAATTTTGTTTTAATGTAGTCATTTAGAGGTTTATACACTTACAAAATACGCTTTGGGTGATTTCGACCTTTGTGATCCATTTCCCTTAAAGTCACCTTTTTATACACGTGTATATAAACCATTCACAAGTAAAAAGTCACGAGTAATTGAGTACATCTAAATATTTTGTTGAAATTATAACTTTCCCTTTTTGTATGTAAATGTACACAATGTGCATTTTTGTAGATATAAAGCGGAAACATTTTGATGTCATTGTGTTTCATACTTCTAAACTCCAAATATGTGTTTCTTTTTACAGTTGAATGATAACTTAAAAATTATTCTACTATACGCTATTTTGAAGATTTCTTGAAGCTAGCCCGCCCATTCGGGCGGGCTATGAAGCTAGTATTTATATATGGAAAACAGTATAAATTGTTAATGTTTGTATCTATCACCAATTTATGATGTATTCACATATGAGTGGTAATTCGTATATTGGGTTTGTGTCAATGGTTTAGGTTTGTGCCAATGGTTTAGGTTTGTGCGTTAGCGAGTCACAACTCACAAGACTACAACCCGAACACCACCTATATATATATGTAAGTAATATGCAATCGGGTCAGGCTCAACTCTATTGTATTTAGACATATTAATCTGAACACGTCTTCCAAAGGTTTAAATCCATGAAGAAACTCTAACTTCGTACACTCATTGGTGTAGACCGACCTTTCATCAAAGACCGGCCCCAATCAATGTTCAATTGTTTTCCGGCGAACCAATAGAGTTGAGATTAAACCCATAACATACTTTTTCAAAAGCTCTCAATTCTCACCTCTACAAAATATGTGCGCTGAATGTTGGCCCCAAAGTTGTGGGGTTTAAACTTGAGACCTCTACTAGAGAATCCCAAGCCCCCACCACTAAATAATCCAAAGACAATCCAAATAACAAGTTAATATGTTGGATTGGTATGTTAGACATGTTACACAAATTAAACAACCAAACACGCCATGTTTAATAAGTGAGTTATGTTAGTCGATCTGACCACGAACTAAAACTTCTTAGTCTACAACTCTAATTAATTTATTTCGGGAAATTTGCATTTTTGTGACTCAAGATGTCACTTATTTCTAACTAGACTCACATTTGTGACATATTGCTTAATCTATCTTTTTTTCTAAATGTCAAGAATGCCCTTATCTCATATAATGTCGTATTGTATTCGCAGATTTTGTAAAACGCAAATAAACAAAAGAACAAGTACTGGTTTTACTTGCAAACTTTGCAGAGACATCACTTTATACAATTCGCAAAGCATAACTTACTAGTATTTATATATTTTTAACTAAAACTCAATTTTTTCTATGAAGATTTAAAATTTGGATTACAAAAATAATGTGAAGAAGATTAATAGATGAGAAGAAAAGGTTGGTAAAGAATAATAAAACTTTGAAATGTATGGATGAAGGAAGGAAGTAAAATTCGAGGTTGATAGAGGGCGCTCAAAGATGATGATGAGCTATAGGAAGGAAAGAGAGTAGGAGGAAGAAAGAAAAATAATAATATTTCGTAATACAAAGTGTGATACGGATCCAAGAATGGGTGTTGATCAGGCCGGAATACAAGAAGAGCTCAATGATGAAAGTGGCTAGAATCGACCCATGTTATGAAGTCCAGTCCAACCATCAATAAAAGTTTTAGTTCGTGTTTGTTTTATCGTTTGAACCTTAAGATACGGGATTTGTGTTTATCCCTTTCTTTTCTTCTGTATGTTTATCTTTTTTTATAAGATTTCTATTTAACCAATGTAAACTCTGTTAATACAAATAAGCCGTAAAAATATTTATTTATATTTTACGATCTTCTAATGTTTTGTCAATAACAAACGTAAAATCATTTTAACGAAACAAATAAAATTCGTAAATGGTTTGAGCCAATAGTTTACTAACACACTTAATTTTTCATATAAAACACTAAACAAGTAATAATGTTTTCATGTTATAGTAATGCATATGTATAGCAACTAGTGTTTAAATAATGGGTATATATATACATACTTAGTATGTATTGTATTGGGTAATATAATGGGTTGAAGTCTAAGTATTTGACTCATTGACTAAATACATTGAATGTAGTTGGGTAAAACCCAAAGTTCATGACCCATACCCATGGAGCATGATCCATAACCCATGACCCATTGCATGACATCATGCATGAAGTCATAATGGGTATTATCTATAACCCATTGACTAGATGCATTGTATCTTCTAGATACATTGTATCTATTTGGATATCCATGATCCAAAGTCTATAACCCATGACCCATGATCCATGACCCATAGCCCATTTAGGGGGAGCGTCCTACGGATCCTTTACCTTTGGGCCGGACCCTCATGGATCCGTGGGCCGAGAGTGAATTTTGTCTATAAATAGTGAGCCATTTCTTCATTGTAGGTTGCCACTTCCATACATACTTTCTCCTAGTATTGTAAACTCTCTAACCTCATATCCAAAGGATCTTTCTATGTAGTTTGTGTTTGTTTTTGTGTGATTCTCTAGGTTCCTATTAAAGTTTAGATCACCACCTCTTGAAGCCGAGCAAGCTCAAGTCCATGAGTTGCCTAGCTTCGTTATCATCAAGACTACTGAAGTTCTCTTGTTGATAGTTATTTCTTCCTATCTAGAAGTGTTGTGTTGAAGGCATTAGTGAAAGATGCCAAAAGGGTCAAGTCGAAGGCATTAGTGAAAGATGTCGAAGGTCCGTGTCTAAGGCATTAGTGAAGGGTGCCAAAGGTCCATGATGAAGGCATTAGTGAAAGGTGTCAAAAGATCATGTCAAGGGCATTAGTGAAAGATGCCAAGGGTGTATAATCGATATGGTGCATCGATGTACAAATATAGATAGTGTCCAAGGATATTGATATCCTTGTTATAAGGAGCTGGTCCCTTTGGGATAGTGTGTGTAGTGTTGGGTAGTAGCTCCTTTGTAATGGAACTCGGTATCTAGCCTTGTACGAATAAAGTGTAGGCGACGTTGATAGGTTTGGTTCTACCTCGTGGAAGAACCCGGTGTCTAGCCTTGTACCGGAAAAAGAGTAATGCTGTGAAGGCTTCTACCATAAGGAGTTTGTGTCGTAGTGTTACATTTAACTCGAGTAGGTGACTCGAGGAGTGGAGTAGGGCAAGGAAGGTGTCCTTGTAGCCGAACCACTACAAACACTCGTGTCGTGGTTTTGTGTTTCTTACACTTTACCTTTGCATTACATATTTACATACTTATCTATGAACATCCAACATACACATTTAAATAGATTGACATAAGTCTATCTAAATATATTAAAACGAAGTTTTAATCGATAAAACTATTCAACCCCTCCCCCTTCTAGTTTTCCACAAACTATTTTGGTTGGATAGTTGAATTTTATTAAAGTTTCTTAGGAACACAAAAATTTGTTACTGTTTATGTATCTCGGTTGACCGAGATTCTCTTTTGTTTTTAGTTACGAACCACATCAAGTGGTATTCAGAGACCAGGAATCTCAGGATGTCGGCCAACGATCATAGTCATCGATTCGCCGCCGGAGTCAACGGTTATGAAGAACGTGATCCTCGCGATGCTGAGATCGAACGCCTCCGTCAACGAGTTCGTGAATTGGAAACTAACTCTTTTGACATGTACGAAGGAAGAGTAGACAACATGGCAACAAATTCAGTTGTGGATGAGTACGAGGACAGGGACGACGGATATGACAACCTTTTTGCCTGTCGTGGCCATCGTCAACACCAACCACCCCACAGGCAACACAGACCACACCCGAGATAGCCACAACAACCGGTAGACCCGCTTCGTTCCTTAGGTCTACGCACCGAGATCCCATATTTTGAAGGCAAGTTGCAACCAGACGATTTTATCGATTGGATACAAACTGTGGAGCGCATATTTGACCTTCGAGATATCCCCGATCGCTTAAAGGTAAAACTTGTTGCAATTAAGTTAAAACAATGCCTCGTTACGGTGGGACCATGTGCAGACTCAACGTTATAGGGACGGCAAACACAAAGTGGATACATGAGACAAGATGAAACGCCTGTTATGAGTTAAGTTTCTTCCTGTTACATATAAACAAAATGCATACTTGGATTATCAGACTCTCAAACAGGATTCTTTGTCCGTTGCGGAACTAATTAGCGAATTTGAACGGATGCGACAAGCGCTAGGTGCGAAGAAGATGACAAAGGTTATTGCGCGCTTGGGTATTCTCCGCTCGGATATTGCGGACATTGTTTCCTTACAACAATAATATTTGTTCTCTGACGTATGCCAACCTGCTTTGCAGGTGGAACGCCAACTCGCTCAGAAAAGTAAGATGACCTCCAAGTTCCCGGCATACCCCCGCACAACAACTGAGGGTTCTAACAACACCCGGATCGGCCCAATCAAAGCCGACCCACTGGTTATTCCTACTACTCCAACAGGTACATCAAATAATCCCCAGTGTTTCAAGTGTCAAGGGCTGGGTAACATTAAACGGGATTGCCCAAACAAACAAATCCTCGCCTTTGTGGACGACACTGAACCAAAGTATGCACGGAAGAGGAGGAGGCTCCGGAAGTCCTTTACCGCGATCGGGGTGAGGTCCTTATTTCTTGCAGATTGCTTCACACCGTTTTAGCTGACCCCAAAGATGATACTAAAAGGTTACGCAACAAAAAGTTTCGTACTCAGTGTACGACAAAAAGGGAAAGTGTGTACGGTTATTATTGATGATGGAAGCTACGAAAATATGGTAGCCACCACCATGGTTGAAAAATTCGGTTTACCCATCCAAGATCACCCCGAACCATACCAACTCACATGGTTAAAGAAAGGTAACCTGGTTAAACTTACTCATAAATGTTTAATGCAGTTTTCAATCGGCAATAAGTATAAGGATGAAATTTGGTGTGAAGTCATTCCAATATATGTGTGCCACACTCTTTTGAGCATCCATGGCTTTATTATAGGCGTGCTAAACATGAAGGTTTTCGAAACACATACTGTTTCAAAAAATATGGTCTCCATATTACTTTGGCTCCCCTTAAACTAAGTGATGAACCACCCCAAATAGCACCATTGACAAAGGGCGACTTTTTGGGGCTTGCAAAACACCAGTTAGCCACACCTGCTTTCGGTTTGATAGTGGTTGAAGAAAACCCAACTCCAGGGGTCCTGCCAGCAGAAGTGATCCCATTGCTCGATGAATTTTCTGATATCTTTCCTGAAGACATTCCTGCCGGACTACCGTTGATGAGAGAGATACAACATTGCATTGATTTTGTTCCCGATGCTAGTATCCCGAATACACCGGCGTACAAAATGAACCTTAAAGAGTTCGTTGAGCTACATCGTTAAGTTACCGAGTTGCTCGAGAAAGGCCTTATCCAGGAAAGTATAAGCCCTTGTGCGGTACCCGCGTTGCTCGTCCCAAAACCTAATGGTACTTTTCTAATGTGTATTGACAGCCGTGTGGTGAACAAAATTACTACTACCTCTGTCCCATATTAATTTAAGGTCAAAGTTGAAGAAGAAAGACTACAAAAAGTCAAACTGGACAATTAATATGGGACGGAGGTAGTATCAAATATCGTTTTCCTATACCTCGTTTTGACGATCTTCTTGATCACTTATACGGCGCTAACATATTTTCCAAGATCGATTTGTGGAGTGGATATCACCAAATTCGTATGCGGACCGGGGACGAGTGGAAAACATCATTCAAAACGCGCGACGGGCTTTACGAATGGATGGTGATGCCTTTCGGCTTATCAAACGCTCCAAGTACTTTCATGCGCTTAATAAACCACATATTCAAACCATTTATTGGACGGTGTGTAGTTGTTTATTTTGACGACATCTTGGTCTTTAGCAAAACTTTAGAGCTTCATTTATCTCATCTTCGCCAAATTTTTATGGTTCAACGCGATCAAAAGTTATATGCCAACAAAACCAAGTGTCAATTTTTGTCCGAGGAAGTAATTTTTTTGGGATACTTGGTGCCTGGAAACGGCATCCGCATGGATCACAAGAAAGTCGAAGCCATCACATTGTGGCCAACACCAGTGTCTTTACATGACGTACGAAGTTTTCATGGCCTTGCATCTTTCTATCGTCACGCTTTATTCAATTTTGTACGTTTGGTAAAATTTCATACAGCATTGTCTTTAAGAGTAGTAAGTTTTATGGAC
>OU343224.1:6729251-6882157 GCA_910596185.1 Chrysanthemum makinoi
TTTTAAAAGGTCATCTATGATTTATAAATTGTTCATAATGGTTTAGGAGTTCCTATTTTGTAAAAGCGAACTTCAATTAGTTATGGGCCTAAAGTGGACTCTCTTGCTTTTCGTAGTTGAAAATTACTTTTTACCCGTTGGAAATAAGATAGTATTACATTATTACCCGACTCTCCATTCATTTGTAAGCCTTTTAACTTGGTTTAGTTAGAAAGTTAAACACCAAGTATCCATTCGATAAGTAATATACAAACGTAAATTTACAAGCGGCAATAACACCAGCGTCGCCCAAAAACTAAGCTGTTTAAAAAATAAACCACAATGATCATACCATACTAAGCCAAAAGATATACAAATATAACGATAGCTAATTCAAACCCAAAAAATGCTAACCAAGATTCAAATCTTATTGTTTCTATTTGTAGCAACCGCAAGCAACCTACACACACCTCAAGTCCAAGTATCATACTCCATTTGATTTTTGCATTCAAACTCAACAACGCCACGATCCATGATTTTTAAGCACAAAGTAACATCGATCATGACCACCTTCCACAAGGTGGCGGAGCCAAGGTGACATATCTTTCAAAACTTCCAACACAATATCTGTTAAAAAGAGACAAAGTTAGTATCAATAGAATAAGAATATGACTTTAGTTTAATGCTTTAAACCTTTTAAAAATCACCAAAAGGCCCACCAAACCATTGGCAGTGAGTGTGTGATTAACAAACTTACTCTTCTTTTTTGTAATGGTCCCATCGACATGTCTGCTCTTCATCTTCAGGATCATCAAATTTATATACACATTTTTAAGGTATTATAGTTAAAGTTTTCAGTGATTAAAAAGGTACTAATGTTGGTAAATACATCATGATTGTTGTTCAATAATAGAACCATGCACTAATTTATTTTGTAATTTTTGGCTCCATTTTAAAAAAAGATTGAAACAACCTAATTTTAAGGTAGTAGTGTTTTATGTGTTTGAAAACTCCAACTCACTAAAATGAGATTTGTTTCTCTTAAGTTGTTACAAACATCAAATTAAGGTTTTAAGATTTAACTCAATTGGCGGGTAACCACCGCCTCATGGTTTTATTCGCCAAAAGTCGATAGGTTATTTTATTTCTTGTTTTGGATTTTTTTTTAAACTTTGTTTCTAGAAACATAAATATTTACAACTACTATTTGTCGTCCAATATTTTTTCTTGGCAATGTAAACACAACGTTAGAAACGTTAGAAAAGAACTATAGAAAGGAAACATGTTCACGATAAAATAATAATGTTAAGGAAGAAATTGTTCGAACTTTTTTTCTTTTGGTAATCATAGCATCCAATGTTTGACTTATTTTTTTAACCTGCAAATGGTTGGATCCAAGTTTACCATCACATATACGAGATCTCATAAGTTGATTGACACCTTTGATTAAAATCAAGTTATGAACCCGTAACTTACGCTGATATAATAAGTAATTAAGTACCATCATAAGTTGGAAAGAACTAACCTGATCCATTTGTGTTGATATATCGAAACTATTTTTGGTGAAGATGACTGTAATAATTAAAAACCATTCGAAAATTACTGACATTTAATACATTAATTCAAATAAGTTGTGATTGATATATCGATGGAACCTTTACGTGTCGCTTTAAGGAGCACACAACCTCTTGCAAGTAGTTCTTCACTACATATGCCAAGAAAGAAATTTCTTCAGAACAAACTCGTCACTAAAAGTGCCATTTGAACCGCCTTTTGTTCGAGTTATGCTCCCTTTATCCATGTAGAGATATAGGGATATTACTGCGTGTCCTTTCTTTGCCCTTCTTGCATAGACTTGGAAAGTGTTCCATGCATATAAATATATTAGTAGACCTTCGTAACTCAATCGCTAAACTATAATAGCTAGAAACAAATCATTGCATTATAAATGAGTGGTCGTTAAACGGAAAACTTAATACAAATACAACCCGTTTGGTGATTGCTTATTAAAAACTGTACAAATTAGATAGGTATAATACTTCTGAAAAGAATATCAAGGAATAATTTCTTACGTTATCACTTATAAACATACCTATATTGTGTATGCCTACCACGCCTTTACCACAGTAAGATGAAGACTCAAAGATTCCGGCACATGATATGTTCAATATGAACCTGCATGGAATAAATAATATATTAGCTTTGAAAAGAGATGTCCTCATACACCTTAAAAAAAAAAAAAGATCCGTCCATACATTAATCCAAGAAATCTATAGAGAAATCATGTTGTGACGAGCGAGAGGCTAGTGGTGAAACTAAGACCCATATATTTACAAATGGGTTCATCATATACAATTCTAACAACTGCCTATAAGGCCTAATGGTGAAACTTTTGACCCATATATTTGTAAATGGGTCAACTTTGGTTCTTTTCTTTTCTATAATTGGTTAAATTTAAAACACATCTAACATAGAACAGGTGGTCAAAGTGCTTAAGGTCAACAGGGGTAAAATTGCCAAAGCGCATTATCGTCTGAATAACCAATGTTTATTTCCTTTCATATATCTAGACAAAAAATGTTTGCCATTAAACCAAATTGAACCAAAAAAGTTGCCAAAATTATAACGGGGATTAATTTGTACATGTGGTCATCACCAACCTATAGTTATAATCGTGAAATGTAAAATACTATTTTGATCATATCCGTATAAATAGTCTATATTTATCGAAACTACTTATTCTTAAGTAGATGAGGGGTGTTTGGGTAAAGCCAAAGGGCTTGCTGCATCTTGGTAAATCTATAAGTTATAATGAGTGTTTGGGTAAAGCCAAAGGGCTTATGCTTATGAGATTATTAAACCTACTTTTGGGAAGCTATATTAGGTGGCTTCTTGATTATTTGAGAATGCTACTTACATATCACATTTTACAATGAAGCACACATTAACATGTTACTTTCAATATATAAATCAATTATTGTAGCATTTCATCGAATAGTTCATGTGCAAATACCAAATTATTTGCAAAATAAAGTAACCTCCTTAGAATCAACTAATAAAAGAAGTAAAGAACCCCAAAAGAAATTATCTTAGTTAAAATCAAACAACTTAAGGGGAAATACAAAAACTTGCTTCAAATGAAGATGAAAAAAGATAGAATATTTTACTCACCGGTTGTTTGATCTTATAACTTTTCTTCAAATTGAGTTCAACATCCAATACTATTCCAGCAACACATATGAACTAATAGAAACACATACATATAAAATCTTCCATTAGAAACATTTAACACTTTGTCTTTAACTTTAACTTAACTTTAAAGCTTGTTAATTTACGTGAGCGACATGATAGATGTTTAATCTCCTTTCCATATCATCATATCATATCCTGAAACAAAAAGGAACAAAAAAATGTGAATGAATAAACTCCTACAACATCAAACCTTTTTCAGTTCTTGTAACCCATAAACCAATTTGAGCAAATAGTCAATCAATACAAATATTGAACATGAATCAACTCCAGAGCAAAATAGATTCAAACAAACAACTGAAAAACGTATTATAATTGAATAAAAAAAAAAAAAAAAAAAAAAAAAAAAACCTTACCAATTAGTAAAATCCCCAATTAGTCAATCATTAGGGTTGTTGTCAATGGTTGAATGAAAGATATATAGTCAAATTGTAGATTATTTTTGGATATTATTTTGAATGAATTGACATTAATGGGTGAATTATATTTTTGAAAATTCATTGAAATATGTTATCATCATCCGTAAAAATAGTTTCCCAAATTATATTTTTATGTTTAAGATCTAGTAATCGGGATCATCCAAAATTACTAATCGATTGTATACTATAGATCTTTAAAAAAAATAATAAAAACATAAAAAATAAATAAATAAACTTTCAATTAAACAATATACATATACAAAAAATAACATATTGAAACTTGTGATTGATAGTTTTATAAAAATAAAACTTACAAATTTTAGAGATTTAGCATACGAATATCTTAACCCAAAATAAAATATCTCTAGCACTAACATTATTACCAATTTCGAAGAGTTGCTAGCAATAGGAATGAATAATGTAAAAGTGTAACCGTGTGATATTTTAGGATGTTGTTTTGAATATAAGAAAATTAAATGTAGTTGTAACCGAGCTTTGACTTCGGGTGTGTTTTTGAAAGAGTATTGTATTGAAAGTTCTGTGTTTGTAAGATGTTGTACATTCCGTTTTTATGACCCAATCACAACAAAGACACATCAGACAATTAATTGCAATGGGTGCATTATTGCTAGTACAAAACTCTTGTTTATTATATTAGATAGATTAGATCACATGAGTTGAAATCAATATAAATCTCATATTTGCCATAGATTCAATAAATCAATATTAGCCATCAATTTTTTATCAAAATTAATAAAAATACCATTTTCACTCTTTTTTTAAAAACAACATATCTTGCAAATGGTAAATCTTCAAACTACAAAAAATACACTATCGCAACGAGAATTAAATTATCTTTCTACAAATATGCAATTCTCTATATTTTTGACAATTTTTTTTTTAGATTCCACCCAGAAAAATCATATATGATTTGCAAAATCATATATGATTTGTAAAAATCGAATCACATATGATTTTCACAAATCATATATGATTTTTACAAATCACATATGATTTTCAAAAATCATATATGATTTGTAAATCAATCATATATATGATTTCACAAATCATATATGATTTTCCGGAAAAAATTTTGAAAAATAAATCGTTAAAAATATATAGAAGTGCATATATCTATAGAAAGATAATTTAATTCTCATCATGACAGATGATTTTTTCAGAACGATTAATCGGTCATGGAGATATTTAATTTTTAAAAAAATAGTGAAAGTTTATTTTTTTTTATTTTTATTAGAAAAATGAAAGACTATGATTGTTTTATTGGATCAATGGTAAATTTGAAATCTATATTAAACTTTTGCCTAAATCACATAAATGCAAATTTCTTTTTGTTTTGTGTCGATGGCAAAATATTATATCTTGTAAATATCATAATGGCCACCCGTACATTCACAAATCACAAGTTCACAACCCACAAGTGGCTTACGCGGGAGTACACGCACCATTGCATTTTCAATCTAGGTAGTCCACATAAACTCCTTTTTATGCTTCTATAGAATTCTTCACATACTTTCAAACTGTTTTGTATGTCAAAATCAGTAACATCTTCCTAAAAGAAGTGTACCACGTAACTAACAAGAACAATATAATTCGTTATAGATCAACAGAAATCTCAAATTTGTTACAATTCATTGCTATTTTTAGACACAAACTATGAAAACGCTATTTTAATACAAAAGAAAATTCAGCTAAATCGCGTTCTATAATGGGATGTACCAAGATTTATTATATTAACAAAGTGGACTCTATAATGGGATGTACCAGGATTTCTTATATTAACAAAGTGGACATTGTGGACCATAAATTGGACAAATGCCTTTGAAGTGGATATCATTCGTCCTATAATAATTGTTCATTTTTATGTTTTAAGTCTTTTTTGTTCAATTTTTACTATTAATATTTTTATTTGTGTTATATAATATTTGAATGAAAATTGTACCAAATAAAAATACATTTAAAATATATTTAATACTTGATTAACAGACAGTTATAGGTGCTTTTGTAATTGTTGTTTGTGAAACTTTTGAAGTATTATGTATGAGATTTAGATAGCATGTTTCGGTTTGTATGTTGGTTTGTCTATGGTTAGAGCATGTTCATGTGTCTTAAAGCTTGAATGTCTTGTAATTTTTTATGATGTTATTCTAATATATCTTCACAGTTTTCATAAAAAAATATATATATTTAAAATCCAATCTATTCATATATTTAAACAAATATTATATTACACAAATAAAAAATTTTATGGACAAAATTGAATAAAAAAAATTAAAAAAGTCGAAGTGAACAATTATTATGGAACAGATATAGCATGTGTTAGTTTAGATTTGATGATAAAATGTGCGCCTGATGATACGCTTGTCATTTAAGCCGTCGTAATCGGAAGTTGTGGCATGTGCTTTGTTTTTATTTTAACTGGACTAGAAAAACAACCTCTTGTATTCACGTCCACACCACTCCTTTCCAAAAACAATCAACGTTGATTTTTTGCAATTTTTTATGGGTTTGTCTAATAGGTGCCCTTAAAGCAAGGTTTAAGGTGTTTAGAAAAGGAAAGTTTGAGTTTATTAAATTATGAATCAGATTTAATTATGGTAATTTGTAAGTTTATTTTTTTTTTTGAAATTTGAACTTTTATAAACTAAAACACCCACTACCAATTAGTAGTGGGGAAAACCGGTTACAAGCAGATATAAACGAAAACTATACAATGTCGAAGTTTTTCCACTTCTCCCATGTTATTGAGTGATTACCACCTCTAACTGTATAACAAAGAAAACTAAACGAAACAATGTCATGTAAGATCTTTTGTGCCGTCTCCTTGCTTTCTCCGAACTTCCTCGCGTTTCTTGCCTTCCAGATTGTCCAACACGTGACTGAGATGATTCCTTTCATTGCCTTCTTTTTGATCCTGTCGAGCTGCCCCCATTTGTGTATCTCGAAAATATCCTTTGCCGAGAATAAGAAGATCGCTGGGCACCTGCACCATTTGCTCACTTTGTACCAAACCTCGGCAGCCATTTCGCACTCACAGAACAAGTGATCAATTGTCTCCTCCGAGGACTCACAGAAATCGCACAAAGAGTTCCTGATGTTGCAGTTTCTGTTTCGTAAAGCAACACTCGTTGGGAGTCTTCCTAGTCCGAGCTTCCACATAAAAACGTTACATTTGCCAGGAATCCATTTCACCCATTTGAATGCGGGTCTGTTGTCTCCTCCCTGTTTGGTTCTTATGAATTCCTTAACCCCGCGAGTGCTGAAAAAATTCCCGTCCTTCCCCGTCCATTCCCACTTATCCATTTTCCCGTCTACTCGTACACTCTCTAAATCTGCCTTTAAAGCCGCTATTTCAGCGTTGATCTGAGATAACCCAACCGTCCCGTTACCAAGCTCGTCTTCCTTGAACTTCTTTGAAGCCGCACAGAATTTCTCGCTAACCATACAAGCTTTATTCTTTTCCGCCTTAAATAGACTTGGGTAAGCCTTCATCAGTGGTTCGTTCCTTACCCAAGGGTCTAACCAAAACCTTATTGAATTCCCGTTCCCACACTTGCCTCTAATCAGGTGGTTCAAACCCAACCCATCCACATTAACGCCCGAAATTGTTTTCACAATTTTGCACCAAGTGCTTGCCAAAGAATTTTTACTAGGGAGTGGAGACCAGTTTTTCTTTGAGTGATGGATAGAAACGATTACCTTTTTCCACAAGCTCGAGTCTTCGTTCCTAAACCTCCAAAGCCATTTGGAGATAAGGGCCACATTAGCGTCAAGCAACCTGTGAAGCCCGAGACCCCCCTCAGCGACAGGAGAAGTAACAACTTCCCACGCAACCCAATGTATCTTGCGCGTATCCTCCGTTCCTCCCCACAAGAAGCGTCTAATGATACTTTCTAGCCTTTTAATTACAAGAACAGGGGCCTTGAACAAAGAAAAATAATATGTCGGAAGGCTTTCAAGAATCGCTTTGATCATTGTGATTTTGCCCGCCATTGACAACACCGATGACTTCCATCTTGATAACCGTATCCAAGCACACCATTTCTCCGAAAAACCCATTTGGTTCATCATAGATATCAAAAAATCCCAGTTGACATTATCATAGGCCTTTTCGAAATCAACTTTAAATAAGAAGGCCTTATGGTTCGTTTTCTTGGCCCAATTCACAATTTCGTTGAGTATGAGAGGCCCGTCAAGAATCAGCCGGTCAGAGACAAAAGCCGATTGATTCTCGGATATCAATTTACCCAGCACCATTTTAAGTCTTCCCGCCAAGACTTTAGAAATCACCTTGCTTATAATACCCACCAATGTGATCGGCCTATAATCGCCCAGTTGGACCGGGTCCTTGACTTTGGGAATGAGAGTAATGAAGGCCGAGCTGCAGCCTCTATTGATCTTCCCCGACTCATGGAAATAAGAAAACACCCCAATGAAATCCGTCTCAAAATATGACCAGAATCGTTTCAGAAATTTGAACGTAAACCCGTCCGGGTGCGCGCTCGTCCCCGCAGCTAAAAACTGCATCTTTAATCTCCTTCGCAGTAAAACAGGAGTCCAAGTTATCCTTTTCTTGCTCCGATATCTTGTTGTCCAATAGACACTCGAGTGGTGGTCTGATTTCCCAATCTTCTTTGAACTTGCTATTGAAGAAATTAAAGACCAGCCGCTTCACTTGATTTGGTTTAGAGACCCACTTGTCCCCTTTTAATATTCCCGGTATCGAGTTTCTTACCTTCCTGTTGTTGATGAGGCCATGGAAAAAACGAGAGTTTTCATCCCCATGAGACGCCCACTTGCATCTAGATAGTTGTTTTAGATCACTAACTCTTCTGTTTTCAATTTCCATAATTTTTCTCTTACATTCAATGTGAGCCCAGTTATCTACCTCATCCAATTCATGGTCTTCCATAGCTTTATCCAAACTCTCTAGTTCGCTTTTACACATTTCCACCTTTTCCTTTTCTTTGTTACTTAACTCGTCCCGCCATTCTTTAAATGCCCCCCTTATGTGTTTGAATTTTGCTGTGAGTCTCTTGTCAGGAGGCCCACTCGGAGTGAAGGAATCCACGGCTTTTTTAAGAATACTTTCACAGTCGGGATGCTCGAGCCACGAGTTAAAGAACCTAAAGGGCTTAGGTCCGAAATTGCACTCGTTCAAAGATAAAAGTAGAGGGCAATGGTCTGAGTACAATCTTGGAAGGGCCCTTAGACAAGCATTTGGCCACTTATCAATGATTTCTCGACTAACCAAGACCCTGTCAATCTTGCTCCACTTTTTCCCTTTATCATCCTCTCTGAAATACGTGTACTTGTTACCCTTCATTTCGAACTCGTTGAAATCTGCTTCTTCTATAAAGTTGTTAAATTCCGTTGCACATCTCTTTTTGAACTTCGAACCCTTTCTCTCCTCTTTAGTTCTCACAGTATTAAAGTCCCCCATAGTAATCCACCACCCCCCGTGTCTCTCCTTCAGATCTTTTATCTCGTTCCAGATTCTTATTTTTTCGTTACTATTTTGAGGCGCGTAAACATTGGTGATGTAGACCTGTTCCTCAACCCCTTTGATACTACCAAAACACACCACATAGTTTTCCTTCCGTATATCCCCCAATTTTTTGAAGTAACTAGGATCCCATACGCAAGCTAAACCCCCCGATCTGCTACTCGGGTCAACCACAACACAATCGAAACCGTTATTTCCCAAATAGTTTTTTAGCGAATTTGCCACAACCCCCCTAGTTTGTGTTTCTTGTATAGCCATGAAAGAAACCTTCTCCTTGTTAACAATGTTCCGAATCCACCTCGGTTTGAGATCCCCCCCAATCCCCTAATATTTATACAAAGAAAATTCATTTAAACGGGATTCATACCTTCGACTACGATAGTTGTTCGAATCTCCTCTCTTACCTCAGTAAGGTTTATGCCCACCAATTTTCCGATTTCGACGGTTTCAGCCACTTCTTCTTCCATCTCTGTCTCCTGTAATTCGCCGTCTCGAGGTTGGGGTTGGGGATCTCCGTCCCCTGTGATGAGGTCGGTTTTTTCAGCATCCTCTTTATCATTACTTTCCATACTTTTGTTGAGATCAATACTAGCGCCCTCTGAAGAGTGACCATCGCCACCCCCTTCGCAGTTTAAAGGAATGGTTTCCTCTTCATTTTTATTGTATTTGTTCACTGACTTCTCTCCCTTATTCAGACCCAGTAAACCATCCAAAGAGAAGGGATCGGAGGCCCTTGGTCTTTTGTTAGGCCTAATAGTGGGCTCTGGGAGAATGTTGGCCCAATCTTGAAAATTAGCCCAATCTTCATTAGTATTATTATTCACTGGGGGGCCATCTTTTTGTTTTTTAAACTTTCGAACTTTTGTGCGGCTACAAGATTTGGCAGGTCCCATCATAGGATTTTCATTAAATGAATTATAATCAAAGCTGGACAAAAAACCCCCCTCATCATTGCCATCCCTCCCTTCCCCTTGCAAAGAAGATGTAGAGTCCCCATGCAGCGGTTCGTCGGCCCCCAACTTTTCGTCTTCCTCTTCTCCGATTATGAACTCCCCGTCTTCTTTTTCCGATTGGACCACACTCCCTTCTGCCGTATCTCCGCCCTTGAAATCAGACTCAGAGTTACCGGAGACGTTGATACTAATGTTGGGGCACCATTTCACTTGCTTCTCCACAATCCACACTCTAAATCTCTTCTTTCTCCATTCAAGGGTT
This sequence comes from Chrysanthemum makinoi, assembly GCA_910596185.1. Lineage (NCBI taxonomy): Eukaryota > Viridiplantae > Streptophyta > Magnoliopsida > Asterales > Asteraceae > Chrysanthemum > Chrysanthemum makinoi. The sequence continues at coordinate 6,739,638 of OU343224.1, forward strand.
ATCGTTTCCTTGATCTCCCCTCCGTCTCCTACCAAGACCCCTATGCCTTCCCCGGATTTATTCCCGTCGTCGTCGTTCATGGTTGAGGGAGACACAACTTTTCCGACTAAGTTCCCGATCTTGTTGAAAACTTTTGCAGTTGCGAGTTGGAGAGGCACCCCGTAGATACCAACCCACGCAATTTGCAATATAAAAGGAATGTTCGTGCTTAATAAATGTATGTTAACCAATGCATTGATTAGACAATCTTCTTTTATTAGTCAATATGTTTGTTGGTTCATCATAAAAGTGTGTTGAACAAACAACAAAGCCAAAAATAATATAACACGAGGCATTGTAAGCCCGTGCGTTGCACTGTATTGGTATGGACCGAATGTATAATATTTTTTATGTAATATTGTGTGGAAGTAGTTAAATATAAGATATTGAAATTTATGGTATCATAAGTTTTGTTATCGTAGGGCGGAGGTAAACTCTCGACAAAGTCGCTTCTTCATCTCTACTGTAGATGAGTACATAATAATGTTGACTATGTTTTTTTGTTCAGTGGCCTAAATTGTAAAATGACTACAATTTTTTTTACCCTCTCATTAATTTAAGTTACTATTATTTTAGATAGACAATTAACGTTATAAGAGTATATGTGAAGAGGTTTATGTTAATATGTTACATTTAAAAAGACTTTTCATATGTAACACTTTAATATTAGTAGGTTACATAAATAATGTTTAGCCTATTTATTTGGTGCCTGTTTCATAATGAGTTATAGTACCAATTGGTTTGTTGTATAGTTTATTTTCAATGGCAAATTTTGAGTTGATATGTAATTTATCGAATATTGCGTGGTTCTTCAAAATTGCGTAATTGCATGCTTGTGGTTTGTGCAAATGGCATGTGAAGATGATGCATTATCCAAAATGCTATTCGGTTGTTGCCAACATTTGAGGAGGGTAATAGTTAAGAACCATACAATGATGGCAAACATGGAAGCTTATGGTGCTAATGGAGTTGCTTTGGAGTCACTTGAAGCTTTAAGAAAAACCCAAGACAGACATCGGTTATTGCTTGCAGAGCTAAACTATTTGCTAGATGAAGTGAAAGTGGGTGCCCGTGAGGAAGAAGCTAATGCCATTAAGATGAATGAGTTTAAGTAGTTGTTTGGGTTTATGTACTTTGGTTGGTTTTAATAATTCAATGTTTGTTTGTTTTTGAAACGATGCTATGTCAAATTAATATATATTTATTTCATGGCAAATGATATAGTTGGTGTATTTAAATTAGATTAATTTTATTTTAAGTTTCATTTAACATATAGTTGAAATGTTAGTATATAAATATAAAGATAATATATAAGTTATTAACATTATTATTATTATTTTTTAAATTAGGATGTTAATGCCAAAGCATTGTATATATAAGGACTGTTTTATATCTACTTAAAAGATGAAGGGTTTGAATTGCAAAATGAGATAACTTCCTAAATACTACATATCAGATTTTTGCATGAAGAATATGAAAGGCTACAAGATAACACCAAATTAAATTTCTCAATGACTTTTGAGTGTATTTTTTTTGTAATTATCTCAGGCAATTTATGAGTTACTACATTGTAATTATGTATACTTACAAAACCATAAACACAACCATCATAACTTAACCGGTTAACCCTAGACCATCATAACATAACCCTAATCGGAAAATGTCTTCCACACCTAACATTGACGAAATGAAAGCTCTAACAGTAATCGAGGAAACTAAGTGATGCTTTCGTGCTTTGATTATGCAAGACATTGAAGAGGAGAAGAAGTTGATTGAGAAGCTGGGAGAAGAGAGCACCATTCTCCGAGAGACTATTGCCAAAAAACAAGAAACAATCGATGAGGCTAGAAGATTGTTTCCTTCTTTCAATGCAGTTGCAGAACAAGTGAGTTTGCCCTTCGTGAGATCCAAATGAAGGGCACGAAGGAAGAATGACTTGCTTGCTCACCATTGGTGCTATGTCGCCTGAGTTTGGCAGAGAAGGAGGATTTTCGGATGACTGGATGAGGTTGATGATTCAAAAGATGAAGCGTAGGAAGATGTGGGGGGTGGGTTTTTGTGTTTTGATGTAAATTTGTTGGTTGTATGTATGGTTTTATTAACTGCTACTCTTTTATCTTAACTATTAAGTATATATATATATATGAATGGAGTAAACTGATGAATCATCAGTTTCATCGGTTTTAGATTTGATGGTGTAGTAATTACTTGAAGAAGGCAAGTTTTTTTATTTAGTTTTTTACTTTTATTATAAAATGGTCAAGTAGTGTGTGTGTTGACTTTAAGTGTTTCACACATATATCTCACTTTTACTCGGTTCAAACACACAGTTACATTCAAACTTCCGACCTAGGGTTTTCAATCAATCAAAATCAATCAAAATAAATGTTACGCAATAAAATATTATTGAGGGCTATTATTAAGTGCTTGATTATCTACTCATTGAGCCTAATATCTCAGGTATTCTATTTGAATATGATAGCTTGAAAGGGTGAATGTTTAAACGTTATAATTTATTGCAAGGTTGTTACTTTAGGCCGTTTGTTGATTTATAATTGATATTGTGTTATGTTAGTTTCGATTCAATCCTGAAAAGCAAGTATATGTTTAAATGATAATTTGATCAGAGTTTATTAAATTTGCATTATAAAGCTCGAATTTTTTTGTTGTTTTTATGTTGAGATTGGTAATCATTGAACTGGGTTTGAATAAGTGTAAGATCAATTTTGATTTTTTAGTGATAATCCAGTTAGGGGTTTGAGTTTTTCGTGGTTAAATGATTTTACATCTTAAAGTTTAGAAGCATCATAGATGTTTTGGCATTGTTTAATTTATATTTTAGATAAGCAATGAAAATAAGCACTTCATGAAATAGTGTTTGGATATGCTTATGTTGTAAAAGATGCTATGTGGATGAAAAACGTGACAGGATAGCTAGTCTTTGTGTATTTTAAGATTTTACGTATAAAAGCCATTCAATTTTATCTGAAATAAGCACCTTGAAACATGAAAAAAAGCTTAGTTTGTTCCAAGATATGTATCAGGACACGCACTATACTGAATCGGACACGACAAACATTAACTCACACCATACCTTTACCTAGTTTGTCATATGTAGCATAGTCTATCAACAAAGAACCTTTATTGCTGCAAGATCCTTTGGAGGAGTTCAAGTTTGTTTCTAAGTGTGTTATTGTTTTGTTTATGATTAAACCGAATGAAAGGGAAGTTAAAAAGTTATGTTTTGAGCTTTCCCTTTTAATTTTTTGGATATATATAGAAGCTAAGTTTCGATAAAGACTAATGACGATATGTCGTAGGCGAAGGTTTTTGTCTTGTTTCGTTTTTTGTAAAACAAGTTTTTTGTCTTCTTATAGATTTATGAGGTTATGAGTTCAAGAACATGAGATATTTGTAGATCTTTAAATATATTAAAGTGTGTTGAACAAAACTGAAATATTAATTTGTTTTCATTTTGTTTTGAATATTGTTCTTGGTTTAGATATAGATAATAGGGGACTGAATAACGGTGAGACGTGATTAATTGGATTTAGTTGAAGTCATGAGAATATTTGTATATGTAAAACATATAATACCTTTTTCTTTATCAAAACCAGACCAAAAGACCAAAAACTAACCCCTAAAGCCATAAATATTTGTGTTTTTGTGTTTATGTATGTGCGTGTAACTGATATTATAAAATGGACAAAAAAGAAGACAAAATGGACACAAACGAAGACGTAGAATGGAAGGAGCACGAAGTTACGAGTCTAATGATAATTTTATTTGGAGCATCGAGGCAAGAGAAGAAAATTTAAAGACCAAACTTAAGAATTAATTAATTTAAGTTAAAAAATGTAGAAGAAAGAAAAGAAGAAAATTGATCAAAGTGCAGTTTGTTTTGTATTTGAAAATTAAATGCAAGACTTTACACAAAAAGACTCTTGGTCTAGTGGTTGGATGCATCTTTATCAAGCAAGAGGTCAAGGGTTCAAATCCCACTAAAGGCAAATTATTGATATATTTTTCACTATCACAAATTAATTATCAATCCCAAATCTGTCTTGCCTAGCTGTCCCACTCCCACGAAGCATCATTCAAGTCCAGCCATCCAAGACGCAAGGCCCATCAGCGCCCTTCGTGGCCCAGTCCAACAGCATGAGATCCAGATCCAGCCCAACAGCCACAGGCCCAGCTGCGCAAGAAAAGTCCAAGCCAGCTTGTGCATTTGTAATATAACTTGGAGACCAAGTTTTATAAGAGGATTTTTATGCCAAGATTTTATAGTTTAAGGGTCATTATGAAATATTATTAGGGGCCAAAGTGTAACTTGGGGGTTTATAAATACCCACCTCCATCACCTCATTTTAAGAATCTTTAATTTATTTTTGTACCCAAACTCTTGTAATTTTAATGCTTATTTAGTTTTATAAAAGTTTTATTTATTTCTTTCAAGTTAGTTCATCTTATTTATTATCTTTACATCTTATTTCTTCTCTTCATCTCTCTTCTTTATTTTCTTTTTCCTTTCTTACCTATTAAGCTATATTAGCTTATTAGCTTATTATAGCTTATTTAGGTTTTGCTTTTTGGGTTAGCTTTTACTATAAGCTTTATCCATTAAGCTATTTTATTTGTTTTTCTTCTATAAAACTTTCTTTAATACTTTTCATAAATAGTTTTTTTTTCACTTATTTTATAAAAGTTTACATTTTTATAAGTTTTATTTATTATGTCTTATTATTACATCTTTTCTTCATCCTCTAGCTCGATTCAAACAACAAAAGAGATGCATGAGCTTATTAAGCTCGGCTTTTATTGTCAGACAAATAAGCTTTGACATCTCTTAAGTTTGAGAGCACATTTTCTATTTTTTAGCTTATTATTAATTAGATTTATTAGTTTTATCAAGTTTTTCATAAAAAGGTTGCAACTTTTAAGTTTTTATTGAATAATAAGCTATTTAATACTTGTTCATTTAGATCAAGTCCTCAAATATACCCGATCACGTTTAATCTTCGGATGGAACAACTTGGTTTCTTCGTGGACTTAGATCTAATAGTGTTTAGTTATAAAGTTTAAATCTTTTTAATTTTTAGATCACTTTTAGCTTATTTACATTTAGTAGTAGTGCTTATTATTGCCTAACTCTTATTAAGTTTGTATCTTTTTGTGTTTATCATCATCTCTACCTCATAAGGCGTGGAGCTTAAGGGTTTTAAGCATTTTAATACATAAAGTTTGAAGCTTTAGTAATTTTAAGCTTGTTGGTGAATAAAGTTTTAAACTTTACTTACTAATTAGTTGATAAGATTAATAAAGTTGTAAACTTTTGTATTAATTTGTGCTTATAAGATCGGGTGGTTTTATTCCTCTAAGTTTCATCACCTGGTTTTATTCTCTTAACTTTTTATCATTTTTAGCTTAGAATATTAGTTTAGGCACGTTTTAATTTTTTCGTAGATGATGCTTGTTAAGTCTTTTTAGTATCATACTCTTAGCTTAATATTCATCGTCACTAGTTGTAGTTTGCCATTTGAATCTTAGTTTAAACTTTAATTAGTTAAATTAGTTTTTAAAAGAAAAATCTCTTAAAAAAAAAAAAAAAAAAAAATTAAAAAGTCAAAAAAAAATATATTTCGCTATTTTCAAAAAATCAAAAATCAAAAACCAAAAAAAAAAAAAATTAGTTTTAAATTTTAGATAATTTTTAAATCACATTTTTAGTTGCAAAAAAATATATTAGATCACTTTTAGGGGTTAAAATAGATTAATTTGCATTTTAGAATACGCTTTTTTTGCATAAAGTAATTTGCGTCTTTAGTTCTATTTACGTTCTTAATTGAGATTACTTGTTTGCACCTTAGGATTAGTAGATTTATATGCATTTTGTTATTATTGCTTGTCTCCGTAGTTTAGAAATCCTCAAATTTTTAACACATTCAAATCCCGATAATCGCGACGTGAGTTGGAAATTCCATTCAACCCTCGTTCGGAACGATCTCGGTGCTCAAATCTAACACGTTTGAGTTACCCCGTAATACTACACACTTTTCTCTATTATTGATTTTTTTTTACGAATCAATATTCGTTTTTTTGGTCAGGATTCAGGGTATTAGTCACTTGCATAGGAAAGCGTATTTGTTGGATGATTTACGCCTCATTAATTGATCTAATACATGCAAGGGTAGGTGAATATCGATGTGGCTTGAGGTGATGCAAATAATGGGGGAGTCGAGGATATTGTGATGATATGAGATTTGGTGTTATAACGATGTTGCAAGCTTGATGGGTGTGTTGGTTTCGTATACGCAAATAATGAGACAATTCGTCAATGAGACGCGGCAAAATGCCTGCACGATCTAACATCAATAAGGTATGCAATTTATTAGTTATTGACTTTTGATATTTTATGCTGACTTAACTGGTATTATAATAACAACAGTTGGGGTATGCATTATTAAAACTGACAAAAAAAAAGGACGCAAATTGCAGGTTAAGCATTATTCATTTAAAAAACGTAGAGAATAACATACCAAACCTCAAGAAAGAAATCTATGAAAATAACTTGTTAAAAATACTACTTGAACACTTGAGTTTAGGTATCAATAAGCTTTCGATTGTTATTGCTCCGTATAGTTGCTGCCATAAGAGAACTATATATGCTCACAGATTGAATGATTGTTAGGATATATAACTTGCAACGGTTCCACATCCAGAACTATTGGCGGTGATAACGACAAATCCAAATTGATATGTTTTTTTTTCCTGTATGTAGCTTTGAAAAAACGTCGTCTTAATTTTTTCGTGTTATTCGTAATTGCTAAGGCTGGATCTTCCTTTATCCGTCTTTTTTCTTCCTGCAGTTTTGTAATTATGTCTTGCATACTTTCATTAGTATTTGAATCACCTTCCTTGCCCTATGAAAACCAAGTTGGATATCACAATATAGAAAACATATTAATGCGTACTATAAAAAGCATAGTTAACTGTTAACGGTTGTGACTTAAAATATGTATATATTAACGAATAGGCAAAACCATGTTTTTAAGATTGAAATAATTATTTTATCTGGAAACATTTAAGATTGCATATGCAAATCAGGTTGTATAAAAAACGAAACAAAATTTATTGTCAATTATTTGCTAACCTGAAAATAGTTAATTAACTTTTCTAAACTGAGAAGTTTTCGATATGGCCAAGATTTAATTCCAACCGATCGACACTGCACTTTAAAAATGGACGAACTAACATGAAAGCATTTTGCAGCTCGGTGTAAGGGCATATGAAAGTAGTGTGAGACGACATCCCTGCTGAATGACATAGTTTTAGAATGTGTATATATGATTTCTGTATGATAAAATAGGAGTTGAGATGTGTATATTACTGAGATAAGTTGGTTTTTAAATGTCTTATCAAACTTTTGAACTGACTTGAAATTAATAAAGGGCATGTAACTCCTAATAAATCATAAAATCAATTTATTATATATTTATGTCAACATTTGTGCATATTATTAATATTATATGCAATAATAGCACTTGATGAGTATGCAGTTAGGTTTTGATATGGGTGGTCACAATTTATTATGTGTCTTTTAACATGAGAATATAGATAATGGACCACTGTTAATAATTGGGCCAATACTATAAAGTTTATGAGTGTTTGTGGCAAGTAATAAAGTTATAATAAATAAATGTGCTGAACTATCCCTAGGTGTTGCCATTCAAATTTTATTCTCTGTATCTGAATATGGAAACACAAACAATGCATATATGAAATAAAATGTAACACCTTATTATATTTAATATCTGAACATTACATAAATATGCTAAGACAGGCTGCTGAAAGCTTCTTTGAAAACAATCTTACGTGTGCAGTTCTTAAGTCTAGGGTCTTTGTCTTCAATCATTAGTATCTTAAGTCCGTCAGGAGTGGTAACTCTAGACAGCGCCACATAAAGTTGTCCATGTGCAAACACATGAGTAGGCAAATAGAGACCAACGTAAGTAAGTGATTGGCCTTGACTTTTGTTGATAGTCATCGCATAACATGCTCTTACAGGGAATTGTCGCCGTTTTAGGATAAATGGCCATTTGGATTGCGTTGATGTTAGTATAATCCTGTGTATAATGACATTGTCTCCTATATTAGAACCTGTAAGGATCGTTGCGTGAATAACAAATTGGCCTATATCTGTTATGATCAATCTTGTTCCATTACACAGACCTTTGCTTGGATTGATGTTACGCAATAGCATAATGGGTAGTTCCTTTTTTAAGTGAAGTTCATGTGGGGGCATCCCGGGAAAATTTAATGAATTTAGAAATTCAATCGGGTACAGGTCATGCTGATCTAGATTATCTGTAGATGCCTTGCAAACTTCATCCGCGCTATTGTATGTAACAGAGTCCCCTTTTAGTTGTTTAAACATATAATCATTGATAGTATCAGCATCATCATTCCGAGGAGTTAGGATTGCCCTTTCTTTGAGATACACCACGTCAGTCTGTCTTGTTGTAAAATCAGGGTATGTCTCAGCTACAAATTTCTCGATAGGACAGTCCCACGATTGGATTAGGAAATTTTCAGGAATGTCGATCCAAGATGGATCGTCCTCATCTTCTTTGCATTTTGCTGGAAATTTGCCATCTCCCACAGCCAATACCCATTTATTGAAATCCTGTTTTCGAGTATCAAGCAGTCCATTCTCACTATACTCATTCACCCGCATACTCCGTGTAAGGGTAAATACCTTGCAATGCTTCCACAACTCAGACTGGTTTATACATGATTGAACAATGACTGGCCTGCTTGCTTTTGGTATAACTGGCAACACTTGACGAAAGTCGCCTCCTAGCAAGACCGTCACGCCCCCAAATATTCGTTCTCTACATCCAAGGTCATGATATCCTAAGATATCTCTTAGAGTCTTGTCCAACGCCTCAAAAGCATATTTTTGTGTCATTGGAGCTTCATCCCAGATAATTAATTTCACTTGCTGCATGAGTTCTGACATATGCGTGTTTTGTTTTATGCCGCACGTGCTGTTTTCTAATAGTTCAAGTGGTATAACAAAACGACTATGAGCCGTTCTCCCGCCTGGTAGCAACAATGAAGCAATGCCTATACAATTTAATGACACTTATCAGTTGCATAATTGTTTAAATGTGTAAGTTACTTGTTTAGTTAAATTTAGTATAAATACATACCTGAAGATGCGACGGCAAGCACTATTTTACGTTCTGATCTCAACCTTGAGATGATAGTCTTGTATAAAAATGTCTTTCCGGTTCCTCCCGGTCCGTACACAAAGTAAAATTTCCCTTCGTTACCATTTACAGATTCAATAACCTCATCATAGATTAGACGCTGTTGGGTGTTTAATGATGAATGGAGTTGTTGATGCTGAATCTTACTTTCTTTCATATCATAAGCCAGCGCTTCTCTTATTAGACGATTGTCCATATTGGTTAGCAACATTGGGTCTGGTAGTGGTAAATCTTGAAAATCTCCTAAAGATCTTCCACAACAATTTAACAACTCTTGTATTTCAAGCAAACAATAGTTCCGAAGCTGTTCATCTGTCAGTTCCAAGTTATGGTAATCGAACATTTTCCTTTTTTTGTGTAGGATATCCTCTGCTAAATATTCCCAGTTTTCTTCCCACAATTTTAAAGGTCTGCTGACATCACAAAACAATAGAATTGTCACAAACATGTCACGGAGCTGTGGTCCGAACATCCACACACTTGCTTCAGATATTGCATGCGTCCATTCTGTGTCATCATTTAAAAGGCCATATGCAAAACATGCTTCCTTGAACGTGGAACATAATCTGTCGTTAACAGTCATGAGTTTCTCAAAGGATCGAGGTCCTCTGACAATGTTCAATAACATTCGAAGATAGTATCGTTCTCCAGAAGCCGGATGGGAGTAAACAATCCTACCAATGCATTTATGCTGTTTTCGTTCTTTCCACATTTTGTCTTTCTCATGCCACACATAATGTGCAGGTATCTCAGAATACGTGTATTTATTCGCTTCTGTATCACGCACGTTTAAGTCAAACCAATCAGTGAACATGGTTATATCGATGCCTTCCCTTTGAATTAGTGCTGGTAAGCTTTCTGAATCACGAAGTGTGATTGCATGCTGATTTGGCAGGTGATAATTGAGTTTAATCACTGATGGATCTGAGTAATGGATGTCATAGGAAAACAAACGCCATACCGCCTCACATGGAGCTAAAAAACGACAATTCAAATAATTCTTTATTTCGTCCACCTCCAAAATCTTGACATCTGCCTGACCACCATTGTTTTTTACATTTTCTTGTATAACAATTGTGGCTCTATCAGGACCTTTATTCAAGTACTTGAATAAGTACTTAATTGCCTTTGATTGGTTGCACCATTCTACGTTGATGTGGGCTTGGTATTTTATAAGGAGATAACGGTTGTGAGGAACCACGTATCTCTTGTCATATTTGAATTTTCCTTCTATATGGTAAGCTTTATTATCCTTCCGGCGATAAATAGCATAACCATCACTATCGACCATTGTTTCAGCAACGAAAAGTTTAGGAAAATGTTTGGAGCATTTACCCTCAGATGTACATGGTGCATGTTTAGCATCTTTACCGCAAGGACCATGTAACATAAATTCAGTTACCACTTTATACCCGTCTGGATCATTCTCTCGACATGGTATTTCTGCCGTAATTATATCATTTATCTGGGACGGGGATTTCCGTTTTAATCTTTCTTCTAGCCATACTAGGATGTGAGCATGAGGTAGACCACGTTTCTGAAATTCTATTACATATACAACTGAAATAAAACAGAGAAACAAATAAGATAATACCTTAGTTTGTTATAAAGAATCAGACATATTGCCATTATTAAGTAAGGTGCATTACCTCCCCGGGACTTGCCAAAAATATGGCGTTTTGTAAGATCGTTTAACAATTCAGTAAGTTTAAGCTTGAAAACGCGCGTGGACACCTCTGGACGGTCATGTGCTTTTTGGCCCGGAATGTGCTTTAACATTTCTGATATTTCAGGCCACTTCGTATTAGCAGTGAAAGTAATGAACAGGTCTGGGTTTCCATATGTTCGGCATATAGCCATTGCGTCCTGGTAGTTTTGCATCATATACCTTGGGCCGCCTACAAAACTTTTTGGTAGGACAATTCGTTTCCCCAACTCTGCCGCATTTGTATCACCTCTTGTTACAGCGTCACACACGTTGTGATACAAATCCACACGTAACGTATCTTGATTTTTCCTATTCCATGTAAGCCTTTGCTCCTCGACAGCCGCATATGCGTCAACCAAAAACTGTTGGAATAACCGGCCACCTCTTAGCAATGTAGTTCCTTGGTTATTTCGATGTTGTATGACGTATGCGTAGTACTCTTTCATTGTAACAAAAGGCCTTTTGGTTTTGCGCACACCTTTGTTGTTGTGATACGGTATCTTCTCATGATACCCATCCTCTCCATATGGAAATAATAATGGATATTGGAGTGCCATGTATTCCGGATGCAGCTCAGATATACGTTTCAGCCCTTCCTCCTTGTTTCTTACAACAATATCTCTTGTAGGAATACCATCACCAAAATCTGTAGTAATCAAAGCTGCAATCTCCGGTACGGACGGTGCGTTATATTGCCGAGATGCACCTCGACCACTTAGTAGTCGTAGTTCAAAGTGCGTTGAATTATGGGTCTCAGACCAATCCCTTGCCATTCGAAATGCCTTGGTGATTGGATTTGTTTGATTGAAAATCTTCATAAGGCTTGATACTATATTTGCATCCACGCACTCTCCACTATCTTTGCTTGCAAAAATTCCCATTCGGTTCTTAAGTTCATTTTCAGTGTCAAAAAAATATAGTTGCGCAAATTTAGGCTGATCGCCCTGTTTAGGAAGCAGAGAACCTATTCGATGATAGCTTTGCCCATTTACTCTAAAGGTATATGGACCCCTACCTGTGTTAATTGAATGGTCTATTTTTGCTCCAAAAGATGTGTAACAAAACATACCATTATACACCCTGATTTGTTCCTTGAAACTTGTGTTTGCAGGAATGCTGTAATCCATAAGGTCATTAAGGGGCGAAGGTGTTTCATTATATATCGGAAGAATCACTTTTCCCCCTTGGCAGCAAACAGAGAATGTTGGGTTTACGACGGTTTTTGTTACGTTAGATCTTTCCTGGTACCACATAAGAGCCTTGCAATTTTGACATTCAAATGTTGGCGGGCCAATATCATGGTACACCACAGGAATACCTTGCAAATAAAAGGTAAATATCAGTGATAAGGACCATATTACAATAAGTTAACTAACAGAATGCAAGACTGATAACATGATTAATTACCTGCAGATGCATGTGCAGCTCCATGTGGGATACTTTTAGCTGCACGATGAGAAAGTGTTCCTATAGGAATAACCATTACGGTAATATTCAATATTATGAAATCGATAAACTTGCAACTTTAGTAGTAATTACCTGCCGATCTTCTTTTTTTATAAACAAAGGGAATTTTGGAGGTTGAAGCTATTTGTTGCATTGTCATGTCTGTCAAAGTGCCAACCGAGTGTGATTCTTGTCCTAACAAAGTATGTTGATCATGCAAAAGCAGGTATGCATTATTGCAGATTTGATGTAATTGCATAATGTAAGTAAAGTCTTATAAATGGGACGGACCTGTAGATGGTCCAACATGTTGTGTCATCCGTAAACCACAGAAACTCTGCATCTTTCCACTATCATTTATTATAGTTCTTGAATGAATAAACAAAGTTTTGTTCAATATGTCTGACAGGGATGGAGTTTCAGACTGTTCAGCGTGTGATACTGCAATGCAAAGACAAATACAACTTTAATCACATACGTAATCGGCAGGTATGTAAATTGTAAAAGTAAATTGTACCTGTATCCATTTAATGCTTGAATGACCTGATTAAACTTTGCAACATATCATATTGCAGATCTGGTAATATAATGAATTAATAAGTTTAGTATATCACCTATTGGGATTCTACTATTTAACTGATGCAATAAGTGTGGTGTATAATGAAAAGGCATATACTTATAGTTCATGGTACCTCTCTATATGTAATACAGATTCTTATTGAGTTATAATAATGATACTGATATTTATGAAAAAATTTGGTTAAAAAGGCTAGTATGAGCGCATTTTAGACTAATTGGAAAAAACATAAGTCAACTTCATTTGGTCACATCTCATTGGTTACTTATACTCACAACGTGATTCAAAATACTATATTTAAATTAAAGTATTGTCTACATGAATTTAAAAAGTACCAGTTTACAAAACATTTTTAATATGGTGATTTATACGATTTAATTTTGGAAGTCATTTAGTGGTCGATTTTGAGAACCATTTGGCGAACGACATTTCAAAAAATGTATCAAAGTGTGGGTGAAATGGTCGTGAGCAGACAATTTTATAAAGTTGAGTTATATAATGATTAGAGCACAATACATACTTTGCACTGTTATAATGCAATTATTTGTAAGGCCATTTTTATGGTTAAAGGAAATAATTTACATGAAAATGAAACAGATGTATGATAGGACATAAAAACATACAAATATAAAGAGGTTTGGAAACCCGTATAATTAATAATAAGTGGCGATGAAATATCATATATAAACATTCACAATTTGTTGTTTGCCAAACCCAATCATAACATAAAAAACTTGTAATTACTTAATATACCATAACCACAAAGCTTTAGATATCATAATGTACCATGTAATGTCTAGTTTGTTGGTGATGCTACAAATATAATTTAAGGCAATCTTGTTCAATGTAGCATTTAGCATAAACACATTCAATATTTTGATAATCCAAGTTATTCTTATAATATGGTTTATGCGGGTATGATACTTTTGCAGTATGTGAGTGTGTGGTTGCTTTTTACAACCCATCGCATATTGTTTGTTAAAAATTATAATTCTATCCAAAAAATACGAAATTTAACACAGGCATTTTTACCCGTATATTAAAGTGTGTGTAAGTATTGTGGTACGATTTCCATTTTGAACCCCATGTGTTTACTGTATGAACATTGAAACAATATATTGTTGGACTTTTATAGACAATGGTAACAAAGGGTACTCCATATAATTCATAATTTGTTGCATTAGTTATTTGCCAAAAGAATGATTTTTTTACAATAATTGTTAATAGGAATTTCCATATGGTATCTTGTGGAAAGCGTCCATGTCACAGCCGGTTTATATTGGATGTACCTGAAACAAAGTCAAGCAGAAAAGAACCAAAATTTTGCATGACAGAAAAGTAGAATAAATTATAACAACCAAAATAGAATCTGATGGAACAAATTGTAACAGTTCTGTGCCTATCAAACATAAAAAACAAATGATCCCAAATTATGTTTTAATACAGTTCATTATTAATGTAATAATATATTATTTTGATAAGGATTATTCGGGTACTGCTGGCTCAGGGTCACTCTGAATCATCCATGACTAACCTGACCACAAAATATACAAAGTGGCATGTATTAATATATGGGCAGATATAAAACCATATGTGACCAATTATGGTATACAACATGTGATTACCGTCTCATTTTATTTTTGTTAGTTGTGGTGCCGTCATGACCATCCTGATCACCATTTACGGATATAAGTTCAATATCCACATTTGAATGTTCAATATCCACCCTGAAAATATTCAACCAATGTTTGTCATGCTAGATCTGTTGTGTAAGTAATATGTATAAGGTAAAACCATTTGAATGTTTGATATTTATGTTGCCACAAAACTTATTATGTCGCGATCACCTTTTTTTTTTCCTATCACATGCAGGAGTAGACTTGACCAACCGTTTGGACGTTGGGTCCGATGGCGAATTAGCCTTAGTATTCGCATTGATAGCATCAGTATATTCCACAGCAGCCAAAGGCCTAAGTTCATCATCAACGTCTGAATCTTCGGTTCCACCCGAAAATAAAAAAACCATTCATATTAGGTATTTTTTTTATTAGCAAAAGGCCTAAAGGAACAAACACTTTTATTATAGGTATATTACAGGCGTTTATTACCTATTTTTCTTTGTATTCTCAGTAGGTTTGGACGGGGTAACAACGGATGGAGACGGGGTTAGGGTCTTGGATGATGCAACTGGTCCAAAAGTTTCATTATCAATTGTGCTTGAGCTTTCAGTTTCAATAGACGGATGAGGTGAGTCCACCGCCCAACATGTAAAACTCTCAAACTTCCCATACTCATAATATGTATGACTTTTGATTTCAAATTCGTGTGTTGTGCCAATGAGATCGAGTATGGGAGAAGGCAAGTTGGCGTGATCATTGAGACACTACATAGGAAATAATGAGTAATGGGGCACGGGAGTAGGGGTGCAAATAAAGTCTAAAATTTCACCTGTACCTCTTTTTCGTCCGTCAACAATGCCGAAGCTGGAAACTTTATCAAGTTAACTGAAGCCTCATCAAAAAGGACCACAACAGTACTACCGGTATCATCAGAGATACCAAGCTCAAGGCGATACCTGTAAAGATCATGCAGTGAATAGTAAGTATGAATGTCAATAATTATATATACTGTATACAAATGTATAACATATGGGTCACAAATATAATAGCACCTTATCACGTGGTATTCAATCGGTCTTTCACATGAATCACACCAAAAACGGCCACCCTTCCTAGTAGCTCCTTTCTTGAAACTGTCACCTCCACATGACGGAAAATTCCATCCCTTTCTAGTACGCACATCATCAATCTTGGCTTTACATAGGAAAGTCGCAGAATGCATAAATAAAATACATCAATATCATGCATTTTAATGAGGCTACATAGATGACGGGGTAAAGAAACAGACATCATTTTTCCGATTGCGTGCCCACATGAGCAGATTCTCTATTGTCCCATCTTTGGGTTCTGATAGGTGTGCACCCAAATATGATGTTGAAGACACAACACTTCTAACAAACAGGTAAAACATCTTGGTAAGTTAATATTAGTTTGAATCGTATCACATATAGATTTTATATTCAAACAATTTCATACCCGGTGTCTTTTTTCAAGGCACTGATCGTAGGAATGTCAACAGCATCTAGTATTTGTGTGGCTGAACTACTCGACAAATAGAGCTTATCTGAGAGGTAAAATTAAAAACCAACTTACCATGATAAAGGTGTATAATATGCAAAAGGTAAATAGACCAAGATGACTAACTGTTATAATGCCTTGCAGATGTGGACGTAACAACTACAGCGCACACGCCTGTCTGTTTTGCTTTCTTTTCAATCAACATATCAGCGAGCCCTCCCCATAGAGTCACCCGTATCGATTGACCTCTAATGTCACGCGGAAAAAATAAACAAACGGTTAGTTTCAATAAACATGCTGGCCAAATAAAATTTATAAAATTGACAGCACCAACTGCAAATAACATGTATACGAACTTTTGATTTTTCAGGTAGAAATCAATATTTTTTGACCCTGCTTTCGTATGATTCATCCTTCCAACATTCGTCACATAACCTGCGACATCTAAGAGGTAACAGCTTTTATGGCAACACTATTTAACAGGAAATTAACTGGTCAAACATACAAAATATAAAATTACCAATGAGATATTTGTTATCCATAGGTTTGATTTGATCTAAATCCACCAACTGAAAAGGATGTCTGACAAACCCTTCAGATATAACCAAACTTTTTCTTATTAATGTTGATCCATCAAACTCTATCATAAAGGGATCATCCTTCCTAACTCTAAAGTCTTCCTTGTTATGCATGACAACAAAATTTTTAACAGTGTAAACACCTCCCTCTTTTAATCTCAAGAAATTGTGAGCCACTGTTGCCTTGGCGGTACAATGGATAACATTACCCTGCAATAGAACCATGTTAAAAGTTGTTGTTGAATAATACATACAATTTTTAATCAGTTATTATCTATTCTTATAACTCAGGTATTGGGAAGGTACATATGCATATACCTTTGCATCGACATCAAAAATCGGTGCTCAAATGCCGGCCTGTTGCAGTATTTACATCCCACATTCTACACAACATCAACACTATGGTACCAGTTGATTCAGGAGTCAATTCGTTTAGGAACAACTCACCATTCGAGCATCCAACCTGTGCAGCCATGATAACACACGTACTGGAGTGTGTTGCTTTTATGCCTATTGTGCTTGATCCCTCATTTATGGAGTTTCCATTTAATAGATATGTAATTGATGAGTGTTTCAGCTTCTTTAAGGGCGCATAACTGCAGCCCTTTCATGTTCAAACGCATCTTGTACCAAATTATGTATTCATGTAACCACAAATACGATTGTTCAGCTTATTGCATTCATGCCATTAGATGAAATTTTTCGTCTCCTATAGCTAGAGGCTTTCATTGAGGATTACATATTTCACTTTTTGGTATTAAATCATATGGCTTTAAACAGATTGTACCGTACAAATTGTTGTGCACATTTACTCTTGCACATTAAATTAAGGGGCTCAAGATTATAGTATTATAGATGCTTGACGCCAATGTTATGTATGTATATTTAATTTCCATGCATGTATGTATACGTATCAGTAAACGGGTACGCCATGTACATGAATAGAAGTGAGGGGCCGGTTGTATAATTCTTTTCACGTGAAATAAGTTGGAAGGGTAGAAGATGAGCATGTGACTCTCGTCTCCATAGCAATTTCTTGGAGTATTATTTTCCTCACGGAATCATACACCTTTTGTCTTGTACATAAATTCATATAGTTTGATAGCTTTTGGTTTACTTATTCAACAATTTTGGTCCCCTTGTTCATACAAATACTTTCCACGTACAGATGCCAGATGTATCACATATTCATTGCTGGTTTTCAAATCCTAGCTTTTATTGCGGTGCATCTTTTTCTTAACCTTTAATTTTTAAATACTCTCCGACCAATTAGTTATGTGTTTAAGTCACGTTTAACACATAGATATATTTGTGTGATATATATTGTGAGATAGATTTGTATTGTATATTTGTGTTCCGAATAAGGTTTCGAGCCATACAATAGACATATACTTCCATTATGATAAGTTTAGTAAAAAGAAAAAAACTATTCAATTGATATATGAACTTCATGTTTTGTTCAAATATGACTATTTTTTACCGTTACCATTTTAACATGCAAAAAACCAATAATAATAATAATAATAATAATAATAATAATAATAACTGTTGCTTTATTCCTGAGATGGTGGTCAGGATGCATGTGTTGATTTGACAGGGTCGTCCCCCTTGACGCAAACAAACATGGTTGAATTTGTACCTGGTCGTGCGGTGATTGACGCAGCCCAACGAAAGCGTGTCAAGTACGAGGCCAAATGTGCAGACATTGGATACGTGTTTCTACCCTTCTCATTCTCTTCGTTTGGTGAACTTGAGAAGGATGCTGTAACCTTAATAAAGCTTATCCGAAAATTCTCGTTGACACAAGATAGTAGGATTAGCTTTGCTATAGCTAGAAGAGTAGGAGTCCAGTTATTATCTCGGCTCTCCTCTAATTTCTTGTAACTCTTATGATTTTCTAATGAAGTGATGTTTTATAATAATAATAATAATAATAATAATACAAATAATAATAATAATAATAATAATAATTATAATAATAATAGTTGGGGCTTAGCTTGTATCGCGGCTCCCCACTAATTTCTTGTAAATCCTATGAGTTTCTAATAAAGTGATGTTATAATAATAATAATAATAATAATAATAATAATAATAATAATAATACTTTTTTGGTTTTCTGAGCCTCACAACACTGAAACTAAATTCAAACATCTAATTTTTATATTTAACCAATGATCTAAACGCCTCTTCTTCAACTCTATCACCGCCACCAACCCACACGCACCCTTGCCACCACCCCACACACCCGCCAACACCCGACACCCATGCCACCACCTTACATGCACCCTACCACCACCTCACACTTGTGCCACCCCCTACCTCACCACCTAAACCCTTGCTACCACCCCACACCCACACCCACACCCCCCACCATCACCCACACCCTCGTCCTCACCTTTTTTTACATGATGTTTGCATTATCTTCGACAATGGTTGTAAGGTCATGGGTTATGGGGTAAACGTGATGGCAAAGAGAATGGTTGTAGATTAACGGGGCGATCTTCATGGTGGTAACAAATGGTTGTTTTGGGGGTATTGAAGATGGAGAAGATTCAAGGTATAACTGGCACAATTTTAACAAAGAACTTATGTATATATTTTACCCGTAACATATGTCGTGTTCTTGCATAAATTAAAGTTTGATTTTTATTAATAAAAAAGACTCGTGCATCACACGGGTTAAAATGCCTAGTTTAAACAAAAGTTGAGAAATAAAATTTGAAATTTATCTTTTAAGGGATTTGTTAGACAATTAAATTGACAATTAATGGTAAATATTCTTACTTAACTCAAATTAAAGTAGACAGATTTTAATTCAAAATTTCGAATGATTATGGTTTGCTTCAAAACTCCAAAAGGCAAGTTGAAGTGAAAGTCAAGATTCAAATTTGCTGGTTCTCATTAGCTGTAGTCGGCAGCAGTAGCGCTTCACCGGTATTTTTAATCATGGTAGTAAACTTTTTTAAACATTACGGGTCAGTTCAATCATTGATCATTCTAAAGGGATGTTTGAATTTAAGCAACTGCTTGACGAGATAAGCATCATTTAGATTTATTACAAGTCAATAATAGTTCGAAATGTTAACAACTATATACAAGTCAAGATCATATCTGTTAAAACAAAAGAAACTACTTATATTATTTACTCAAAAGTGACCATCCATATAAATTTACAATATCTCTTCACCACATTTTATCAAAGCTTATTATGTGAAAAGCTATATCGGTACAGTTGCAGCATTTCAGCCGTTATAAGACTACTTTTTTAAGCCTCTAATTATGTTACTCCATTTGCCAAGTAGCTGGGCTGCTGTTCCCAACAGCTTAAGTGGACAACATGAACCCAATACTTATCACTAATGTGGTTTGGCTGCTGAGTAGCTTTTTATGTTTATGAAACCAAAACAACCCAACCAAATAATTACTGAGAACAAATATGGTCATATTCTAAACCAGCTATAGGGTAAACGGCTAAAGTGTAAACTAATATGTCTGAGTTACACATAGAGTATGACTGTAAGCCGTAACAGGTAACCATAGAGCGAGCAATTTTTCACATAAAGCATCTTGATAATTCAGGCTATACGTTCAACAAAGGTGCATTAGTCGATTACAACCGTCTAGCCTCTGTAATAGCCACAGACACCAGAAGCAAGACAATACTTGCGAGTTTCATTGGATTATTGCAATAGTCCTTTGTATAAAATGCTGCCTCTATACGTTCAGAAGTCAACCTCAGGTGAACAATATGTATTTTTACTGACGACAACAACAAACCTCGACATTCTTTCAGGGATACTGCTCACTGGCTAAACATGCAAAAGAATCTTACTGCTCATTAGTTCTCCAATTGTACTTGTTGGCTTATTGAACATAAGATTCTAGCTCTGTGCCCAAAGCCCCAAACATCTCATGAAAGACTACAACATAGTATTAATTACTGCATCTAAAGTATCATTTTAGTACATGTGGATGAATCAAAACTAATACTAAATGATCAACAGACCTTTGCCTAACAGTGTCAAAATGGTCCACCGACTAAGAGATTGTGAGTTTACGTCCCATATGAGATATTTACATTTTAATGTGCAAGTATTTTTCGTTATAGAAAAGCAATTTCAGAGATGTATTTAGCACTCGGTTCTTGCTAGAGAATAAACACTATCCAGTAGGTGATATCCACATCTACTATATATTATACTCACGGGATGATTACAACTTTAAATGATAACTAAGAATTTTATTTCAGCTGAAATTTTCCGAGGGTGTACCTTCAAAACGGTACACCTAGAAAATAGATTACTATTCCTCTATTTCTAAGGGTGTGTTTGGTATGGGGGAATGGCAATGGATATGATTGTAGATGTTTGGTATAAGTATATGACTTTCAAATATATCATTTATACCCATAGGCTCATTCCTAATTTGGTGTCTATGTAATCCATTCCATGGCCCCATGTTATCTTTCTCTTTTCCACTACAAAATTCAAATATCTATAAACTTTTCATACCATATTTTGTCATTCTATCCCATATCAAATGATTCCTAGCAACAAACCACACGGCCCCTTAGTTTAAGCTTATCAACTTTCCAAAAACAAACTTAAATTAATGTTATTCACTGCAAAATCAACTTATATGAATGACCAGATTCTAGTCTATATCTTCCCTCATTAAGTTCGTCTACACAATAAAAGAACTCAGGATCAAATATCTAGCCAATTTAATTATCATTAGCAACTATAATATTAAGACCGGATATCCTGTTTTACAATAGAGAAGAGAATACATATTTGCGCTATTAAGGAGATAGAAGAACTGTGTAACTAACCTTTCATACACCAACAACAATACTTAATCCCACCGGAGTAGAATATTGGGAGGTAGAATGTAGACACATCATATCCCTATCCCAAGGAAATTCGGAGGGTAGGGAGACTACTTCCAGGAAAACCTTCGACAAATGTATGTGTGAGAGTGCGTGTACTCAAATATACGTGAATGCGTGAAAAATACATGACAAAGTAACTATCCAAGCATACGAGGCATAGTAGCATATAAGGCTATGTAACTAACCGTTCATAGCAACTAACTACTCTAATGAACACGCTAATTTCTAAGAAAATCAATTTAAACAAAATTTAAAAATTACAAATCAATAAGATTCAGCTGCAAACTTTAGATAAGTCTATTTTTCCAACAAAATAGCTTATTTAATATGCATAAAATGCACATTATCAATTCCAATTATGATAAAACAGCCACAATCTATATTACGTAGTATTATCAACATCAATTAAACAACTAGAAAACTTACAACCAAACAACAATAAAACACAAATCGAAACCCTAATTATTGTCACCAAACAAAACCCGAAGCCTAGCAGCAAATCTACCCGTCTTATCTGCAGCAGCTTCATCAAACAGACTATTTTTTATAAACTCAACCCGATCAACAAGCTTACTATTCTCTTTTTGTAAAGCAGCAGTATCATCTTCGAGATCTTGGATACGATACTTTTGACCAACCGATCTCATGCTTAGGAGAAATATACCTGTCATTGCGAAGAATTGGATGAAGCTGTCTTTTCTTTTTATGGCGTTTGCTACGAAGCCTAGTGATTGTTTTGACGATGGTGGGACGGTGGTTGTTGACGATGGTGCCATGGTGTTGGTCAAATGAAGGGGTGTTTGGTTGCTTGGTGTGTGAGTGTTAGTGGTGTTATAAGCGTAAGATTTTGGCCCAGTGGATTGTTAAAAGTTAGCCCAGATAAAAAAAAGTTAACCCAAATCAATGACAACCACGTCCGGGCAAATACGAAGGAGTAAAATATATACAGATTGTACCTCTATCATAAGCTATCACTTTCTTACATTCGCTTTTGGGCAAAGAATATGCGAATTTCATTTTCTTGGGTAAAGCGTGAGCATAATAAAGTAGCACACTGGGTTGCTTCTCACGCGTTTTGTTCGGCTTCTGAATTTAATTGAGATGGTTCTTTTCCTCATGAAATTACCTCGCTTGCGAGGAGTGATTTGTATGTTCCTTAGTTTTTTCTAATAATATTTCTAAGTTCAAAAAAAAAAAAAATAATAATAATAAGCTATCACTTTCAATAAGATCTCTGGTATAAAATCTAGTTTATAACTCTAGAATAAGCTAAACTAAAAAAAGGCGACTGAAAGTAAAAAATTAAGAAAATTATATATGAAAACCATAAGGGTGCGTTTAGTTGGGGAAAACAGCTTTGTTTTCCATAAAATGTTTGTAGAAAACAAGGAAAACAGAGATCGCGTACAAATAAGCGTTTTTCAACAAAATGTTTTGCAAAACACAAAATTCCCTATTTCCTAACTTAACAAGGAAAATTACAAAACAAATTTTAGTTGTTTTCCTTGTTTTCTTTTGTAACCCACTACCCTCCCTCCCCTTATTCAAAATAGAAAATACAAATATCAACTAAACGCATTTTCTATATTTAAGTGTTTTGTGGAGATAAATTTTCCTTCCAAATTTTTACAAAATTAAAGATAGAAAACAAGGGAATTTTTTCTTCAACTAGACGCACCCTAAACTTTTATTATTATTTTTGTTTATAACCCATAACCCATATTATTTTTATTTAGTTTAAATCGTGTTTAATCCTCAAATTCTTAAACTTTTACTATTTTTCGTTTATGTCCAATAAACTTTTTTTTTTATCACTACAACTATCTGCCGCTATAAAATCTCGTTGTTATGCACAGATACTCGTCTAGTATATATAAAGGCCACACGTAATTAAAACATGTAAAATTTTAATTAATTCAATTAAGGTAATTGGAACTTGTACCAATGAAACTAACTTTTTTACTTATTTAAAAAACAATAAACTTAATAAATTCAGTTAATTTATGAATGTGAATTTATATAATTTTAACTAAAACTTGTTTTTCTAATTTATTTTTCATCACTAACTAGTACTTCGTATATATTGTAACTAGTATATTAAATTTAAAAATTAAAGATTATACATAAAAAAAATTAAATTAATAAGTTATTATTTTATCGATATAATAATATCTCACTAAATTAATAAAATATCTCAAGTAAAACATTATTAATTTATAGAAGTGTTAGTGTATTATTAAAATACTAGCTACAGGCCCGCATGTCGGGCGGCTATCTTCAGAAATTATTTAAGACAAAATTAGTAACATAGTTTTAAGATATCTTTAAACTTAATATAATGTTCACATCAAAAATAAGTTTCTTTGAGTCATAATCGTAAAAAGGAAAAAAAAATACATGTCCATTATAGTTGGGAAAATTATAAACGAACAAATCCATATTAGTAAGTGTTAATACAAATATCGCCATTAAACGTTATTTATATTTTATGATCTTTACCTAAGTTTTCTTAACGACAAAAGTAAATTTAATTTTTATAAAGCTTAAAGCTTGTCAAGTTTAATAGATATTAAAACAAACTTTTCCTCAAATAATATCTTCATCACTCAAGCATTTACATTTTAATTAATCATAATTTTAATATGCTTCTAAACCATAATGTATGTTAACATTTTTAGATCAACCATGTTTTAGTTTTTAAAACAAAACATTACATATGTATTTACATTTAACATATTTATAAAAATAAAAAACAACATATGACATCATGTGGTGCATCATTGAAATCTCTAGAGGATCTCACTAGATATTTTGTGTAGATTTGGACTCTACATATCTTACACAATCTTGGATGGATTTGGTTGACTTTGGTAAGATTTTGGTAATCTTGCTGTCAGACCCCGGCGGCACCAAAATTATACACGGGCGGAACCCTTTTATGGGGTCTGTGGTCCGTGGTGACTGCTGTTCATTTTGGCTATAAATAGCAAGCCAAACCAAGTTGTTTTCTCATCCCTTTCTAGCATAATCACATACATTCCTTCTCTCTAACATTTTTAACTCAGTTTCATATCATTATAGTGATCCTCTTTTGTAGCAAAGAAGATCAAGGCATATTCAAGCTTCAACGAATACTTGGAAGTCTTGTTTGTTTTGTTGTTGTATGATCTAGTCTTGTTCATACATCATTGTTGTATCAAGCCATCATAAACTTGTGAGTGTGAGTGGTTAGTATTTTAGTCCTTAAAATACATTGTGTGTGGGAGTGGTTGTACCCTTGAAAAGAACTAGACATCTAGCTTAGTGTCGAAAATAGTGTGTAAGCGAAGTGTAAAGGTTTCTCCGCCGGTGAAAGGAGCTTGTTGAGTAGTGAAGTTAAACTCTCGAGTGTGAGACTCGGGGAGTGGAGTAGGGCAAGGAAAAAGAGTCCTTATAGACCGAACCACTATAAACAACTTGTCGTGGTTTGATTGTTTCTTTCCTTATTTACTCTACATATCTAAGATCAATATCAATTGAACTTTCAATAAGTTTCAAAACAAATTTTTTAATCGGTAAACTATTCAACCCCCCTTCTAGTTTTCCACAATTGGTACCAGAGCCTCTTTGCTCAAGAATTTCTAAAATATATTGTATTTTATAAACTTAAAACGATCCATGGATTCCGAAAACTTTAAAGAAGGGCAATCTATGCAAAGACCACCACTCTTTGAAACCAATGGATTTATCTATTGGAAAAACCATTTTTAAACATATGTAAAATCAAAAGATATAGATCTATGTGTTAGGAATTAGAAATTCCCGGTATTAAAGAGTCGGTCACCTCAAGTATATGTAATCGTTAGAATGCTCGTAGTCATAGTTATATTTAGTTAAGTAGTATTTTGTTAAGTAACACCGTGGAGGACGGACGGGTCTTTACCCACTGTATGCCTGATCCACAGCCCGTTGTGTGGCGTTTTATGTAAGACTATAAATACTCTCTACCTCCCAAGGTAGAGAGTTGGAGCTCATAATAATAGTTTTTCTTTCTCTCACTAAGTTCCCTAAACCTCTAACTTTCTCTCTCTAGAACTCACCATTATACGCCCACTTTGTGTTATGGTTTGATGTGTATGTGATATCCAATATCCAACAATTGGTATCAAGAGCCATGGTTAGATCATCTCTTACATATCTTTGGATTTCTAGTGGTTTTTAGGTGGTTTTTGAGTTTGAGAAAGTTTAGTGGTTATTGCATCATTTGGTTGATTTCTTGTGTTAAAGCTTGGATTTTGTTAGTACTTTTATGTTTAGAATCATCACAAGTGTTTAGGTTTTCATTTGGTAAGCTTGAATCATCTTGGTTGGGTTGTTTTTGGATTGAAAAGTGATGTTTATGTGGTTTTTCTTGCTAGCGACTTGATATACGGATCTCTTTCTTCGTAGCGACTTGCTTCACAATTTTGTAGCGAGTTACAGTTTTGGAGCTAGCGACTTAGACCTATCGATTAATAGTACAAGTAGTGGACTCTCCACTACGGGTAGCGACTTGGTGGTAGCGACTTGGTCTGTAGCGAGTTGCTCTTTAGCGACTTGAGTAGCGAATTGCTGCCAAAATTTTGCTAGCGACTTGAGGGTTAGCGAGTTACTACTTAGCGACTTGCATTTGTCTAGGGACTTGGGACTTTAGCGACTTGGGGGTGTAGCGAATTAGGTGTTAGCGACTTGGTGCATAGCGACTTGCTGTCAAAATTCTTAGCGACTTGGTGTTAGCGACTTGGACCTTAGCGAGTTGCTCTTTAGCGACTTGACTGTGTAGCGACTTGACTGTGTAGCGACTTGGTGCTTAGCGATTTGGTGATTTAGCGAGTTGCTACTTAGCGACTTGGTGACTTAGCGACTTGGTTCAAGGGGTATAGCGACTTGGTTGATTTTTACGAAGAAGAAGTTTGACCAAAGTTGACTTTTTACGTCAAAACTTCAAACGGTCATAACTTTTGATCCGTAACTCCGTTTTCAGCGAAATACCTGTCAAAACGACCGGAACAGCCTGATTATTGTGAGGTTTCACCACGATGTCGTGAAACGAATTTTTCGAGGCCCAAATCCCCTCTGAAAGGAAGTTATTGAGCTTTTAAGTTTTTAGACCTAAATTTCACCGTATAAACGTGCATTAACAAATCCGATTCACAACCAAATAACACTTCAGCTAATCCTTCAAACATTCATCACTCCTAACACATAATCCTCTATCATTGTGTGGGTCCATCAGTTATCTTAACTCGTTCTATTGGTCATTGTATCACGGTTTGGTCTTGATTTTAGTAAAATCCCGCGAAAGATTCTATTTCTCGGTTAAATCATAGACTTGTAAAATCCCGTGCATTCTACCACATCATGTCTTACTCTACTGACCCAGTGATTTCAGAAGTGCTTAAATTGTATGATGCTGTGGACAACAATGATAAAGTATGCTACCCTGAACGGTTAAAGATGTTTGAATTAAACAATGAGGATGTGAGATCTTCATGTTCTGAGTACAATGAGAATGCCACGCAAATGGAATGCAGCATTGAGCCATATCAGCTACTTCATCTGCACCTCATACAACTGTTATCCATAGCTGTGGATCGAACATGTAGTGCTCTTTTCCGCCAGGACTTACCTACATTGACAAGAAGCTTGCTGTTGAACTTAGAACATTTAAAGCTGCAAATTACCAATGAAGAGGTTCAAAAGGATGGTTCCAGTGCAGCTCTTCAAGTTATCTACAAACAATTTCAGCCATTCATCAGTGGGGAATATTCAGCAGATTACGATCAACACTTGACTGGAATTTCCTTCAAAAACATACTGGAATGGAAATTCAGGAATTCATTGAGACATTTATCCAACTCATGGATAATGTGAAAAGGTACATTGAAGAATCTGCTCAAAAGAATGAAGACGTGAATGAGTGTCGGTGCGTTGAAAGATTGTTGTGATAAGTTTGGTAATGTATATGTTGAAGAATCGGGTGTTGCTGAATGCGAATGTCGTGACAACAAAAATGATGAGTCGGATAATGAAAAAATGGAATCTTCGTGCTCAAATTCACAACCTGTGCAAGTTAATGCAAAGGAACGCTCCATGGAAGCTTCGGATGTACCCAAGATAGAGATGCACCCGTCACAGCCTGTGCATGTCAATGCTGAGGTAAGTTGCATGGAAGTTTCTGCTGTACCTAGTTGTGCATCTTCTACTCAAAATGATGATTATGAACTGCATGAGTACGCTGCATTTGTGCCTGATGATTCCCTTACCACTGAGCTTAACATATATAAGGATCAAGTTGCTATTTATGAACAACGTGCTAAGTTTGAGTTGACCACCCGTGAGCAGGAAATGGATGTCCAAATACGTACAATCATTAGAAAAAGTAATTTTAGAGAAGAAGTATTAAAACAAGAGTTAAACTCCTTACATGAAAAGCTTTCTAAAACTGCTAAGCAAAAACAAGAACTTCAAGAAAATGTTAAAATGCTTAAGCAAGAATTTAGTGCTAAGGAATCAAAACTTTTGAATGATTTTTCTAATCTAAAAACTTTGAAAAAAAAGCTTGAAAATAAGTTGTACGTACAAGGAAATACCATTCAGACTGCTCACATGATCACTAAGCATAGAGTTCTAAGTGACAAACATAGTGTTGCCTTAGTTGATGAACCAAACCCTGAGGCTTGTAAAAAGGCTAGAGAAGCTCATAAGGTACTGTATGATGGTAATGAGATCCTTAAGCCTAGACAAAACCTAGTTGCGTTAAGTGCACTGAGGAAGATAAGAAATCAGATGAAGTCACTAGGGAGAAAATGAATAAGAAGCTAGAAGATCCCGAGTGTAAAAAGAACAAGATAACGATAAAACCCCATGATTACACTAAGGAAAATTGGATATCCTTAAACATGTTTAAGCCTCAGACTCTATTGACCCACTGAACAAGTGTTCTGAAAAAAGGATATGGACTTGCAAAAAGCTGAAAATCTTGTTGAAAAGAATCCCCCTTGTAGGAAATTCTCTAAAGCGACTGTGTATCCTCCAAATACACCAATGCATTTAGTTCTTAGAACTATTGCCACTAAGAGCAAGACCTTAATCAGTCAATATGTTATTCTTCAACTATTTGTCGATTTTGAGAAAACTTGTAAGAAAAGGATCACACCCACTGGGATAACTGAAGGGGAAAGGGGTTTTGAGCAAACAAAAGAATGCTATCTAACTGAGGTCATGCCTTTCTTTAAACAACTAAAAGATCATTTTGAGAGTCTTAAAAAGGGGATAAAATCAGATATTAAAGAAATGGAAAAGGAATTTGATGCAATGATAGTTGAGGTTAGTGACTATGAGCGAGAATTAAAATATAATGAGATTGAGAGGAAGAACTTGCATACCTTGAATGAGAATCTTATTTCTGAATCTATTACTCAAGATGTGTTTTACACTGCTACGAATTGTTCCATTAATGCTTCTCAATTTCATGAATTATCACATTTGCTCTGAAAGTCTTTCATGATCGTGTCATTGAGCTTGAAAAAACTAATTCTAAATTGCATGAGAAAATTGAACAGGATGATCATGATAACTTGGTGAAACAGTTTTCTAAATTGGAAGTTGAGCATCTTGCTTTGCAATTAAAATATCAACATCTAAAAGAAAATGTTAAAACCTCAAATATCAAGACATCCTTGGATGCTCCTGAATTTGATGCAGTTTTTGAAATTAGCAAACGTGATGAACAGATTCGAGCTCATTGTAACACGATCAGAAGATTGAGAACCCAAGTCTCACTGGCGAAAGGTGAAAAGAATGATGTGACTGGTTCCCATATGCCTCCACCTTTAGATTCTCAGAATTTCCAACTTCAAAACATTATTGATAACTTGCAAAAAGAAAATAATTGTTTTAAAGCTGAAATTTCAAAGGTTAATGATCAACACAAAGAGTTATGTGATTCATTTAAAGTTAATCATGATAAACAAATTGAAAAGATAACTTCTTTACTTAACGAGATTGAGAATCTGAAGCGTGAGGTGAAAGGAAAGTTGCCAATCCCCAATTGCAAATATTCTGTTCCTAAGGTTTCTGATTGTGATAAGTATGCTATCGATATGTTATATATTCCCCCGCCCATTAGGAATAATGAACTCGCACATAAAGCATATCTCTCATACCTTAAGGAAAGTTTGAAGGGTCTCCGTGAGATGGTTGAAGATGAAAGACTAGAAAAACCTTTTGATAGTACTATAGCCTATGCTTGCATGGATGCCAAACGATCTCAGGAACTCTTAGAGTATGTAATTGTCACAAGTCCGACATCTAGCAATAGGCGAGATAGAATAGTGGTGCCTTGTTCTATGCCTAAAGCCAAGCATGTGACCCTTGATATGCCTTGTTTCATGTCAAAATTCAAGCAAACAACCTGTGATGTGCCTCCTAGAATTTCAGATCCCAGCACTTCTAGACAAGGAATGCAGAAAGTAGTGAAGCCATGTAATGTTCCCATCGTTACTTCTACAGATGTTAAGATTGACACTAAAGTTAGCGGGTCAAAACCTAGAAGCTATGCAAAGAAGGATAGGATTACGCAAACTAAAAGTGATCATGATAAGGAAGTGAAAGAACACCATAGGGACAAGAAGTTTGATTTGAACAAAAAGAATCGCGTTAGTTCTAGTATTAGCTCTAAGCTTACTAAAATTAATTCGAGGCCTTATGCTGTCTGCAAAACATGCAAAAAACGTTTAATTTCTGGTAATCATGATAAATGTGATGTGTTATTTCGAGGTCTAAGATTCATAACCCAGTTAATAAAGTTTGGAGAGCGAAACAGATTAAGCAATCCTGGAAACCTACAGGGAAGGTTTTTACCAATGTAGGATTTCAGTGGAAGCCAACAGTTCGAATATTCACGAATGGCAAACCTTGCCCCTTAACTAGATCCACTATGCCTAGAGTAGTGCCAGTTAAGGTTTGGAAGCCAACTGGTAGAATAATCCCATTAAGCACAAAATGTCCCTCGACTAAGTCTGCTGCTTCTACTAGTTTAGCTCCTAGTGACAATGACATTGCACCTAGGGTTTCTGCTGATTCAAAGATTGTTTGTGCTAACCAAAAGGACCCCATGAGCACGTGGGGATCCAATGTTTCCCATTCTCTGTCTTCGTCTGTTGTCCAAAGCAGGTCGTACAAGTCGTCCCTTGGTATTTGGATTCGGGCGGCTCTAAACATATAACTGGGCTCTAAACAATGACGTCTGTTCACATCAGTTCAGGCCTCGTTCTTCATCATTATGGCGTCTGCAGATAACACTTCAGGCCCCGTTCTTCAAAGAAAAGAAAGGTGTACGCTTCAGTGCGCTTTATCTTCAAAAGAAGAGAAATCTTCATGTTTATGACCATTATCATCGACATTCTTCATCAACAAGCTTCATGTTTTCCCACGCTCTGTCAACCCTCAAGTGGATCTACGTTCATTGGTGTTTATTCTTATTCACTTGTTCAAATCAATAATGGCAACTTCGGATGCAATTTTTGAGAGGGAGAAGAGTGCATATACTACATGTTGATGGATGCTTGATTTATGGTCGTATGACTCTCCTTCAACGCCTAATGCTTCACCTACTAAGGATAACTGGGATTCATTGTTTTTCAAAGATATGTTTGATGAGTACTTTCAATCTCCAACGAATGTTGATCATCTAGTTTCTAAAGCTCATGCTCTAGTTTCTACTGACTCAACAGGTTCACCATCTAAGAAGTACTTCTCAGAATTCTCAAGAAACCTTATCTCCAATTACTTCACAAGGCGTTGATAACGACTATCATGATGTTGTAGTTGCACTATTGAATAATGATCCGCTCTTTGGTATATCCTTTGCCAAATCTTCACGGATTATTGTTCCTCTCATGGTGCACGTTATAAATCAACCACATAAACATTAAGGAAAATGACTACCTCATCCGCTCGAAAACATTATTGGTGAATCTTCCAGATCAGTTTCTACATGTATACCTTAAGGAAGAATGCATTGATGTTGAGGAATCATTTGCTCTGGTTCATTCAGCGGGTCAACGTACATCCGATTGTATGTTTATTCACGTGTTGGACATTTGACACAAGTTGATTACTTCAGAGTTAATCATGTATCACTTATTTGAGATTGAAGTTGACCTTCACAAAGGCGTGTTCTTATTTGATAACTTTCTCGGGCTTAAGAATTTGAGTTGAAGGCTTGGTTTATCTAGTTACCAGTAGTCGGAGTGGATGGTTGAAGACCTGGTTAACTATCACTATTAGGAGTTACGTTGTTTTACTCAGTGTCACATGCAGATGACGATGTGGATAATATCAAGAGGTGTTAATGTCTCATACCTTGTTTGAGTGTGAGTACTTAGAGATTTGCTTGAAGCATAGATTCTCGACATCGTTCTTCCATCTTTAAGTGCAAGCTTAAGACACAAATGCGGGGAATTCGACTTCAGTTTCAAGTTTGGTATAATGGGTTTTTCTTCAACAGTGGTCACTTCAAATTGTCTACAAATGGGTTGATAAAGATAGTCAGAGAGAGTTTATGTAGCAGTTGATTCTCACAGGATTCATTTGGGCTATTTGAGTTCTTCTCACAAGATTTCAAGTTTATGGATATATTATGTTTTGCTGATTCTGAGGTATCAAAACCATTTGGGGAAGGATATATTATTCCAACTATTTGGGGGAAGTGGTCTCTGGAGACCTTTGGTTTTTGTTACTTGTGTTCATTGGAAGAAATGTGATAAGAATATTTGGAACGTGAGATGATACTGCCTATCGACATCTTATATACGGTTTATGATAAAGTGCTTTCGGTTATATGCACAATATGTTCACTTGATCGAGCTAATTCAGTTACTTCAGAGTTGACATCCACATAGATGATTAGTGACTAAACATGTTACATGGATGTCATCGTCTCTACTCTTGTTGGGTACATGTGTACATTATGTGCTGATTGGTTATATGTTATATAACTGGAATGCACTTGGTAAAATGAAGATGTTGATATATTGTTCCCCTAAATAGACAACTGGTCAATCTCGAAGAGTAAGGTGTACATCGGGATGCACAGAGTTCATGTGATCGGTCGTAATCAGTTAATCCGGATTTGATAACAGACGATCAATGTTTCAACTTGTTACTTCGGTGTTCTCGTGTTCTTCAGGTTGCTGAGCTTCAATCAATGAGACCGCTTTGTATTCAACTCTACTTCTTAGGGAAATGGTCTTTATTCGATGTTTGTCGGTTTGGGGGGAAGCTACCAAAGATTCAAATTGAGAAGGCTCATGTTCAGACGATTTTCTTAGAAGCATCGAATGCTTTGGTGGCGAAAGTTTAAGAGATGTTGATTCCTTTCTTCTACAACGTGCTGAACGATATCTTTATCTCGGTACTCATTTCATCATTCTCTTAAACTAATTTATCTCTTGTAAATATTTATTCGAAAAACAAAATACAAAATTATAAAACCTTCAAAAAAATCAAATAGAAAAATATAAAACTTTCAAAATCCATAAAAATTTGAAAAATTCGAAAAATCTTCAAAAAAAATATTGTCTTTTTGTCATGTTTCTCTCGATTCGATAATATCTACGGTCTTGATGTTGTCATTCAAAGAATGACACGGGACTTTAGATTAGAGCTGGCATAACAGATCCACACGACACGACACGAACACGAACCTGTTAAGGTCGAACACGAACACGACACGATAACAAATCGTGTCATTTTTTTCGAACACGAACACGACACGAAAATTAACAGGTAACACGACACGAACCTGTTAAGGGACCTGTTAACAAAAATACTAAATTTATACCAAATACATAACGAAACAATACCTGCACTTTCCATATCTAAGGGACCTGGTTAATAAGTTACAGACTTACAGGTACAAAGCAACATTAATGGATTTTACAGTACAACGCAACATTATTCAAAGACATTTTTCTCGAGTTCTTCCTTCTTGGAAGCCTTGTATGTGGTCTTAAGCTTCCTGGTTGGTGGTCGAACCTTCTTGAAGACCAATGGAAACTTGATCTTGGAGTTGTGGAACTGCTTGGTGGAAGGTATCCTTCTAGGAAAATAGTCCTGCCAGATTTCATAATTTATTTTAAGCTTACAGCCAACATCCTAAAAGTACCCGGTTTACATGGAGAATCAAATACAGAGAACCTCATATTAATCATCATCTGATATATTCAGAGTCTGCAGTTATATTTAGAAATAAAATTTGAAGTCCTAATGTAAGTAAATAAGTTGTGACAAGCAAAGGCACTTACGTGGAACTTGTTAAAGGCAGATAAAGTCTACGACTAAACCTGTTTTCAGCATCTATTCTGTCAACAAGTGATTTAGCATAACCTGCAATGGTGAAAAAATGACAACTCAAAAGAATCAACAGGAGGTTTATAATCGATCAAATCAACAAAAATTGAAAAGATAAGTGTATGACAGACCTTCAAGACCAGCAGTAAATAACACAAGATCAGCAAATGCACTGAGTTGGGTTAGAAATTCATCCAAGCAGAAGTTCAAATACTGTCACATAGTTGATTTTGGGTTTGCCGTCAAAATCCTTCTATGCAGAAGTTCAGATATTATATTAAATACTTAAAAAATACAGATAAAGAGCAGTAATAAATGATGAGCATAAACGATACGACCCTGCAATACGACCCTTAAATACTTAAAAATACAGATATTATATAAGCACGAGACTGTTCAGGAACCGACGTAATACAACCCTGCAATACAATCCCATTATACCTCAAAGTCAAATCTATAGGCAGTGTCTCATGAGATACTATTATACCTCAAAGTTCAAGCCGAATGTATCCATTAACTTTGACAAATGTTGAGCTAGTTCACGAGGAATATAACCAAGAGCTTTACTAGATTCTGCAGAAAGAACCTGGATCAAAGACCATTTGATTTTTTAACGTTTCCAGAACACGTGAAATCAAATGTAGCTTAAGCAATGATTATATTTACCTTAACAACATTAGGGTCCTTGGTATTTTCAGGATCTCTACATAAAGATATAGTATCTCTGTGCTTACTGAAAATTGAAGCATAAAGTTTGACCCATTTAAATGTCGCTGCAGAGCAATCAGGGACCTGAAGATCACGCAAACAAGCAAACTTCCAAACACATAAACTTAATTAACATAAACCAAGCATTTAAAATTACTATGAATCAGCAATCAACCACGCGAACTTAATCACTTATTCAGCTCATTAGTACAACAAATCAACCCAAACTGAGCATTCAAATCACTATTAATCAATAATCACACAAACAAATTCACTTAATCAGCTCACTCGTACAACAAAGCTAACCAAAATTAAGCATTCAGAGTCACTAAAAACCACATAACGCACTCACTTAATCAGCTACTAATACAAAAGCTTAAACACGCTCACTTAATCAGCTACTAATACAACAACTTAACCTCAATCATTCATTCACTATCATTAATAAGCACAAATTAAACTGAAAAATCAATCATTCACTATCATTTCAGTTTCGAACCGGGATCAAAACATATAACCAAAAGTCAAGTCAACTTAAAAAGAAAAATGGAAAATAAAATCTCACCTGAAATCAGCCAAAAAAACACAAATCCCCTGAAGAAAGCAAACACAGATGAAGATCAAAAGTTTATATTAAAGAAAACAAATGATCTTTAAATATGATGGGTCAAATACATCAACAAATGCAGAAAAATGACATACCCAACAATATATATTAAATGAATGAAAGGAAGGTGGGAAAAGAAGAAAACGTGAGGTACAGATTTTCTGGTCTCGTGATGTTGGTGTTTTAGGATTGGAGGCGCCAGAGAAAATAGGAAGTGTTTAGGGTTTATTTTTGAAGATATATATATAACCTCTTAACAGGTCTCTTAACGTGTCTTAACAGGTCCGGACCTGTTAAGACACGAAACCTGTTAATTTTATTCGTGTCTTAACAGGTCCGGACCTGTTAAGACACGAAACCTGTTAAGACCCGACACGAAACCTGTTAAGAGCAGGTCGTGTCGTGTCGTGTTAACAGGTCCGTGTCGGAAATTGCCAGCTCTACTTTAGATGTTGTTCGAATTTAAAAAAAAATCAAAAAATCAAAAAATCAAAAATTATTTTTGGGAGAAAGAGAAACAATGGTTTATTGTCATTTCAGGCAGTAACCGCTTTTTCAAGGAAAGAACAGAGCCATACTTTATCATGTTTTCAAAATTCCATGCTCTGATTCTTTAAACATTTATCTGCTGAAAACTAACTGCTTTGAAAAATAACTCAGTCTCTGTTTTTGATAATCATCTGGACTTATTTGTCAAAATATCAATCTCTCAATCAACAACCTATGTCATTGATTGAGGGGGAGAATGATTTCAATTAAATTAAAAAGTTATTTGGCATTCAATTGTTTTCAAAAGATATTCAAGCATGTTTTATCAATGGAGTCTAAAGTCTTAAAATCCGATCATTATCAGTTAAAACGCTTTCATAATCAAGTCACAATTCTCCTTAAAAGCTTTCAAAATCAATTTAAATCTATAAGAGATCACAAATCTCAAATGATTTGATAATTGTGATCGGGGGAGAATGTGTGATTTAAATTGGATTTAAACTGATAATTCGGTAAATGGTTTTATAAGGATGTACAAGCTCTCCTTCCCACATATGACAAACGATTTCAAATTTTCCATGCACATGTTGAGGGGGAGCATCTATCTTAAACCTATGATTTGAAACGTGATAACTTATCTTAAGGTGCAGGTTCCCTCCAGTATGTGCAAAACTCTTTTCAAATCTCGAGGCACATA
Source organism: Chrysanthemum makinoi (assembly GCA_910596185.1). Classification (NCBI taxonomy): domain Eukaryota; kingdom Viridiplantae; phylum Streptophyta; class Magnoliopsida; order Asterales; family Asteraceae; genus Chrysanthemum; species Chrysanthemum makinoi. The sequence goes on from OU343224.1 coordinate 6,776,162, forward strand.
TTGAGGGGGAGCAAAATCATGAAAACCTCATCCTTCCCCAAAATGCTTTATCTACTTGATTCGATTAGGGAAGTGATGTTGATATTTTTTTGAAAATGGTAATCAAAGAAGTTAATTCTTTCTCTTGCCTCCGTGTGGAAAACTATTTCAAATACTTGATTCACATGTTGAGGGGGAGCACTTATTCTAAAAATATCAAAAACAATTCAGGTACAAAATGCTTTGATAAAATATCATAAGTATCTGGATTGATTTTCAAATGATTTTCAATTGGTTCCTATGGCAGATGAACAATACCAAAAAGACCGACCAACTTTACATTATGTATGGTGATATAAGGACGATAAGGTTAGGTATGTGTTCCCATGATCCGCCAGAACCGGAGGGATCTACCCAGGAACTATCCACTAGTTAGTGTAGAGTTCTTAGGTATGATGATAAAAGGAGAAAAAAATGAGATATGGGAAGAGTGCAGACTGAGGCTGAGCTAGTACTGGAATAAACCCAACAAGGTTCTTGCTATGAATTCTCGGTAAGCACTGAAGGGGTTGAAGAATTAAAAAGAATTGAATGAGAAAAGGGTGAAAACAAATAGCCCTCCATTTATTCAACCTTAGGGCGAATACCGGGTTCAATTCATATGCTACTGATGGTAACATCGGTATTGAAGACAAGACGTCATGGACCCAGTGACGCACTGCACTTCAACTTTCCAAACCACTCAAGTTCCTCTTAAAAGGACTTGTTTCATTCTCACGGGGAACCGACATTATCTATCGACTCTCTCTTAGAGATTGTTGATATTGAAGGAGGAGACCCTCTCCCTAGTCTCCGATATAGGATCCAAATATGCACAAATTGAGTCTAGTGCCACGAGATCATCAATAAATCTCATTAGGACACTTTCAATGAAGACTCTTTGTTTCACACAATGTGGAAAGAGAAATTATATCTTGAGTCCTACGCATTATCCTTGTGGTATTGCCGAACATCCGAAAGTGATATGCAAACATATTCACAATGAAGATGGAAAGCCTTCAGGAGCCAACATCTAACAAGCTCCTGGTAGGTGGCATGTGAGATCTATTATACAGATCAACCATGTGACAACTGGACAGAAACAATGGGGCGATTCATTCTTTTGAATCAATCCAGGTTCAGGTTATGGATTGACGGATACCTTTGAAAAACCGGTCTTTGTGCTTTAAAACTCCTTTCATTAAGCACGTCGGCCGTGTACTAATTTTTCAAATCAAAAGGTGTTTTATGATTGATAATTGATTTTCATTAAAACCTTTGTTATATTGCAAAAACAATTTCTATTGAGCAATACACGATTGTTTTTCAAATCTCTTTTCATCAATCAGTGGACTTAAATTCGCTGGTTCACTCACTCCGTGTTGTCTTCTTTGAGACGTTCCGGTTTGAGAACAGGCTAGAAGCATTTGCGAAACCCTGTCAAGGAAATTCTTCGTAATTATTCCTGATCACAGGCAATACTTGTACTGATCAACGGGGAACCGTGGGCGTGTACCTCAATTCAACGAAAGTGATCAAAGACACTTTCGTGCGATTTATTGTTACTTGTTGTATGCGGTACACCCGACGTTTGCGGTGATCGAATGGAGCGGTCAATTCATAGCCGCATGCTCACACAACACATTCATATCAAAAGATATCATGATTGGTGCATCAATGACTCGGATATTCTAACTCCATGCTTCTGCTTGGCTGCCAATATCATGATTCAACGAATGCTTCCGCTACTCTGATAAGAAGATATCATGATCCAGAATGTGAGCATGTCGGTCCGAAAGTCACAACATCACACAATACCAACACCACAATGGATGTATCAGAGATTTTCTATTAGCTGATGATCTCAAAAGCTGGCTCAACATTATTATCACGTGGATCATTAAAAGACCTCCACTTGGATTAACCAAACATGCAATGAGTGGAATCAATGACTACGAGCCTCGGAGCAAAGTACTACATCAAGAATGCAAGATCAATTGTTAATGTAATATCGGATTGTATTCAATGTCATTTTAGTATATGTTTGAGGTGACCTCCCTTAGGGGGAGATTGTTAGGAATTAGAAATTCGCGGTATTAAAGAGTCGGTCACCTCAAGTATATGTAATCGTTAGAATGCTCGTAGTCATAGTTATATTTAGTTAAGTAGTATTTTGTTAAGTAACACCGTGGAGGACGGACGGGTCTTTACCCACTGTATGCACGATCCACGCCCGTTGTGTGGCGTTATATGTAAGACTATAAATACTCTCTACCTCCCAAGGTAGAGAGTTGGAGCTCATAATAATAGTTTTTCTTTCTCTCACTAAGTTCCCTAAACCTCTAACTTTCTCTCTCTAGAACTCACCATTATACGCCCACTTTGTGTTATGGTTTGATGTGTATGTGAAATCCAATATTGATGAGTGTCTAAATACTCATCATTTTTATACTGTCTAGACTGCAAAATCATCTGAAAACACTCAAAAATGCATCAAAATGATAAAAATATCACAAATAAGTGTTTTATGTGTTTTAAATACAAAAATATCAAAATCAGATGAAAAACATATCAAATTTGCAAAAATTGCAGTTTTAGTTCCCCAAGTTTCAAAAGTTGTCAAAAACAGTCCCTGGTATATCAAAATAAAGAAAAATGTCATTTAAGGTCCATGGGATTCAAAAGTTGTTAAAACAAACCTTTGAAATATAAAATTTGCAAAATTACAACTTTGGTCCCTCAAGTTTGAAAAATGTCAAAAATGGCCCCTGGAAAATTGGAAAATGACAGATTTGGTCCCTGTACTTTTGGAACTTGTCAAATTCAGCCCTTGAAACATCTTTGATGAATTGGCAGTTCTAGTCCTTGTATTTTCAGAATTTACAAAAGAGACCTTGTTTAATAAAGCCTTTATACCAATTTTGAACCCTTGTCAAACATTTTGGCCCCCTGTCATAATGTATTTTGACCCCCCCTGGTATTAATAACCCAAGTCAAACAGAGGTTTGACTAACCCCTTTTGGCGCCAATCACTTCACCCTCCCCACTTGATGTCTGTTTCACCCTGCAACACTCAACTTACCACCCCCCTCCTCACCTTATCTTCTTCCCTGTCCCCCCACCTCCACACAACTCCAAATAGCATTTATTGCTTCACCCCTAATCTCACTCAACCCTACTGTTAAACCTCATTTTTCCCGCCAAAAAAACATTGAAAGGCCAGGATCAGTTTTACCAATCCAAGGGCTAGGAATGGTGGGAAAGATTCAGAGGAGAGAGGCAAAGAGATTGGGTTATAAAAAGAGAAGGAAAGAGAAGAAGCAAGTAGTAGATGTTTTAGTTTAAATTTACTTTTATGTCGTTTTTTTTAATTATGTCTTAGTTAAACTCTAAAGTTGTAATATTTTGTTCTTAAATATCAATCTCAAGTTACATTTTCAGATTATTTAAGTTTCAATCATTAATTCAAAGTTTCCTTTAGTTTCATGTTTATGTGCTCACTGTGGAAAATTCAAGTTTTTATTTCATAAAAACAAGCTTCATTCAGTTTGTTTATCAGTGTTAACAAGCTTATATAAGCTTTTCATAGCTTTTTATAAGCTTGAAATCTAGTTTCAAACCATTTTGGTTCTTGGTCAACTAAAGTCAAACAGGTGATCAAATGGCTATGGAAATGGTTAGGGGTTGATGCAGCAATTAAAATGGGTTGATTTAGTTCCTGTGGGTTGATAATTAGGTTAGTGGTTCTTGGTTCACAGTTGGCAAGCCATTGTGGCTATTGGACAATTTGTAAGTCAATTTTCTAGATTCTAAGCACAATCTGTTTTTTTTGTGATTAATAATAGTTGAAATCTGTTTTAATAGTTATATTTAAGCTACATTAACTTAGTTTGATCTATGGTTTGTGTTTGTTAGTGATAGAATAGTCTTAAACTTCAAATCAGTGCAATATAGGAGTGTTTGGTATTGCTGTTAAACTTGTGCTCTAGGGTTGTTCAGTTCTAGAATTCTGTTGGTTCAGGTGTATTAACTCAAAATAAACTCAGTTGAGTCATTAAATTGTGCCTGCTATATGTAAAAGTCAAAATCTAACTTAAATAATCTCAACAGTACACTGTTGAGATTTTTGGAAATCCAAACCATTGTTTTGTGTTTAGAATCATTAAATGTTGCTTGCATTAGGTTTATAACATCATATAACACCTAGATCAGTGATAAAATTGGATCCAAAGTTCACCAAAGTCAAACTTGCTCATTTGCTTTAAAAGTCAAAAATTGAAAATCAGTTTTTTAGCCAACTTCAAAGATTTTTCATGAATTCATCTTTGGGTCTTATCAAGTGGGATTTGGCATTTTAGAAACTTCAGCTGGTGCTCTTTATTGTCATCATTTTATCTGATTTTTACAAATTTTATAAAAGCTCCAAACAAGCTCATCTTTCAGGCCAATATGCCCTGCACCACTGTACCAGTTGGCACTGAGCTTTTTCTCAGATCTTGTGCAGCTTGCACAGGGCTCATTTGAGCTCACCAGGGTCTGCTTTTTGGTACACTTGGTCTCACCCAGGTCCTTTCTAAGTTCCAAATCAAAGTTTTCAGTTTGAGCTTATTGATAAGCCTGTGCTTGTGCTTATACTTGCTACCTAAAAACTGTTTTGAGCTTATATCTCTAATCATCAAATCATTGCAACTTGCATATCAGTGGTTGTAGCTTGTTGATTTTAGTTGCATTTGGTCAATTTTGGCTTATTAGAACTTCTGTTAACAGTTGGTGGCTTGTTTTAATCAATTGGCTTATTTAAGTGCTTATTATTAAGATCATTCCACATCAGTTTCATAATCTTGTACACAAGCACCTGTTTTTATATTTTTCTCAGATTTAGAATATAATTTTAGAGTTTTCCTGAATTTTTCATATTTTTCTAAGTCATTTTGCTATTTTTCTTGATTTTTATTAGTTTTTAAGCACTTTTAAATAGCATTTAATACAAAAAAATTAAAAAAGGTTCAAAAAAATAAGTTTTCATTTTTCTCAGGCTTAGATAAATATAAAAAGTGAAAAAAGTAATTTTCTAGATTTTTCATAGTTCATTTGGTAATTTTTAGTAATTTAATTAGTTTTTAATAGTTTAAAATTCATAGAAAATAGAAAATAATCAGAAAAATACAAAAATAGTTTTGAAAATTCTAGTTTGATATTTTAGACTTTTCCATTTCATAATTTTATTTTTCTAGCTTTGTTTCCTAATTTCTTGTATTTTGGTTAATTATTAAATAGTTAAAAATAGTTTTTAATTAATAATAATTAATTAATTAGTTATAAAAATAATTTTTCTATTTCCAAATATTTTGTTTTATCATTAGGATTGTAAAAATGTATTTTTCATATTTTTAGGACTTTTATATCTTAGATTTCACTTTTTATTTTGTACGTTTACGTTATTTTAATTTAAACGTACGTTTTAGGATTTAAACGTTCATCACTTTAAATATAGTGATAGCGTTTATTTAATATCTTTATATCTTTTTAATTTTCTTTAATTTGCATTTAAGTCGCTTTTATTTATAAACTTTTTCAGTAGTGTAATATTCAATCTAATCTTTTCTGATCACTATCATTAGTGATCATTCTATCGTCTGAATCAGTGTTGCACACACCATTGAGTCTCCGTGGGACTTAACGACCCGGGAATCCCCTGTATTCTCTGATCTTTATTTGCATTTGTGTCTGAGCTGTTTTAAGTCTGTTAGACTTGACGGTTCGGACAGGATCAAATTTTGGCGCCGCTGCCGGGGAGGCTTTAGCGTGTGTTTAGCCTTTTTCAGACCCATTCTTGCACATACCCCATCCTTTGTAAAAAGTTTTTTGTAATGTTTTTCAAAAACACCAAAAATATTCCTCTTTACCCTCTCACATATTTGATTCTTCATTTCTTACCCTCTAAAACCATTTGATTCTTTCTATGTCTTTCATTTCTTGTCCCATTTCCGACTCTTCCATTTCTTCTCTCACTCCTGATGAGGAAGATGACAAATTTTGGAAGGAGGTCGATGATTTTCTTAGTGATGAGAAAATTCCAACAGGAATTGACAATACTTACTTTGATTCGGAGGGAGACATCCTCTTTCTTGAAAATCTATTGATTGAAGAACCGTTTCCAGCTCTCCCTCCCGGAAATTTTGTTACCAATCACCATACAAGCTTCAAATTTAAGCTTAAAAATGTCAAAAATGGTGATTTGCTTCTTTCTGATGAGGAATGGACATGCATTGTGATGCACATATTTATTCCATTCTTCACAAATGGTGTGGTTGCTCTTTCCCTTTTCTCCTTTGGGAATGAGGACACTATTTTTGATCCAGGCATTTTCATTTCTCATTTTTGAGCCGGTTCTCTCTATATCTCATCGGTGTGGAACTTTCACGTGCTTCAAATGTTTATTCAAACATCTTTAATGAAAGTCCGATGGAGATAGTTTCTTCCACTTTGCTTCCCCATGAACCAATTAATGCGGGGTCGAGTCAAGCTAGCGACTCGGTAACCAAAAACCACACACCATATGGGTTTTCACCCATATTTCTGACTTCTTTCTTTTTTCTACCACCCTAGTGTGGGGGGGTTGCCCCACATGTTGTGTATATATATATATATATATATTAAAAAAAAAAAAAAAAAATTTGATGGTTTTGTCTTGGAACTCAATTGTGCTTTGAAAACTGTGTTAACTGTCATTTTACATAATCCTTGATAATCATAGGTCTTGACTGTTTGACCACTGGTTTAGACTAAAAAAAGGTTTAATTTGACACTTTAAATCTTCTGGATTGGATAGGATTTGTTTATGCAGTGGTATGGTATGGGAAGCTCAGTTTGGTAACATTTAAGGGTTGTTTGGATCTATGGGTAAATCTGAGCTATTGACTGTTATGAGTGTTGTCATTGTTTGATTTAGACTCATTATAGCCTAAGAAACTCAGCTGCACCTTAATCAATGAGTTTAGCATGGTAGATAGTCAATTTGACACTTGACTGTCTCATTATGAGAATTTTGAGATTGGTAGAACCTAGAATCCTGCATATATATATCTGGTTAAAAAAAAAAAAATAAAAAAATCTTCTTTCTAAATAATGGCCGTAGTATTTCCCTTTTACGTTCTTTGTTTTGGCATAACCTAGGTACTTTGAATATTGAGGGAAATATTCATTTCTAAGTGTAGGGGGGAATTCTCACGAATTTTATCACATAATTATACCAATTCCCCCGTTTTTGGCCAAAATTTTTTTTTGGAGTAAGTGTTTTACACTTACTCATTTGGTTATCAGTCCGCCATGTCTGTAAGACAAAAGGATTGGCTAATCAGAAGCAAACGGCTCTTGGAAAAGATTTCTCAAATCCGTTTATATGGCTTGCAATTTGCCCAAAATTGTATGGTTCTCAACTCACCATATCCTAAAAAGTGAAGAGTTGGCTAGCCCGCAAGATTATGGCTTGTGGTAAAGGCGGTGGAAAAACCATAATTGGTAATCAGCTCACCAAAGATAATTCTGATAATTTATCTAAGAGTTGGCTAGTCCGGAAGGGTACGGCTTCTGGTAAAGACAAAATCAAATCCGTTGAAAGCTGGTGGTTTGCTCAAAATCACATGGTTATCGGTATACCATGGTTCTTACTTGAACTAAAACACTTGGCTACTCCAGAAGTGATGGCTTTTGGTAAAGAGATAAAATCCATCAAGTTTTCTCAAATCATTGCTAGGGACTAGCAATATCTTAGTGTGGGGATTGATGAGTGTCTAAATACTCATCATTTTTATACCATCTAGACTGCAAAATCATCACGAAAACACTCAAAAATATATCAAAATGATAAAAATATCACAAATAAGTGTTTTATGTGTTTTAAATACAAAAATATCAAAATCAGATGAAAAACATATCAAATTTGCAAAAATTGCAGTTTTAGTTCCCCAAGTTTCAAAAGTTGTCAAAAACAGTCCCTGGTATATCAAAATAAAGAAAAATGTCATTTAAGGTCCATGGGATTCAAAAGTTGTTAAAACAAACCTTTGAAATATAAAATTTGCAAAATTACAACTTTGGTCCCTCAAGTTTGAAAAATGTCAAAAATGGCCCCTGGAAAATTGGAAAATGACAGATTTGGTCCCTGTACTTTTGGAACTTGTCAAATTCAGCCCTTGAAACATCTTTGATGAATTGGCAGTTCTAGTCCTTGTATTTTCAGAATTTACAAAAGAGACCTTGTTTAATAAAGCCTTTATACCAATTTTGAACCCTTGTCAAACATTTTGGCCCCCTGTCATAATGTATTTTGACCCCCCTGGTATTAATAACCCAAGTCAAACAGAGGTTTGACTAACCCCTTTTGGCGCCAATCACTTCACCCTCCCCACTTGATGTCTGTTTCACCCTGCAACACTCAACTTACCACCCCCCTCCTCACCTTATCTTCTTCCCTGTCCCCCCACCTCCACACAACTCCAAATAGCATTTATTGCTTCACCCCTAATCTCACTCAACCCTACTGTTAAACCTCATTTTTCCCGCCAAAAAAACATTGAAAGGCCAGGGATCGTTTTACCAATCCAAGGGCTAGGAATGGTGGGAAAGATTCAGAGGAGAGAGGCAAAGAGATTGGGTTATAAAAAGAGAAGGAAAGAGAAGAAGCAAGTAGTAGATGTTTTAGTTTAAATTTACTTTTATGTCGTTTTTTTAATTATGTCTTAGTTAAACATCTAAAGTTGTAATATTTTGTTCTTAAATATCAAATCTCAAGTTACATTTTCAGATTATTTAAGTTTCAATCATTAATTCAAAGTTTCCTTTAGTTTCATGTTTATGTGCTCACTGTGGAAAATTCAAGTTTTTATTTCATAAAAACAAGCTTCATTCAGTTTGTTTATCAGTGTTAACAAGCTTATATAAGCTTTTCATAGCTTTTTATAAGCTTGAAATCTAGTTTCAAACCATTTTGGTTCTTGGTCAACTAAAGTCAAACAGGTGATCAAATGGCTATGGAAATGGTTAGGGGTTGATGCAGCAATTAAAATGGGTTGATTTAGTTCCTGTGGGTTGATAATTAGGTTAGTGGTTCTTGGTTCACAGTTGGCAAGCCATTGTGGCTATTGGACAATTTGTAAGTCAATTTTCTAGATTCTAAGCACAATCTGTTTTTGTGATTAATAATAGTTGAAATCTGTTTTAATAGTTATATTTAAGCTACATTAACTTAGTTTGATCTATGGTTTGTGTTTGTTAGTGATAGAATAGTCTTAAACTTCAAATCAGTGCAATATAGGAGTGTTTGGTATTGTCAGTTAAACTTGTGCTCTAGGGTTGTTCAGTTCTAGAATTCTGTTGGTTCAGGTGTATTAACTCAAAATAAACTCAGTTGAGTCATTAAATTGTGCCTGCTATATGTAAAAGTCAAATTTTCACTTAACATAATCTCAACAGTACACTGTTGAGATTTTGGAAATCCAAACCATTGTTTTGTGTTTAGAATCATTAAATGTTGCTTGCATTAGGTTTATAACATCATATAACACCTAGATCAGTGATAAAATTGGATCCAAAGTTCACCAAAGTCAAACTTGCTCATTTGCTTTAAAAGTCAAAAATTGAAAATCAGTTTTTTAGCCAACTTCAAAGATTTTTCATGAATTCATCTTTGGGTCTTATCAAGTGGGATTTGGCATTTTAGAAACTTCAGCTGGTGCTCTTTATTGTCATCATTTTATCTGATTTTTACAAATTTTATAAAAGCTCCAAACAAGCTCATCTTCAGGCCAATATGCCTGCACCACTGTACCAGTTGGGCAAGCTTTTTCTCGGATCTTGTGCAGCTTTGCACAGGGGCTCATTTGAGCTCACCAGGGTCTGATTTTTGGTACACTTGGTCTCACCCAGGTCCTTTCTAAGTTCCAAATCAAAGTTTTCAGTTTGAGCTTATTGATAAGCCTGTGCTTGTGCTTATACTTGCTACCTAAAAACTGTTTTGAGCTTATATCTCTAATCATCAAATCATTGCAACTTGCATATCAATGGTTGTAGCTTGTTGATTTTAGTTGCATTTGGTCAATTTTGGCTTATTAGAACTTCGTTAACAGGTTGGTGGCTTGTTTTAGTCAATTGGCTTATTTAAGTGCTTATTATTAAGATCATTCCACATCAGTTTCATAATCTTGTACACAAGCACCTGTTTTTATATTTTTCTCAGATTTAGAATATAATTTTAGAGTTTTCCTGAATTTTTCATATTTTTCTAAGTCATTTTGCTATTTTTCTTGATTTTTATTAGTTTTTAAGCACTTTTAAATAGCATTTAATACAAAAAATTAAAAAAGGTTCAAAAAAATAAGTTTTCATTTTTCTCAGGCTTAGATAAATATAAAAAGTGAAAAAAGTAATTTTCTAGATTTTTCATAGTTCATTTGGTAATTTTTAGTAATTTAATTAGTTTTTAATAGTTTAAAATTCATAGAAAATAGAAAAATAATCAGAAAAATACAAAAATAGTTTTGAAAATTCTAGTTTGATATTTTAGACTTTTCCATTTCATAATTTTATTTTTCTAGCTTTGTTTCCTAATTTCTTGTATTTTGGTTAATTATTAAATAGTTAAAAAATTAGTTTTTAATTTATAATAATTAATTAATTAGTTATAAAAAATAATTTTTCTATTTCCAAATATTTTGTTTTATCATTAGGATTGTAAAAATGTATTTTTCATATTTTTAGGACTTTTATATCTTAGATTTCACTTTTTATTTTGTACGTTTACGTTATTTTAATTTAAACGTACGTTTTAGGATTTAAACGTTCATCACTTTAAATATAGTGATAGCGTTTATTTAATATCTTTTATCTTTTTAATTTTCTTTAATTTGCATTTAAGTCGCTTTTATTTATAAACTTTTTCAGTAGTGTAATATTCAATCTAATCTTTTCTGATCACTATCATTAGTGATCATTCTATCGTCTGAATCAGTGTTGCACACACCATTGAGTCTCCGTGGGACTTAACGACCCGGGAATCCCCTGTATTCTCTGATCTTTATTTGCATTTGTGTCTGAGCTGTTTTAAGTCTGTTAGACTTGACGGTTCGGACAGGATCAAATATCCAACACTATGGTTTGTTATAATTAAAGGAGGCTTTAGTTATACAACAAAAGATATTTCTATTGATGATCAAAAGAAATTAATAGCTAAAAATAATGAAGCTAAAATGATGCTTTATAATGCTTTACCTAGAAAAGAATATGAAAGAATTTTTATGTGTGAAACCGCAAAAGAGATTTGGGAATCCTTGATTATTACACATCAAGGAAATTCACAAGTCAAGGATAACAAAATTGATCTTCTTGTTCAACAATATGAACAATTTGTTATCCCTGAAGATGAAACTATTGATTGTGGATTTGCTCGCTATAATACTATTATTACTTCTCTTAAAGCACTTGATGAATCTTTTCGTAGAAAGAACTTTGTCAGGAAATTTCTTAGAGCACTCCATCCGAAGTGGAGAGATAAAGTAACGGCTATTGAGGAATCAAAAGATCTCTCAATAATGTCACTTGACGAGCTAATCGGAAACCTCAAAGTACACGAAATGGTGATGGAGAAAGATTCGGAGATCATCAAAGGAAAAAGAGGGAAAGTCAAATCCGTTGCTCTAAAGGCAAGAACGGAATCTAGTGATGATGACGAATCTTGCTCCGGTAGTGAAGATGAGGAGTATGATATGGCCGTTAGAGATTTCAAAAAGTTGTTTGGAAGAAGAGGAAAGTTCGTAAGGCAACCTCAAGATGAAAAGAAGCCATTCCGAAAAGCCCGAGATGACAAAAGAGGAAAAGGTGAAAGAAAGTGTTTTAGATGCGGTGATACAAGCCATCTAATAGGAGATTGCCCCAAGACACCTAAAAGCAAAACTCAATGAGCTTTTGTAAGTGGTGCTTGGAGTGATAGTGATGATGATGAAGAATCAAGCAAGGATGAGATCGCTCTAATGGCAAATGAATCAAATGAGGTACATTCCGACTCATCCTACTCTTCTATTGATGATGACACCTTGCAAAAACAATATAATCAATTGTGTGAGCTTAGCTTAAAAATCATAACTAAAAACAAGTTTTTAAATAATAAAAATGAATTTTTAGAAAATGAAATTTATGAGTTAAAAGAAAAGGCAAAACGATTAGAAAAAGGGAAAGCAAATGACGATGATTGCAAATCATGTCAAGAGCTTAGTCTTGAAATAGAAAAGCTAAAACCCACACAAGAAGTTCTCATCGAACATAACTCTAAGTTTAAAAGGTTTAACAAGAATATTACTTGTGCCGATGAAATAGTTAGAATTCAAAAAATACCAGAAAACATGAATGGACTAGGTTTTAATGAAGTACTAATCCCAAATAGTCAAACCAAAACGGCCAAAAAGACAAACAAAGCCAAAAACTGCTGATGCAGACGGACCGACGGACCCAAAAATAGGGTTCCGTCCGTTGAAAAATTTGGTGCCGTGGGGACTGCAGCAGGACAAAATGTTTGCAATACTGACCGTAGTGAATTTGTCAAAGTAACAAAGAAAACCAAGGATAATGTTAAACTAAAACATGCTATTACATTAGGAGTAGGACTTGCTAGAAATGAATTTAGATCTAAAACTACTCAACAACGGCCTAAAACACCTATTGCCAAACGCCCCTTTCCCAAGAGCAACCACAACATACAACCCAACTATCAACATACCGATTGGAATCAAAACTTCCCTAGACCATATCAAACTCCAAATTACATGCCATGGAACCCTTACCCATCATTTCCATACATGAACCAAGTAAATGGTATGTTTAACCCAAACGGACCCATGAGATATTGGGGACCAAATGCTTGAGTTATTTGTGTCATAGGTATGCTTGGAAGTTGGATTAGAACCTGATGAATGGATAAAAGATAGTGGATGCTCATGACACATGGCGGGCAACAAAAGCCTCTTCTCAACATACAAAGAATATGACGGAGGTAATGTCACTTTTGGTAGCAATCTCAAAAGCAAAATCATTGGCAAAGGTACGATCTCGCATAACTCCCTAACTATTGAAAATGTTGCTCATATCGATAAGTTAGGATTTAATCTACTTAGTATTAGTCAATTATGAGATAAAAATTATAAAGTACTATTTAAAGAAAATGGTAGTAAAATACTAAAAGATGGTATCACCATAGCTAAAGGAGTTAGGAAAAATAACATATACGTCATGAAAATAGATAAAACATATAATGACAAACTTTGCCTAACAACCTTAGATAATAACTCTACTCTTTGGCATAGACGATTAGTTCACGCAAATATGAGACTTATTCAAAACCTATCCTCAAAAGAGCTAGTTAGAAATTTACCAAAACTAAAATATGACCAACATTTTTGCGACGCTTTCAAAATTGGTAAACAAACTCATAGTAGCCATAAGGCTAAAAACATGGTGTCCACATCTAAGTGTCTAGAGCTTTTGCATATGGACTTATTTGGTCCATCCGCTATAAGAAGTTATGGAGGCAACTTATATACTTTGGTCATAGTAGATGATTACTCAAGGTTCACTTGGACATTATTTTTGAAAACTAAAAATGAAGCTTTTCATAAGTTTGAAATACTTAGCAAGAAAATTCAAAATCAACTAGGTGTTAACATTGTGTCGATCCGAACGGATCATAGTCGCGAGTTCGACAATGAAACACAATTTGGAAACTTTTGTGATACAAATGGTATAACACATAACTTCTCGGCTCCTCGAACACCTCAATCTAATGGAGTTGTAGAACGTAAAAATAGAACCATTCAAGAAATGAGTAGAACAATGCATAATGAACAAAACATACCTCAAAAGTTTTGGTGTAACGCCGTTGATACTTCTACATATATTTTAAATAGAGTTTTAATACGTCCTTTCTTAAACAAAACACCATATGAATTATATAAAGGCAAAAAGCCAACTTTAGGATATTTTAGAGTTTTTGGGTGTAAATGTTTCATTCTTAATACCAAAGACTATCTCACCAAGTTTGACCCAAAGTCTTATGAAGGTGTATTTCTTGGTTACTCACAAACTAGTAAAGCTTACATAGTCTTAAACAAAGAAACAATAAGAGTCGAGGAATCGTTGAACATAACATTCGACGAAAGTCCACCTCCTTCTAAGACATCACCTTTGGTAGATGATGACTTAGTTGAAAGCCAACTTGTAGAAAGTCAAGAAATAATTGAAAATGACAAGGAAGATGAACCATTTAATAAAGAAATTATAACCATCAACGAATCCAAAAGTCATCCTTTAAAAAAGGTCATAGGAAAACTAAATCAAAGAACGTTAAGATCACAAGCCAAAAATCAAAGTAACTATTTTTGCTTTGTATCAACCATTGAACCGAAAAACATAAATGAAGCAATAAAAGTTGAATCTTGGGTAATTGCTATGCAAGAAGAGTTAAACCAATTTGTTAGAAATGATGTTTGGAAATTGGTTCCAAAACCTAAAGATCAAACTATAATTAGAACAAAATGGGTTTTTCGAAATAAAATGGACGAAAATGGTGTAGTGTCTAGAAACAAAGCTAGGCTTGTCGTACAAGGTTATAATCAGCAAGAAGGGATTGATTACGATGAAACTTATGTACCGGTAGCTACGCTCGAGTCTATTAGAATCTTACTTGCATATGCATGTGCTTATGACTTTAAATTATTTCAAATGGATGTTAAAAGTGCATTCCTTAATGGGTTTATTAACGAAGAAGTATATGTTGCTCAACCTCCCAGTTTTACCGACTTTGAAAAACCACATCATGTCTTCAAACTCAAGAAGGCATTATACGGACTTAAGCAAGCACCAAAAGTTTGGTACGATCGGCTTAAGACTTTTCTAGTAGAAAACAAATATACCATGGGATTAGTAGATAATACTCTCTTTACCAAGAAAAAGGAATCACACATTATCATAGTTCAAATATACGTTGATGACATCATATTTGGATCAACTTGTCAAGAGCTATGTGATGATTTCTCTAAA
This sequence comes from Chrysanthemum makinoi, assembly GCA_910596185.1. Lineage (NCBI taxonomy): Eukaryota > Viridiplantae > Streptophyta > Magnoliopsida > Asterales > Asteraceae > Chrysanthemum > Chrysanthemum makinoi. The sequence goes on from OU343224.1 coordinate 6,791,264, forward strand.
ATCATATACGACGAGTTTGAGATGAGTATGATGGGTGAGTTAAACTTCTTTTTAGGACTTCAAATTAAACAACTAGAAGATGGCATATTCTTTAACTAATCTAAATACATAAAAGATATGCTTAAGAAATTTGGTCTTGAAGACTCAAAACCAACTAAGACACCCATGTCCTCGAACACAAAACTCACCAAGGATGAGGAAGGTGAATCGGTAGACAACACTAAATATAGAGGAATGATCGATAGCCTACTCTATCTCACGGCTAGTAGACCCGACATTATTTTTAGTGTTTGTCTATGTGCTCGCTTTCAAGATGATCCCAAAGCATCACACTTAGAATCCTTGAAAAGGATATTTAGATACATTAAGGGAACGACATGTTTAGGATTATGGTATCCCAAAGTAACGGGTGTAGAAACTATAGTATATGCTGACTCGGACCATGTCGGTGACTATGTCGATAGAAAAAGTACAAGTGGTATTTGTACTTTTGTTGGACATTGTCTCACCTCATGGTTTGCAAAGAAACAAACGACTCTAGCTATCTCAACTACCGAAGCCGAATACGTCTCAGCCGGAAAAGCATGTCAACAAGCTCTTTGGATGAATCAAGCTCTAGTGGATTACGGAATTCATCTCAACGATATCTCTATACTTTGCGACAACAAAGGAGCTATTGATCTCAACAAAAATCCCGTCCAACATGCTCGAACGAAGAATATTGAAATCCACCATCACTTTCTTCGTGACAATGTTCAAAAAGGAAACATCTTGAGAAAGTATCCTCCGAAGACAACATTGCCGACATCCTAACTAAACCTCTCAAACGAGAACCATTTAATCTTCTTAGACTTGGCTTAGGATTAATGGAACCAAACATGAAGTTAAAACATAGTATAAATCTTAGAACAACCAAAACAAAACAAATTAGCCTAAATATGCTATTGTTCCCACGATACCAAACGACCAAACAGACGGAACCAAAAATTTGGTGTCGTCTGGTCCGTGGTGACAATAGTAGCAAATATTCTACTTACAAAACATCTTCTTCCTCACAATTCACTTTACCAAAACGTATCAACAACACGCCTACCTCATTGTTAAGACTTTCTCTCCCACTAATCACTGAAGAAAACATCATTGTAAGTATTGATTCAGGGGTTCGAAATCGTCAAGCTATCTCACACAAGCTAGCCACTTGTGAATGACTAACCGTAAGAAACTTAAAATGGCTCAGACACTGACCAATCATGAGAAGTAGTATGGGGGTAACTCAAACGTGTTAGGTTTGAGCACCGAGATCGTTCCGAACGAGGGTTGAATGGAATTTCCAACTCACGTCTCGATAATCGTGATTTGAATAAGAGAAGGGGGTAAAATGATATATTCTAAACTACGGGGCAAGGGAAGCATAAAAGGGAAATTACACTACGGGAAATCCTAAATACGCGATTAATACTAAAACGTATTAAAAGAAACGTAATAAAAATGCAACTACGTCTAATCTAACTCCTAACCTTACTTTTATACTAAAAATGATATTAGAAAACTAATTATGAATTAAAACTATTTTTTAGGAATTTTCTAGAATTAATTTAAATTAAAAACTAATTATTAACTTTAAAAATAAAACTAATTATCTAAAAATTATGAAAAAGAGAGGGAAAATTATGGAATCACTTTTCAAAAATCTAAAATAACATAAAAGACTTTTCAAAACTATTTTTATTTTTTCGATTAATTTCCTATTTTCTATGAATTTAAATCTATTTAAATCTAAATTAAATTGTAAAAAATACCAAATAAAAGGGGAAAAATAAGGAAAAATCTTTTTTATGCTTTTTATATTTTTCTTAAACTGGGAAAATTGAAAAATTATTTTTTGGAACTTTTTCTTAATTAATTGCAATTAAAGCTATTCAAAAAGGATTAAAAACTATTTTTAATTAAGAAAAATACTAAACAGTGACCAAAAATTATGAGAAATTCAGGGAAATTCTAAAATCTTATTCTAAAGCTATAAAAAATATAAAACATGAAGCTTATGTGGAAGAAACTGTAGTACAAACTGAAGGAAATAAGCTATTTAAAATAAGCAAAACAGTAACTTAAGCTACCAAACTAAAACTGAAGCTAATGTAGGCTGAGATAAGCTATTAGAAACTAAAACCAGCTACTCCTAACTGCTAATCAGTGATCTACCAATGATTAAGCCAACTGCCACTCTTGCAAAACCTCTACCTGACCCCACTTTTAAGCAGTTGTCTTGGCTTATCCAATAAGCTAGAGTGAAAACAAAAAGTATAGTTCTTAAGACAACCAACTAGAGATCACATATCCAAAGTTACAGCTAAATAGGACTTAATATGAAGAAGTTAAAGATCAAAATATAATCGGCCATTTGGGATGATTGCTGTTGATGCAGCAAAACAGTTGGGCAGAAAGTGCTAGTTGTAGGCTAATTAAGCTAATGGAAATAAGCTCCTTAGGGCTTCTAAGCTTGGCATCCTAAAGCTAGATCTGTAAGTTACTTGAAATACCAAAGCTCAAGTAATATCAATGGAGAAGTAATCTGAAACAAGTAGAAAATCTCACCGATGAGGACGGTAAAACAGTAATTTTGCAATCTTACAAGGCTATGGTAATAAGCTAGCTAAAGGAATCTAGAATTGAGACCAGATAATTCCTAAAGTGACCAACCTAGAGAAGCTAGTTCCAACCAAATTAAACTACAAACTACACTAAAACATACTTAAATCACAGTAGATTTGGGACAGAACAGACAGGTTAAAATGCATAAGTGACTACATAAGACTAACAAAATAAACAAGCTAAGCACTACTAATGACCAAGCAATCCATTCATAGACAACAAAAGGGTATGCAGTGATCAATAAAGACAGGCTACACCAAATAAGGAACTGATTAAGACCAAAATACTTACTGATGATCAAAACTGTTTTGGACTAACAAGCATCTTGAAACAGAATTTGGACTATGTAGAGATAACAATTTTGAATTGAAAACTTAGAGATTTTGACTGCAAAAGCTTTCAACAATAAAACTTAAACTGATTTAACCATTCTCACATTTATCAAACTCCTTTAAGCACAGTTTTAGAGTTAATCCAAACACATCTTTAAAATGACAAAACACAATCTATCTCTAAAACTTAGAATGAAATCTGACTAAAACTTAAATGAGACACATAAATCAACATTACAGTGAATCTCTTAATTCATTAAAACCAGCATTAAACCAAAAACTTGTGGGACTTAAGAACTTGACAAAGTTTTACTTTCGTTGACTTTTTATCAAAAACTGAAATTGAGACAGGATAAGGTAAAGACAAGCTCACAATAAGCGATTATGAGCTTATGTGAGCTTGTGGGATCAAATAAATGGACACTAACAACTAAATTAGAACAATGCCAAGAATGATTTACTGAAACTGAAATTTTGCATTAAGTAAATGAAGAGCACAATGTTTAAAAACTGAAATTACACTAATAAAACTTTAAGTAAACAATAAAGATGACAGAAATTAAATGGTTACAGTATTCTAAATACATGAAAACTGGACGAAATTCTATTGTGACTTGAATGGGGCTATATATAGCTAAAGAGGAGTCTTGGGATGCCTTCAGAAGCTTCATGAACGTCTAATCTCGACCTTTGATTCCCCATCTTGTCATCATACCCAATCTCAGCCATAGGATCATGTGAATGATGTGTTAGGACCAATGAGAAGGCTCCTTTTGTCCACTGTGTCAATCCATTGCATCATATCATCTGACAAGGTGGCAGGAAGTTCTAGAAGCATTTAAGTGGTGGGTAAAAGGTTGGGAAGTCAATGGTAAATGGTTGAAGGGTAAACAGTGAAACCATGGAGGTTTTATCTTTTGGGCGCGCTGGTGTTTGGGATGGGATTGTTAATAATATTTTGACTTTGGGTTGTGGGTTTTGACCGGATAAATGGGAGCGGGTCAGTGGGATAAGTAAACCGGGTTGGATGCTATTAAAGGGTACCGGATTGTTTGTTTGGGCTTGGTATATATTATTTGGGCTGAGGGTTTATGGATTGGATTTATTGAATTAGGATATTTAGGATTGAACTTGGACATATATTGGATCCATTTGGTTAACATAGGGACCAAAGGTGTAATTTCGGATTTCCAAGGGACCAATCATGTAATTTCTGAAATTATCCTTTAAAGGACTGAATTTGTCAATCTTCAAATAAACCAAGGTTGAATTTGCAAGATTTGAATCTTCGGGGCCATTTCGACAAATACTGAAACTTGAGAGACTATTTCTGACATTTCTTCAAACTTTGATCAAATCTTCACAAATCATCCTCGGAGATTAGAAATCTTCATAAATGCATAATTGACCTTCGGCTCAGCAAGCTCTCTTAATCTCTCGTTCTTGGATTTACGTCTGATTTGGTTCCTTTTTGCGTGTTTTTACATATCCATACCTGCACAAGCACAAACTCAAGAAAACCACAAATATTAGCAATAAACGGCTTTTTCTTGGTTATTTTGGGTCTATTTTGATAAAGAAAAGGTATGTGTTTTAGCACATACCAAAATACCCCAGACGAGACTATTGTCGTGTCCTCACGCAATGCAATCAACTCACGCTTCTAAAACCAAGGATTTCAATCTCTTTCTACTAAACCTATGAAGAAGTAGCAAAGATTCCTCAAAAGAGATTAAGAAAGCCTTAATTCTAAAAACGCCCCGTTTACCTTATATTTCACATGTATAGATATTACGATTAAGCACATTCCGGTCATGAATGACGGTTTGTTGAACTTTCATGTCGATCAATAACTCCAACATTTTTCAAACGACATGTTAGGATCACAGAGTAGAAAACACAACACAGCGTGAAGTGACCATACGGATAGAATACATCGTCCCTGATTTTTCACAAGTCCCCAAACTAAGCGTAAAACCGAAATCATTGTTAAATATGACTCTAGATGCTAACACTACCCATGGAAGTTACTTGTGTAAATACCTTTTGCTCCCATTTTCCTATTTTCCTCTAGATTTTTTTATTTTTGGTGAGAAATGAATTTCTTCAAATTCTCGTTTCGATAACTTTTATTCCGATAAAGATACAAAGCTAAGTCGATAATTAGTTATCCGCCTTCCCTCAAGAACCATTGTCGTAAAAATGAGGTCCACATCAAGGAATTTTATTACTAACTTTTGATTTTTTCATCATTTTTTTTAACATCATTTTTCAGCATTTTTTTTTTTTTTTTTTTTTCATATGAACTTTTACATATATGAGCTGTGAACCACGGAGCTTCACGGGGTAATTCCAAGACTATAGGCTTCATGAAATGAGGATCCCGGCTGGCTAGGCTAAGACCTCACTCAATCCTGGCTAAAGATCCAAGGGTCCGATCTCGACACCGCAGCTCATAACTTTACTTATTACTTTATCACTTAGCACTGATTACTCATTTATTTATTACGGATCCTTGATGTGTACCCAATTTTTAAAACAAAGATTCTTTTAAGAAGATAAAGAACTAACTATCGCCAAAAACTCGACATCTCTAATTATTTAGACAGATATGGGGTGAAACAATTTTGTGGGAACAAAAAGCCATAAGTACCTTCGATGGGCTCTAAAGAGAACCAACTACTCCACGTTTAGCATCTAAACTCATAAGTAACTCTATCATTTCTCGATCTCTGCAAATTTAAAATCCCAAATAATGAGATCCGCGGATGCTTAGCCGATAATTTTTTAAGATTACCTATGGTTAAGGGAACAAGCTAGGGCTCAACACGCCCGATCAAGTCAGAATTCCATTCCTACTCTCACCATCGGAAAGTCAACTAGGTGTCAAAACATATATTAACTTAGCAAATGCTTCGTCTAATGAAATAAAGTTATGCATATTTAAAGTCACTCAGGGAAACTTGCAAAATCTTGGCCTTTTGAGCTAGAATTCGCATTTTATAGCTTCTTGTCTAACAGACTAGCAAAACTTTTCAATCAAAAAGACTTAACAAAAGCTTACAAAATTTTTTAAATTTTTCACATTTTTGCACAATTTTTCATTTTCTAAGGAAAAACGGGGTTACGAGAGTACACGACAAAAATAAGCAAGTGCGGTCAAATCAAATCGAAGATTACCCTACCCCAGACTAGAACGAAACATTGTCCTCAATGTTTAAAGCAAGGGTATCACGAAAATCTAAAAGCCGTTTATTAAGTATGCTAGAAGATAAACGTTAGTCGATAAGATTAAGGATATCGGATTTCCATCAGAATCGATCATGAAACTCGAGTGGAGAAAATGACAAACTTCGAGCACGAGAGTCTTCATATCGGGAACATCCTAAACACAACATCACAAACAACCAAACACGAGAAATCGAAGAGGCTGACCCCTTCACGTCACTTATTAGAAAATAGAAAGAAGATAGATGGATAAGCATGGGGTGCCTCCCACGAAGCGCTACTGTTTTTCTTAAACGAGTCGCTAGCCTGACTCGTCCTCGAATTCATTTGTCCTTGGGGAAGAAAATGGTAGAGATACCAGGGTCAAAAACGGTGTCCTCATTCCCGAAGGAATGAGACTGGGTGGGTTGGGTGGAGAAGAAAATGGGTGGATATGGCATATCATGTAAGAAGGATCCATCATCCGGTGGTTTTGCGGGTGGACGAAAGGATGACGGATCAACATGAGAAAACTCCAAGAAAGATGGGAGCTCATGGTAAAAGATAAGAGGTTTAGGCTCACAAATGAAGGCATCCATCCGAGGATCCTTATTTCCAGAAATGATTTTAACAAAAGGCTCATCAATGCATATCCCGGGTTTAAAGATTTTGTCTTCACATGCGGGCTCTACGGGATACGTGATGGTGGACTCGTCAGAGAAAGGTGAGTCAAGCAGTCCATCAAGAAACATCATATCCCCCTCGGGATCATTCATAACAACATCCTCAATACCCGGTGGTATCAAGTCATCAAGAGCAAGAAATGAGTCGGCTTCCTCAATGATCGGGTCATTCGTCGAATTATCGGAAATCTCGTTCAAAACTTTATTCTCATCAACCTCGAAGTAGAATCGCTCAAGAGTCGGAGGATAAACATCGACAATAGTGGGACTGCCACTAATCTCTTCATCAAATCGGAAAGTCTCAAGCTCGGGAGAGAAATCACTATCTTTAACGGAGATAGGAGGCGAACTCGAATTATCGTTCAAAGCTTCAATCTTAGAAATGAGAAGATAAACATTCGACAATGTTTCTCGTAATGCTTCATCCTCGATCTCAATATTATCGGGCTCAATCTCTTCTTCTTCTGGCTCAAAATCATTCTCTTCTTCTATAGGGACGGGCTCAGAAGGTAAATCGTCGACGAAATCGATGTCTCCATAAGAATCATCATCGGAATCGGAGAACATCTCAACAATATCATTCAAATTATCAAGAGAAGGCTTATCACAAACAACAACCCCAGACTCTCTTGGGCTTGGGATAAGAATCTCAACATTAGACACTTCCGTTTCCGGAATAGTACTAAGATGCTCATCCCCCATTATGAGAGAATCAACTGGTTCAACGATGTCCATAAAAATATGATCATCGACCTCTTCCAAGACGACGTCACTTCTCTCAACCGGTGTGAGAAAAGGGGAAGGGTCGGAAATTAAAGGCTCAGAAACGGGAGTGGGATTGCCACTCGGAGGAGTATAATCGTCATCAGAATCAGAATCGTAATAATAGGTAGTTGGACGATGTTGGATCACTTTCGCGGCTTCTTCAGCTAATAATTCACGATAGGTCTTCTGTGGTGGATCTTCTCTTCCGTGGGAAAGTTTTTCAAGAAGACTCTTAAGATCAATCATGATCTCTTGAATTTTTTGATTAAATTCTTCAGAACATGGAGAAGGTGGTGGTTGAACTTCTTGGTATTGTGGAGGTGGGTTATAAGGATAATCATAATTGTTACAAGGAACTTGCTCGTAAACAATCGGATTCTGCATCTGACAATCGGAATTAACGTGCGGACCTCCACAATACTCACAACTTGATAAGATTGTTGTGACGAATATGGGTAAGGTTCATAACCAAAGGTTGAGTTGTTAACTTGAACTTGACATTGAAAACCTTGGTGAGGACCACCACAATACTCACAAGAGTATGATTCCGGCTCATGGTACAGAGGTTGGTTAGGAAAATCGGTTGTCTCATAGTTAGGATTGTGGTGAAACTCGGTTCCAGATTTTCCATTGCTACAACCGGGACAATTCCCACCATATTCGGGTCCTCTGCACCATATGCACAAGAGCTGATAAATCGAAGAATTATCTGGATAAGAGTTAGCTATTTCCACCGTTTCCGTGATAGGCTCGGGAGTCACTTCGGGCTCAGAAACATATTCCATTTCCCTCACCGGAGAGGGAGTAGGAATCGAGGGTTCTTCAATTAGAGCACTCTTTTGTTCTAGCCGTGCATAAAGACGAGCAAGATCTGGATTTGGATTGATAAAATTCTGGCATACATCACAAAATCCATTCCGACAATTATTTCCGCACTTCGCAAAATACATTTCAAACACCGAAATTGTTTCTCTTCCATACGGCTTTGGCAATGAAGGCAACGACGATAATTGATCGTATCCATGAGAATTAAACATATAGAGGGTAAAAGACAAGAATTATCGGGTTAAGAGGATAAAAGAAGAATATTTTTGGGTTTTTAAAATTTTTGAAAACACAATCTTTTTGTAACCTTCACGTCAATCGGTGCTCGGTAGCTCTCAAAAGTACGCAGCATGGCGGAACGAAGAGTGGATAGTTCTTCAGTCTGCAATTTAATGTCAAGACTTTCCTTATACCCCGTGTATAGGTTGTACCTTCAAGGTGAGCCGACGTAACAATTAACGTTCGGGTTTCTTTTGTTGGTTTTTTAATTTTTATGGTTTTTGTAAACACTCTAGGAAGAATGTTTAGGTTTTTTAAATGTTTTTGGATTTTTGAAAAAGATATATATACAAAAATGACGGTAACTTCACTCGGGGAAGGATCTTCAAATGCACGCGATTCGAGACGGAATACGAAAACTCGCTACAAGCCCTCCCCGGCAGCGGCGCCAAAAATTGATTCGGTTCGAAACGTCAAGCTATCTCACACAAGCTAGCCACTTGTGAATGACTAACCGTAAGAAACTTAAAAAGGTTCGGACACTGACCAATAATAGATGAGAAGTGTAGTATACGGGTAACTCAAACGTGTTAGGTTTGAGCACCGAGATCGTTCCGAACGAGGGTTGAATGGAATTTCCAACTCACGTCCCGAATTTTGTGATTTGAATAAGAGAAGGGGGTAAAATGATATATTCTAAACTACGGGGCAAGGGAAGCATAAAAGGGAAATTACACTACGGGAAATCCTAAATACGCGATTAATACTAAAACGTATTAAAAGAAACGTAATAAAAATGCAACTACGTCTAATCTAACTCCTAACCTTACTTTTATACTAAAAATGATATTAGAAAACTAATTATGAATTAAAACTATTTTTTAGGAATTTTCTAGAATTAATTTAAATTAAAAACTAATTATTAACTTTAAAAATAAAACTAATTATCTAAAAATTATGAAAAAGAGAGGGAAAATTATGGAATCACTTTTCAAAAATCTAAAATAACATAAAAGACTTTTCAAAACTATTTTTTATTTTTCTGATTAATTTCCTATTTTCTATGAATTTAAATCTATTTAAATCTAAATTAAATTGTAAAAAATACCAAATAAAAGGGGAAAAATAAGGAAAAATCTTTTTTATGCTTTTTATATTTTTCTTAAACTGGGAAAATTGAAAAATTATTTTTTGGAACTTTTTCTTAATTAATTGCAATTAAAGCTATTCAAAAAGGATTAAAAACTATTTTTAATTAAGAAAAATACTAAACAGTGACCAAAAATTATGAGAAATTCAGGGAAATTCTAAAATCTTATTCTAAAGCTATAAAAAATATAAAACATGAAGCTTATGTGGAAGAAACTGAAGCTGTAGTACAAACTGAAGGAAATAAGCTATTTAAAATAAGCAAAACAGTAACTTAAGCTACCAAACTAAAACTGAAGCTAATGTAGGCTGAGATAAGCTATTAGCAACTAAAACCAGCTACTCCTAACTGCTAATCAGTGATCTACCAATGATTAAGCCAACTGCCACTCTTGCAAAACCTCTACCTGACCCCACTGTTTAAGCAGTTGTGCTGGCTTATCCAATAAGCTAGAGTGAAAACAAAAAGTATAGTTCTTAAGACAACCAACTAGAGATCACATATCCAAAGTTACAGCTAAATAGGACTTAATATGAAGAAGTTAAAGATCAAAATATAACTGGCCATTTGGGACAGATTGCTGTTGATGCACCAAAACAGTTGGGCAGAAAGTGCTAGTTGCAGGCTAATTAAGCTAATGGAAATAAGCTCCTTAGGGCTTCTAAGCTTGGCATCCTAAAGCTAGACCTGTAAGTTACTTGAAATACCAAAGCTCAAGTAATATCAATGGAGAAGTAATCTGAAACAAGTAGAAAATCTCACTGATGAGGACCAGTGCAGGGCAGAAACAGTAATTTTGCAATCCTACAAGGCTATGGTAATAAGCTAGCTAAAGGAATCTAGAATTGAGACCAGATAATTCCTAAAGTGACCAACCTAGAGAAGCTAGTTCCAACCAAATTAAACTACAAACTACACTAAAACATACTTAAATCACAGTAGATTTGGGATAGAACAGACAGGTTAAAATGCATAAGTGACTACATAAGACTAACAAAATAAACAAGCTAAGCACTACTAATGACCAAGCAATCCATTCATAGACAACAAAAGGGTATGCAGTGATCAATAAAGACAGGCTACACCAAATAAGGAACTGATTAAGACCAAAATACTTACTGATGATCAAAACTATTTTGGACTAACAAGCATCTTGAAACAGAATTTGGACTATGTAGAGATAACAATTTTGAATTGAAAACTTAGAGATTTTGACTGCAAAAGCTTTCAACAATAAAACTTAAACTGATTTAACCATTCTCACATTTATCAAACTCCTTTAAGCACAGTTTTAGAGTTAATCCAAACACATTTTTAAAATGACAAAACACAATCTATCTCTAAAACTTAGAATGAAATCTGACTAAAACTTAAATGAGACACATAAATCAACATTACAATGAATCTCTTAATACATTAAAACCAGCATTAAACCAAAAACTTGTGGGACTTAAGAACTTGACAAAGTTTTACTTTCGTTGACTTTTTATCAAAAACTGAAATTGAGACAGGATAAGGTAAAGACAAGCTCACAATAAGCGATTATGAGCTTATGTGAGCTTGTGGGATCAAATAAATGGACACTAACAACTAAATTAGAACAATGCCAAGAATGATTTACTGAAACTGAAATTTTGCATTAAGTAAATGAAGAGCACAATGTTTAAAAACTGAAATTACACTAATAAAACTTTAAGTAAACAATAAAGATGACAGAAATTAAATGGTTACAGTATTCTAAATACATGAAAACTGGACGAAATTCTATTGTGACTTGAATGGGGCTATATATAGCTAAAGAGGAGTCTTGGGATGCCTTCAGAAGCTTCATGAACGTCTAATCTCGACCTTTGATTCCCCATCTTGTCATCATATCCAATCTCAGCCATAGGATCATGTGAATGATGTGTTAGGACCAATGAGAAGGCTCCTTTTGTCCACTGTGTCAATCCATTGCATCATATCATCTGACAAGGTGGCAGGAAGTTCTAGAAGCATTTAAGTGGTGGGTAAAAGGTTGGGAAGTCAATGGTAAATGGTTGAAGGGTAAACAGTGAAACCATGGAGGTTTTATCTTTTTGGCGCGCTGGTGTTTGGGATGGGATTGTTAATAATATTTTGACTTTGGGTTGTGGGTTTTGACCGGGTAAATGGGAGTGGGTCAGTGGGATAAGTAAACCGGGTTGGATGCTATTAAAGGGTACCGGATTGTTTGTTTGGGCTTGGTATATATTATTTGGGCTGAGGGTTTATGGATTGGATTTATTGGACTAGGATATTTAGGATTGAACTTGGACATATATTGGATCCATTTGGTTAACATAGGGACCAAAGGTGTAATTTCGGATTTCCAAGGGACCAATCATGTAATTTCTGAAATTATCCTTTAAAGGACTGAATTTGTCAATCTTCAAATAAACCAAGGTTGAATTTGCAAGATTTGAATCTTCAGGGGCCATTTCTGACAAATACTGAAACTTGAGGGACTATTTCTGACATTTCTTCAAACTTTGATCAAATCTTCACAAATCATCCTCAGAGATTAGAAATCTTCATAAATGCATAATTCTGACCTTCCGGCTCAGCTTAAGCTCTCTTAATCTCTCGTGCTCGGATTTACGTCCGATTTGGTTCCTTTTTGCGTGTTTTTACATATCCATACCTGCACAAGCACAAACTCAAGAAAACCACAAATATTAGCAATAAACGGCTTTTTCTTGGTTATTTTGGGTCTATTTTGATAAAGAAAAGGTATGTGTTTTAGCACATACCAAGTATCCTAATTACATTACTTCTCTTAATTCTGAGTCTAGGATTCTAATTTGTGCACAAAATCATTACATGGGGATTATGTATATTCTTGTACAAAACATGGATTCAATTGGCAAATTGCATAACTAGTTACTGAAATTAGGTACTACATTGTCACATTGCATAAACTAATCATGTTTCAAACTACTTAAAAGATAATTACTATAAGCCTTATTCTAATTAAACAAAAACCCCTTTTCAAAATTTTGAAAAGCCTCTCACTTGAAGGAAAACAATTTTTCATATTTAATACAAATAGAAACGTAAATTTTTCATCATTTGCATAATGTCTCTTGAATACTAAAGGTAATGTATAACTAATATGCATTCCCAGGTATATTCAAATGAAGCCACATTGAATTAGGAGCGTTTGGGTTATCTCCCAATTTTTGCCAAACACCCCCATTGAAAACCATTTTATGCATGAAATGAGTCGAGATAATCGCAACTCCAAATTGTTTTCATATAGGCACACACTAGAACAAAAACGCTAAGCTTGTTTTCATTTTTACTAAAACATATAAATTCTTGCTCATAGGAACAACCATGGTAGCCGCAAAATTCTATGATCACAAGGACAATCTTAACTACATCCCTCCACATCGCAAAACCAAGGGCCTCACTAAAGACCAAGTTGAAATCTTTAAGAGTCTAGAGCGCAGGTACTTCCATGAGGGTTGGACCATTCATCCTTATTTTGTCGACGGAACTAATCTCCGTCAAGAGCTTGCCACTATCAACTTCGATTGTCTCCTTGACATCGATGAACCAATTTGTCCTAGGTTTGTCCTAGAATTCTATGCTAGTGTTGTCTCTTTCACAAATGAGGATAATCAAATGGCTCTTAGGTTTAGGATCAATCAAAATGACTACTCCATCTCTATAAACCAATTTGCTCAAGTGCTAGGAATTCCTAACCGTGGTACATGTGTTTACTCGGAAAAGTGGTCACTCACTATCCTTGATGCTATCAATGACCGCTCTCGTTCCTACCAAACTCCTTTGGTGGACAAGGACATTATTCGTGAGCACCTTTTTAACGAAAGGGTAGCTCCAACCCGTGTCACTCGAGCGGGAAAGGAAGTAAACCGAGACCCATATGGTATGGAACTCAATGAGCTCAAGCCCAAATTCAAAAAATGGGAGGAACTCCTTAGAGCCAATGTCATTAGCACCATAGGCAATAGAGACCATATCAATGCTTGCCTTTGTCACATGCTCTACAATTTGTCCACTCGTCAACCATTCAATCTAGCTTACTACATTGCTAGGAGAACGGTAGATATCCCTACTCAAGGCTCCGTTGCTCTTCCATACGGGATGCTACTCACCCGTCTCTATAGAGCATTTGCACCCATTCCACCAAATCCAAAAGGGTTGTTGCTAGATTATTCTCTCATCCCTCACATATTTGTGCCCTTAAGTGACGAGCGAGTGGCTAAGACTAAGGCAATGGGTAAAAGGGCAAAACCTCCAACTCCATCATCATCATCAATAAATAGCTCTGAAGACGGTCTCCCCAATTCTCAACTACCACCTCAAGAGTACTATGCATCTCTTCCCGAGATTGAGAATGAATCGGCGGAGTTCAAACAAACCAAGGGGATGTTTAAGTGCCTTGGAAGGATGATGACAAAGATCTACAAAAAGTTGGATAAGTGAGGTTTAAAGGAGTGTTTGGAACAAAACAAAAACAATGATGTATGATACTATTTGGTTGTTTTTTCTTTGTAGGATGATAAACTAACTTGAAACAATGTTGTATGCTAACCTATTTATGCACGGGGATAGCACAAGAGTGTTATCAAATTTTACCCATTTTCACTTATATGTGAAAATCGTTAGCCCTTGGTCAAAATCAATGCTCCACTATGTTTGTATATGCGTTATCGACTGTTCCTAACTAGAAATAATTAATGCCATATGTTTTAAGAAAAATTTTAGGTTTCGGAAAAGTCCCCGATGGTTAAAAAATGGGTCTGTGAAGATTTCTGATCACCACGGATCAGACGACACCAATTTTTTTGGTTCCGTCTGTTGAAAATTTTGGTACCGCCAAACCTGAATAGGCTGACCAGGCGGCACCAAAATTTTGGTTCCACTTGTGTAAAAAATTTATGCCGTGGAACCTGCAGGTAACTTTCTAAATTTCACTTATTTCAACATTCAAAATTACCATAATTTGCTTCTAGGATAGTTTTTAATAGTTTTTATCCATATTAGAACTAGTTTAACACACTTAGACATATAGGATATCCATTTCCCACCAAAATTCAAAAATTCCAAAAATTCACCCAAGGAATCCTTTTTCATAAAGGAAGGAACCAAAAATTTGGTTCCTTGCAATCCGTGGGTGATCTGATTCTCAAGATCCTACAATCATTAGAACACATTTATTGCATATCTTTGTCTCTTCACTCCATCATTCTTGTATGGCTTGACTTAGGTGATATGACTAGCATTAAAAACACTTCCAAATCATTAGAAACCTCCTTTCTTCTATGGTTTAACATCAAATCAAACACATTTCTCCATAATTTCATAATCCTATAAATTAAGAGCTTCTAAGATGATCATCCTCACACCTTCTCGATTCTTCTCATCTACTAGCACAATCTTAAGCAAAAATGACTAAGTCTTCTCTATCAAACAAACCTTGCAAGAGAACGGCTAGAATGAGTGTTAGACCATGTTGCTTTGTCAACATAAGCTCCTCTTCTGATTCCTCTCCCTTAACCATCATCTCCCATAAGAGATGAGAACTTCCTCACTTTGAGCACTCCTACACCACCTCCAAATTCACCTATTGTAGTCACTACTCCACCACCAACAAAGACTCCCATTACTAGCTCACCACCACCGGCTCCTATCCAATTATCCAAGTCATCATCACCTCCTAAATCTCAAACTCTCATCCCATTAGAGTTATTCTCTACACCACCTACATCTTCAAACCCATTTTTGGAGGACTTGCCTCCTAGGCCCAATAATCTACCACCACTACCATCCTTTGGTACAATTAAGCGAATAGTTTATGAGTCTCCACGTCCATCCTTTGACCTAAACGCCCCGTTAGGGCCTCAACCTCTTCTTTTCCATCCTATTCACAAGGAAATTCATGGACCTTTGTATGGGGATCGTCCACTACCCCCAACATCCATGTCTCCTCATATAGAGGACATCGATGAATCCATGTGGGATGATCACCCAACTAAAGCGGAGATAGAAGCCGAGCTACACCATCTCCACAATTTCTCCAATATGGTGGACTCTCACTTTAGTAAAACCATGCAAATGAAAAATGCTTTGCTAGCCTCCCTAATCACCACTTCAACTACAAACACCAACAACTCCACCACCACAAAATCATGAACCATATTACCCTCCTAGACACGGTTGCTCAAATTGTGAGCGGACCGCCCACATTAGCAAACGGACCCGGGTGATGGTACATGAGCTTCAAGATGAAATGAGGTTCATCCTTAACCACATCCTAGAGCGAATCAATTCTCTTGCTCATACACCACCTCAATAGGAGGTTCCTAGTCTATCTTTTAAGTACTTTTAATTTTCTAGGATTTTTTTGTATTTTTCTAGGATTACCTTTTTTATTTTTCTAGGATTTTCTTCATGTACTAACACATCATTGTGTTCCATTTCATGATTTTCATATCATGAAAATTTTAACAAGTGAATGGTGTTTCTTATATTGTTATTGATTGTTACATGGTGATTGGAAATGCTTGTGATGATGATTATTACTAACATCTTTTTTGTAGCTTTTTCACAATTCATGTATCTTTCTCTTGGCACCCAATTTAGGGGGAGCATTGGCCAAAGGGGAGATAATGGCTCGGGCTCATTACATATTCCGCCTCGCCTCTTCTTTTTGTTTCGACAAAAAAAGGGGAGAAATATTATAGAACTTGGACTTTGACTTTCTATAAAAGTCAACTGCATACTTTGACTTTCTGAAAAGTCAACATCATGTCTAAATTGGACAAACTAGTATTATCATCTTTATCTAAATCTTTCAAGTTCTCAAATTAATTTCATATTTTTATAACTCTTGTACAAACTTAAATCTTTTATAAAAATAAATTTATGTTTTGTTCTCAACATAAAGGGGACATTGTTAATACAAATATCGTCATTAAACATTATTTATAGTTTATGATCTTTACCTAAGTTTTGTTAACGACAAAAGTAAAATTAATTTTTATAAAGCTTAAAGCTTGTCAAGTTTAATAGATATTAAAATAAGCTTTTCCTCAAACAATATCTTCATCACTCAAGCATTTACATTTTGATTAATCATATTTTTGATATGCCTCTAAACCATAATGTATGTTAACATTTTTAGATCAACCATGTTTTAGTTTCTTAAAACAAAACATTACATATGTATTTACATTTAACATATTTCTAAAAATAAAAAACAACATATGACATCATGTGGTGCATCATTGAAATCTCTAGAGGATTTCACTAGATATTTTGTGTAGATTTGGACTCTACATTGTGGAAAACTAGAAGGGGGTTGAATAGTTTTACCGAAACTTGGTTTTAAACTATTTAGATTAACTTATGTCAATCTATTTATACGTGTGTGTTGGATGTTGATAGACAACCGTATAGATAAATAAAAGCTAAGATAAAGAGTAAGAAGCACAAAACCACAACGCGAGTATTTATAGTGGTTCGGCTACAAGGACACCTTTCTTGCCATACTCCATTCCCCGAGTCACCTACTCGAGAGTTCGTAATCACTACACAACACCAAATCCTTATGGCGGAGAAGCCTTCACAACGTTGCCTACTCTTTATCCGGTACAAGGCTAGATACCAGGTTCTTCCACGAGGTAGAACCAAACCTATCACAACGTCGCCTACCCTTTATCCGGTACTAGGCTAGATACCGAGTTCCATTACAAAGGAGGAACTACTACCCAACACTACACAAATCCTATCCCTAAGGAGACCCACTTCTTATGACAACATCAACAAGGATATCAATATCCTTTGACCCAATATAAATCTATTTTGTACATCGACACACCATATCAAATGTACACCTTAGGCACCTTTCACTAATGCATTTGTCTCGACTTCTAGGCACCCTTCACTAATGCCTTATGACTTGACTTCTAGACATCTTTCACTAATGCCTTTAGACTTAACTTCTAAGAACCCTTCACTAGTGCTTTCAATACGGACACTCGGCACCTTTCACTAATGCCTTTGCTTTGAATCTTCGACACCTTTCACTAATGTCTTCGACACTACACTTCTAATGAGAAAGAAGAGAACTATCAACAAGAGAACCTCAGTAGTTTTGATGATGACGAAGCATGGAAACTCATGGACTTGAGCTTGCTCGACTTCAAGAGGTGGTGATCTCGCCTTTAAGAGGAACCTAGAGAATCACACAAACACAAAACTACATACAAAGATCACTTGGATCTGTGGTTAGAGAATTTATAACTCAAAGAGAAAATATATGAGAAAGGGGTATTTTGCAATGAAGAAATGGCTCACTATTTATAGAGGAAAAAGCGCTACTGTTCCACGGATCCCTCACTTGAGGGATCCGTCCAGTGTATTCCTGGGGATCCGTGGGACGCTCCTCTTTGCCCATGGGTTTTGAGTCATGGGTCATGGGTTATGGGTCATGGGTCCTAGACTTTGGACCATGGGTATCGAAGTAGATATAATGTATCTACAAGATGCAATGCATCTAGTCCATGGGTCATGGGTTAAAACCATTGGTCATGGGTAATACCCATTATGACATATGCATGATGTCATGCAATGGGTTATGGGTCATGCTCCATGGGTATGGGTCATGGACTTTGGGTTGTATCCAACTATATATAAAGTATTTGGTCAATAGGTCAAATACTTCAAACTTCTACCCATTATAATACATACTAGTTATGTATATATCTACCCAAAATGTAAGCACTAATTGTTGTACATATGTATTACTAAATCATAAAATCACTTTTACTTGTTTTAGTGTTTTATGTGAAAGCGTAAGTGTGTTAGTAAACTATTGGCTCAAAACATTTACGTATTTTATTTGTTTCGTTAAAATGATTTTACGTTTGTTATCGACAAAACATTAGAAGATCGTAAAATATAAATAAACGTTTTTACGGCTTATTTTTATTAACAATCTCCCCCTTTTTGTTGATGACAAAACATAAAATTATTTTAAGGGAAAACTCAAATTCGTAAAAATTTGAATTGTAGTTTTTACTTTCTTCTCCCCCTTTTTGTCGAAACAAAAAGAACGTCGAAAAGAAACTAACACCTTGTTTTAAGAAAAACATGTAAAAATAAGGAAAATAAAGGTATAGAGAGGAAGTGACGGAAAGTGTTCTCGTCTCAGCTCCCCCTTGACAAGTCCATCCCTTTGTGAGGGCGTCAAGTAAGAAGAAATACTAAACTAGTGTATTGCAACCATGTTTGCAAATGGTTTCGTCTTTGTGACGATTGTGCTCCCCCTTGATGATTGCAACTTTGCAAGGGGACGTCATGAAATTTAATCCTAATGAGAATTATATTGCAAATGATTTTGCAATTTATTGCTTTGACACAAAACTCCCACTAGCTTTAGGGTGTCAAAGTCTTCATGTGTATATTGAAAATCTACAAAACAAAGGTTAGAAAACAAGTATCTAATGCGTAATTTCCTGCAAATAAGGCTCAAGTTAGTAGTAAACAAGTCTTCTTTTGTACGGATCCCACGGTTCCCTCCTTGGAGGGATCCGTCTAGGCAATATAGAGGGATCCGTCTGACTGTTAGCAAAATACAGCAATGGTGATGTAACAAATGATGTTAACATCAAAATGAGATATGTATCAAGGAAACAAAGATACTCTCAAGACAATATGGCATATAACATGTAATCTCATTCAATAAAACATACGAGACATGATTTACAAATCTCTAAAACTAAGAGAATAATTTAAACATGAAATATCATTCCTAGACTATCAAAATTAAGCTTAAAACTAGGAAACCACTTGAAACCTTAAGCTCAAGGTTGTTTGGGTTTGTTGATCTCGTCGAACGTTCGAGGAGGTGATAAAACATGAAACATCGATCTTCGCATACTTCATGTATCAAGGTTTCAACATGTTGACTATGATAACAATCTTTGTCATGGCTCGGAGGTGGTGGTAGAAAGGAAATGCCTTGATGTGGATGATCAAGTGAAGAGGGTCGAGGAGCCTCAAAAGAAGGAGGGATTGGCGGAAGCACATTCGATGATGGCTCAACTAAGGATGATGGCAGAGGTAGAGAGGTGTCAACTTCCATGTGGTCGGGTGGTTGAATTTGATGATTTCTCATAATCCAAAATGGTGAAGGCGATGGGGAAAAAGAAGCCGGAGCTAGTGTTGACTCAACACCTTGATTTTGTTGCACTATTACTCCTAAAGAGGAGAATGTTGGCGATGGTGGAGGATGGGATGGCCTAGGAAGCAAGTCCTCTAGATTGTAAAGGTGTGGTGATGAGAGTGGGGTGGTGAATGATATGGCTCTAGGCACTAAGGGTGATGGTTTTGTGGAAATTGGGTTGTTTGGTTTATGAGGTATGGTGGTGTTTGACATTGGTAGTTTTGTGGGAACAATCCTTTTGGGGATTGGTTTGATAGATGATTAAAAGAGGTTTGTGAAAGTTTCTAAGTGCTGAGAATGAGGATGTAAATGATGACTTTAGGAGTCTTTAACAAGATGGTTTATAAAAGAAAGGATTTGGCAAGTGCATTCAAAACTTAAGCCACTAAGATCCTTTGGAATGTGATGATTAGCATGCACAAGACTCAACTTCAGAGCTGCACTGATCTAGGAATTTAATTAAGATAAGATGGAGTGTTCAAGTTAGTAAGAGCTTAAAATGATTATTTTAGCTAGAGTTTGAGATGAATCTGTCACCCGGATCCCACGGTTCCCTCTAATGAGGGATCCGTCTAGGCTAATCCTAGGGATCCGGCTCTCAGCAGCTAAGAAAGGAGGAAAATGATGTTTGGTAAGGTCTAATACCTATACCTCTTAAGTGTTTGAGTCTTCCTAAGTGTCTTAAATGAAAGGGTACTTAAATGACAAAGGGCAATGAGTGATGTAGCTAATGATTGCCTTTTATGGAAGAAAATGGAACTTTTATGAGTGCCAATGAATGACCAAAGATGACACTAGAAAATTTGAGAGTGTCAAGTGGAGCTAAATGATCCTAAAGACCAGATAGTAACTTAAGATCATTTTTGAGAATATGTTAAAAGTTATAAGAAATGGAAAAACTAGTATTTGACCCATTTAGAGGTATGGATGACTAAGATCAATTAGCTTAAAATTGATAGATTTATATAACTAGATGTTTTGATATGTGAGAGATGATGTGTGAGTATAGGAGCGGAAGAATGATGAGTTTTGGTGAAATGATAAATCGAAAAGTACCTTGAGGGTGATCTTTAATGAGCTAGGAGTGAGTGTGAAACTTACTAAGTGGGAGAAAGACTTAAGTGATCCTAAGGCACTATGTTTAGCTAGTCGCGAAGTGAGCTAAGGACATGGTTTGAAGTATAAGGACTTCAACTGCATTTCTGTTTGCCCGGATCCCATGGTTCCCTAAGTGGAGGGATCCGTCTAGCATAAACTGAGGGATCCGTCTCCTGCTAAACAGTACCTTTACAAAAGGTATGCAAAAGTTGCACAAGTCATCATATTTCAAGGCTAGTGTTTTCTAATAAGTTTGAACAACAATATAATCGAGACATCAAACGTTTTTATTTCATGAGAGAGATTACATTATAATGACAAAAGATGAAATCTAAGGATGGAGCCTATTTGGAAAGAAAACTAAATCTCTTGAGCATTTTCGCTAGATGGATCGTCAAATGGATGATGAGTATTTGTCGATTCAGGAATTAAGAAAGCCTTCATAAGAGATGTGTTAAGAGGTTCCATCATTTTATTCACGAGTACGTACAACGGACTTTGAAATTGAGGGTGGAAGTACATGATGTGATGATAAAGGCGTGTCAAGAACATTCCATAAGGGATTAGTTTGTTCTTGTTGCCTTGAAGGTTTACAATTCGCCTTTCAAAGAAATAGGCGAGATTGTATGGTTGTTGTGTTAGCAAACAATATATTATGTGAGCATAACAAGCGGGAAGGATTTCTCGATTTCCCCTAAGACTCCAAACATTTTCACGTAGGATGAGTGCGAGAGGCTTGTACTCATCTCAGATATCCCGTGTATAGATAATGTTTGGATCATAGTAATAGGGTCGAGGTTTGCATAACATGCGAGTCAAGTCTTGAGTGGAAGGTAAGTGTGAGCAATATGGACTATTTTCTTCACGATGGTTGAAGAGAAAATCAAGAGACCAATCTTCAGTGAAGGCACATTGTCCATGATTTGGAATTCGGAGAATGTGAGCAAATTGCCCAAGGGTTAGAACAAACTTTTGGTTTTTGATACAAAACCAAAGAGATATAGAGTGATCCTCATTACGAACGAGTTCAACTTGACGGAAGAATTCCAATACAAACCTCGGACAGATTTTCTCGTTGATTCCGAGAAGACATTCTAGTCCTATGGTTCGGAAAGAGGTATTGATACCCTCTTCGTATAGTAGAGGTGTGTCGACAATACGTCCTTCATGGAAGTGACGAGTTTCGAGATTATTGAACCCACATGATTGCCAGATGTGTTGGGCTCAAGAGAGATGTTAGGAATGTAGACATAAGTGAGTGAAAAGTCGAACTCATACTCATGAGACATGACGAGACCTATGGAAGTGAAAAGTTAATATGATGAGATGTATCAAAGAAAAAGGATGATCACCTAACGTTTTTACTAGTTATCTATTAACAATGACAATTAACTCACTTCGTATTTAACATTCTAGTGAAATATTTCTTTTAGGACGAAAACGGTTTTTATGTTACATGAGAAACTGTTTTCCAGAAGGACGGTTCTCATGGTTCCCTTCCAAGAGGGATCCGGCTAGTTTAACTACATGGATCCGTAGATCTGTACTTTAGCATGCATTGTTGGTTTCTAATGTATCTCAAGACCATAAGTACGCAAGATAAAAAGTAAAAGAAATGACAAACATATTATGAAAAATAAACTAGATAACCTAGAACATTAGTAATATTTCAGTTCAATGCTAAGAACGATACAAAGGATTGGGTATATCACACCAATGTAGATTAACAACACAAAGTACATGTCTCCATAAGAAAGCTTAATCATGGGGAACACGAGAGCGATGAGTGTCAAGACGATGAGTACGAAGGCGATGTAAACCATGATGATGAAGTTCTTCCTTGGTTTTGATTAGAGATGAGATGAGATGAGAGGAAAGATGAAGTTTGAATGAGAGGTAATTTTTGAAAGTGGAAGATTTGAAAAGTGAGGATTTGGTGGAAGTGGACGATCGGAGGGGATATTTATGGGGAAGGAGGAATTTTTGAGATTTGTGTTTTGTTTTATTATTAAAAATATTTGATTTTTGGATTAAGTAAAATAAGACACAAGTTTATAAACCTAGACTATAGACGGAAGAGTAACACGTATGCAAGAAAAGTTTCCTAACGAAGCTACATGTAATATGTGAGTATGAAAAGATAATCATATAAGTTCCTATGTAAGCATACTTATTCTTAATCTAATGTTCTTTAGAGATAACTAGGAAGCCATACCTCTAATGCACTTATGAGTGTCTTTTCTTATGACAAAAGAAATGTTAGTAGACAACTCCGGTTCCTTCGTGATTAAGATACCTTCTTAGGGAAGGTAATCTTGTT
This sequence comes from Chrysanthemum makinoi, assembly GCA_910596185.1. NCBI lineage: Eukaryota > Viridiplantae > Streptophyta > Magnoliopsida > Asterales > Asteraceae > Chrysanthemum > Chrysanthemum makinoi. Next base: position 6,814,734 of record OU343224.1, read on the forward strand.
ACCAAGAAATTCCTATGGCTTGATAAGTGTGAGCTTTAACTAAGTAAGATGACAAGGAAGGTTAGTGCAATTTAGCAAGATGAATAAGAGAAAAGAGAAAAAAAATAACTGTTGTCATCTTAATCAACATCCTATAAAAGTGTTTTTAAAACATGTTGTTTATTTTTGTAAAAGACCTTCTTTGTAGTTTTCAATTAAACACGGATCGTATCAAGTTTTTAAAGTACCACATACTTTAAGAAACTTGGTAACGAAGCTCTGATGCCAATTGTGGAAAACTAAAAGGGGGGGTTGAATAGTTTTACCGATTAAAACTTGGTTTTAAACTATTTAGATTAACTTATGTCAGTCTATTTATACGTGTGTGTTGGATGTTGATAGACAAGCGTATAGATAAATAAAAGCTAAGATAAAGAGTAAGAAGCACAAAACCACAACGCGAGTATTTATAGTGGTTTGGCTACAAGGACACCTTCCTTGCCCTACTTCACTCCCCGAGTCACCTACTCGAGAGTTCGTAATCACTACACAACACCAAATCCTTATGGCGGAGAAGCCTACACAACGTTGCCTACTCTTTAGCCGGTACAAGGCTAGATACCGGTTCTTCCACGAGGTAGAACCAAACCTATCACAACGTCGCCTACCCTTTATCCGGTACTAGGCTAGATACCGAGTTCCATTATAAAGGAGGAACTACTACCCAACACTACACAAATCCTATCCCTAAGGAGACCCACTCCTTATGACAACATCAACAAGGATATCAATATCCTTTGACCCAATATAAATCTATTTTGTACATCGACACACCATATCAAATGTACACCTTAGGCACCTTTCACTAATGCCTTTGTCTCGACTTCTAGGCACCCTTCACTAATGCCTTATGACTTGAATTCTAGACGTCTTTCACTAATGCCTTTAGACTTGACTTCTAAGAACCCTTCACTAGCGCTTTCAATACGGACACTTGGCACCTTTCACTAATGCCTTTGCTTTGACTCTTCGACACCTTTCACTAATGTCTTCGTCTTGACCCTTTAGAAATCTTTCACTAATGTCTTCGACACTACACTTATAATGAGAAAGAAGAGAACTATCAACAAGAGAACCTCAGTAGTTTTGATGATGACGAAGCATGGCAACTCATGGACTTGAGCTTGCTCGACTTCAAGAGGTGGTGATCTCGCCTTTAAGAGGAACATAGAGAACTACACAAACACAAAAATACATACAAAGATCACTTGGATCTGTGGTTAGAGAGTTTACAACACAAAGAGAAAATATATGTGAAAGGGGTATTTTTGCAATGAAGAAATGGCTCACTATTTATAGAGGAAAAAGTGCTACTGTTCCACGGATCCCTCACTTGAGGGATCCGTCCAGTGTATTCCTGGGGATCCGTAGGACGCTCCTCTTTGCCCATAGGTTTTGGGTCATGGGTCATAGGTTATGGGTCATGGGTCCTAGACTTTGGACCATGGGTATCGAAGTAGATACAATGTATCTACAAGATGCAATGCATCTAGTCCATGGGTCATGGGTAATACCCATTATGACATATGCATGATGTCATGCAATAGGTTATGGGTCATGCTCCATGGGTATGGTGTCATGGACTTTTGGTTGTATCCAACTATATTCAAAGTATTTGGTCAATAGGTCAAATACTTCAAACTTTTACCCATTATATTACCCATTATAATACATACTAGTTATGTATATATCTACCCAAAATGTAAACACTAGTTGTTGTGCTGTATTACTAAATCATAAAATCACGTTTACTTGTTTTAGTCTTTTTTGTGAAAGAGTAAGTGTGTTAGTAAACTATTGGCTCAAAATATTTACGTATTTTATTTGTTTCGTTAAAATGATTTTACGTTTGTTATCGACAAAACATTAGAAGATCGTAAAATATAAATAAACGTTTTTACGGCTTATTTGTATTAACATACATATCTTACACAATCTTGGATGGATTTGGTTGACTTTGGTAAGATTTTGGTTAACTTGCTGTCAGACCCCGACGGCACCAAAATTATACAAGGACGGAACCCTTTTATGGGGTCCGTGGTGACTGCTGTTCATTTTGGCTATAAATAGCAAGCCAAACCAAGTTGTTTTCTCATCCCTTTCTTGCATAATCACATACATTCCTTCTCTCTAACATTTCTAACTCAGTTTCATATCATTATAGTGATCCTATTTTGTAGCAAAGAAGATCAAGGCATATTGAAGCTTCAACGAATACTTGGAAGTCTTGTTTGTTTTGTTGTTGTATGATCTAGTCTTGTTCATACATCATTTTTGTACCAAGCCATCATAAACTTGTGAGTGTGAGTGGTTAGTATTTTAGTCCTTAAAATACATTGTGTGTGGGAGTGGTTATACCCTTGAAAAGAACTCGACATCTAGCTTAGTGTCGGAAATAGTGTGTAAGCAAAGTGTAAAGGTTTCTCTGCCGGTGAAAGGAGCTTGTTGACTAGTGAAGTTAAACTCTCGAGTGTGAGACTCGGGGAGTGGAGTAGGGCAAGGAAAAAGAGTCCTTGTAGACCGAACCACTATAACAACTTGTCGTGGTTTGATTGTTTCTTTCCTTATTTACTCTTTATATATATATTGCTTGCATATTGTTTATTATTCACTAACATATCTAAGATCCATATCAATTGATCTTTCAATAAGTTTCAAAATAAAGTTTTTAATCGGTAAACTATTCAACCCCCCTTCTAGTTTTCCATAGTAAGCAAATCCTAAACAGCCCATACATACTTGATGAAGCAATCCCAAACAGCCCATATTATATTGACAATTTGGATGTTGCAAGTTTAGCCCATTTACTGTATATATCATGATTTTCACTCATTGTAGCCCATTTGACATTCCTGACTGTTTTATAGAAATACTTATTTGACCTATTTAACCCGTTTGAGCTGAAACACAAAACGTACCCATTAATAAGTGAATGGATCCAAATGATACTTAAAGCAGTTTTAGGTGTAAAAAGCATCATACAGTCTATGCTTGCGATGAATTTATACCACTGATCAATAGGGACAAAACAATGTAGTGACCATTTACACTATCTGTTTATTGTTTCAAAAGCAACTAAGGTTGGTACATTCATATACTATTAACTATAGGAACAGTGAATTTTTATGATGATACAAAGAATGCTAACGTCGTCAGTTATCAACTTCTTTACAGCAACAGATTCTAATATGATGCAGGCCGACTCAATAAGCTTATGGTTACATTTTTGCGCCCTTTTCTCTCAAAGTATCCATCAAGAACATTAAAACTGTAACAACAAAAGTAGTTCGATCAGTTTCAAAGAAATGATAAAGTTGGCACATCAGCTTTTCTCCAACAATAATGCCACTACTTGGCGCCAGCAACCATATGATCTTGCACTATACACTATTTACTTATCTTTTATTTTGAATTTAGTAGGTGCAAAAATATGATATATATGAATTTCTGATTATATATGTATTTGAGTCAGTTGAAAATATATCTTGGAAAAGAATAGAATCTAAGACTTTTTTCCTCATAAGATATAGGTGAATTCGTAGTTTCTGTCGAGTCGACAACCTTGACACAATCACGTATTTGTGTCCAACTTTAGACTTGCATTCGAAGAAACATGTGGAGTTTGAGCACTGAATTATAGTTGTTATTTCTTTTTTGATGTGGAAGAAAAGGAAATCATATTTTATATTTCCTTTTTGGTTACCCAAAAGAAATTGTCTTTATATCAATCATTCGAAAGATAGTAAAATGTTTTGTTGCAATACCAAACACGCTTTTATAGATAAATAGATGAATAACGAACCTTCTATTTTGCCAACCCTTTTTGACAAATTACTCACCTCTCTGTCCCCGTAAACTTCCTTCACCACCTTCTAGTTCTTCAAAATTGATTCAGGAACCATAGCGACATGTATTATTCCACACAATATCAATGGGTACGATATTAAATCCCGCGTACCAAATAACCAACAATACAAAACACTAAGTTTATTTAACTTTAATGTAACTGAATCAAATTTCAGAAAGAAAAAAAATACCAGAACCACTTGTGATTGTTGATTTTCTGTTCGGTTTAACTTCTTGATGACCTATTATCCAAGTCATCCGAGCCGCCCAGAAAACAAAGTCAACTTACTGCTAGTTTATACCCAATTCGAAGTTGCTCATATGAGAAAAACTTGATGGCATCGAAAGGCAAGTGTCGCAATACAGAAAAACTGTACCATGCAATTTTAAGGAACCATTTACATGTGTCAAATCATACAATTTAGAAAAAAGGGGAAACGAGTCAAAAGTCGCCTAAGTCTTATTTTCTAATGCATTTAATAATAAATTTTGCACATAGCAGGTCCGAAGTTTTCAAAAAATCCAAGACATACACTAATAGGTATTGAAAACGAAAACCATATAAGCTGAAAAAAAACTAATGTGCTAATTACATGCTTGGTGATAAAAAAAACTTTCGTTCTTATAATTGATCGTATTGCGAAGCCGCATGAAGACAAAATATTCATAAAGCAAAATTGTTAAGAAACAGAACCTGCATATAGGATATCAAATATCAAAACAATACAATGGCATAATCCATGTTATCAAGAAAATATGTTTGTCCTCCCATAAAAAAGGATAACAATATAAAGCTATCATAAAAAGCTGATAACGCTCAAATTGTGCATGTTTTTAGTAGCGTTATCCGTGATTTTATGTATGTTATTTGGTTATAATCACATGATTTTGCTACTTAATCATGAAAAACTTGTGTGCAAGTCTATTTGTAGCCAAGTACAGGGAAAAGGAAGAAAAAGTGAAGAAACTAGCAAATAAAGTGAAGAAACATGAAGATACGAAGAATTCCCGACAAAAGCAAGTATCATGGAGTATATTCGAGAAGATAAAGGCATCAAGATGGTGGTCCAAAGACTTAATAATAAAGTTCAAGAAGAAAAACGAGAAAGAAATGAAGAAAAGAAGCTAAAACGAAGAAATATGGAAGACTAGTTGTTCCCGACACACCTTCACCATTTTGGCCATATCTTGAGCATACGAACTCCGATTTTGGTGCTTATCACTTTTTGTCAAAATGCTCCAGCCGATCGGTCGGGCCCCGCAACCGATTCGGCTGGAGGGTTGTCAAAGAAGACCAGTCGATCGGCTGGTGACCAAACCGATCGGCTGGGAGGCCTGGTTCTGCCATTTCTTCATAAATAAGAGTCCTAACATGTTCCAAACAATTCTAGGTCCTTCCTACCTTGGAGGCCAAGTTTAGCACTGATGACCCCTGTAACATATTGGATTTCACAAACACATCAAATCATGATCACATATAGGCGTATAATATAAGGTTTTAGAGAGAGAAATAGTTAGAGGTTTGGGAACTTAGTGAGAGAAAGTAAAAGTGTTATTATGAGCTCCAACCCTCTACCTTAGGAGGTAGAGGGTATTTATAGTCTTACACAAAACACCACCTACGGGCTGTGGATCAGGCATACAGTGGGTAAAGACCCGTCCGTCCTCCACAGTGTTACTTAACTAACTACTACTTAACATAAAATAACTACGACTACGAGCTTTCTAAGGATTACATATACTTGAGGTGACCGACACTTTAATAACTGGATTTACTAAATCCTAACAATCTCCCCCTAAGGGAGGTCACCTCAAATTACATTGAATACAAACAGATATTACATTAAGATTGTTTTTGGATTCTTGTTAATGTTCTTTGCTCTGTAGCCCGTAGTCATTGATTCTTCATTTTTTCATGTTTGGTTAATCCAAGTGGAGGTCTTTAACTGATCCACGTGATATTGAGTTTTGAGCCAGCATTGAGATCATCAACTAACATTAATCTCTGACTCTTCCATTGCGGTGTTGACATTATGTGAAGTTGTGACTTTTGGACCGACATGCTCACATTCTGGATCATGAAATCTTTTCATTAGAGTAGCAGAAGCTTTAGTTGATTCATGATATTTGCAGCAGCGTAGCAGAAGCATGGAGTGAAAATATCAGAGTCGTTGATGCACTTATCATGATTTCTTTAGAAATGAATGTGTTGTGTGAGCATGTGGCTATAGATTGACCTCTTCATTCTGATCAGCTGCAAACGTTGGGCGTACCTGCATACAACAGTTAGCAATAAATCGCACGAAAGTGTCTTTGATCACTTTCGTTGAATTGAGGTACACGGCCCACGGTTCCCCGTTGATCAGTACAAGTACTGCCTGTGATCAGGTATAATTCCGAAGAATCTCCTTGACATGGTTTCACAGCTGCTCTAGCTGTTCTCAAACCGGAACGTCTCAAAGAAGACAACACGGAGTGAGTGAACCAGCGAATTTGAGATTCACTAATTGATGAAAAGAGATTTGAAAACAATCGAGTACTGTTCAATAAAGTGTTTTTTCAATACAACGAGGGTTTTTGAGAAAAATCAATTATCAATCATAAACACCTTTTATATTTGAAATATTCATACACTGTCGATGTGCTAACGAAAAGAATTTTTTAAGCACAACGACCGGTTTTTCAAAGGTATCCGTCAATCCATACCCTGAACCAAGATTGATTCATAAGTTTGAATCGCCCCATTGTTTCTGTTCAGTTGTCACATGGTTGATCTATTGGATAGATCTCACATGCCACCTACCAAGAGCTTGTTTGATGTTGGCTCTAGAAGGCTTTCCATCTTCATTGTGAATATGTTTGCATATCACTCAGATGTTCTGGCAATACCACAAGGATAATGCGTAGGACTCTAAAGTTATAATCTCTCTTTCCACATTGTGTGAAACAGAGAGTCTTCATTGACAGTGTCCTAATGAGATTTATTTGATGATCTCGTGGCTCTAGACTCAATTGTGCACATTTGGTTCCTATGCCGGAGACTAGGGAGAGGGTCTCCTTCTTCAACATCAACAATCTCTAAGAGAAAGTCGATAGATTATGTAGGTTCCCCGTGAGAATGAAACAAGTCCCTTTTAAGAGAAACTTGAGTAGCTTGGTAAGTTGTAGTGCAGTGCGTCACTGGGTCCATGACGTCTTGTCTTAAATACCGGTGTTACCTTAGTAAGAACCAGTAGCATATGTATTGAACCCGGTTTCTGCCCTAAGGTTGAATAATAGGAGGGCTATTTATTATCACCCTTTTCTCATTCAATTCTTTTTCATTCTTCAACCCCTTCAGTGCTTACCGAGACTTCATAACTAGAACCTTGTTGGGTTTATTCCAGTTCTAGCTCTATCTCAATCCGCACTCTTCCCATATCTCACTTTTCTCCTTTTTTCATCATTCCTAAGGACTCTACACTATCTAGTGGATTGTCCCTGGGTAGATCCCTCCGGCTCTGGCGGGATCATGGGAACGAATACCTAACCTAACCATCCTTATACCACCATACATAAAGTAAATTTGGTCGGTCTATTTGGTATTGTTCTTATGCCATTGGAACCAATTGAAAACCATTTGAAAATCAATCCAGATACTTGTGATATATTATCAAAGCATTTTGTACCTGAATTGTTTTTAATATTTTCAGAAAAAGAGCCCCCCTTCAACATGTGCATCATGTATTTGAAATCGTTTTGGCACACGGAGGCAAGAGGAAGGATTCACTTCTTTGATTACCATTTTCTAAAAGATATCAACATCACTTTCCTGATCAAAATTGGCATTTTTCATACTTTGTTAAGGATAATTTTTGGAAAGAATGAGGTTTTCAAAAAGTTGCTCCCCCTCAATATGTGCATAGTGTTTTGCACATATTTAGGGAAACCTGCACATTGAAACAAATCAATCACGTTTCAATCCTTTTTGGTTTGAAATAGATGCTCCCCCTCAACATGTGCATGGAAAATTTGAAATCGTTTGGCACATGTGGGGAGGAGAGCTTGTAAATCATTATAAAACCATTTATCGAATTATCAGTTTAAATCCAATTTAAATCACAAATTCTCCCCCGATCACTATTTTCAAATCATTTGAGATTTGTGAGCTCTGGAGATTTAAATTGATTTTGAAAGCTTTTGAGGAGAATTGTGACTTGCTTATGACAACAATTAACCGATAAGGATCAAAGCTGAGACTTTAAACTCCAAAAATATGCATGAGTATCTTTTGAAAACATGACATAAACCTTAGTTGTATGACAAATAACCTTTTGATTTAAATGAAATCATTCTCCCCCTCAATCAATGACATAAGTTGTTGATTGAGAGATAGAGATTTTGACCAATGTCAAGTCCAGATGATTTTCAAAAATTGAGACCGAGTTATTTTTATTAGTTTTCAATTTGATAACAAATATTTTTCAGAAGAATTTTTAGAAGGAAAAATACTTGTGTAGGAAACAATTGTCGTTTTAGTGACAAAAATTTGTTTTTAGAATCAGAGCATGATATGTGAAAAATAATATAAAGCATGGCTCAGTTCTTTCTTTAAAAAACGGGTTATAGACTGAAATGACTATAAGCCTTTGTTTCATTTTCTCTTAATATATATATATATATATATATATATATATATATATATATATATATATTTGCGTTCATGTGATGACCAAACTTAACATAAAAACAATAAGAACCAATCAAATTTTAACAAGTTTCTTTTAAACCTTTAAATTAATCCAAAAATAAAAGTAACATCAAAAGGGTATTTGAGGTATTCAACATAAATCCTACATAACCTAATATCCCCTCTTTTGATCTATAACCGCCCCCATCATTCACATCTCCATCCCATCACCAAATTCGTCTCATCCTCCTTCTCCTCTCTCTCTTCCTCTCTACTTTAATTCCGGTCATTCGTCATCTCTAGCTTCACTCATTCTCTCTTCTAAAAACCACATATCGTCCTTTCTCAAAAAACTATCACAAAAATCATATCTGAGCGGTTTCGATTTTGTTACAAGATCTGAAGTCGACAACAAGAACTCCATAATCCATCTTGGAGTTATCACCGTGTTTTATCCGAAGATACCTTTTAGTGCCGTTGTAATTTTTTTATCTCGTTTTTTTTGTTTGTTTGACTGAGAAGCTGGCTAAAGTTGGGTCACAAAGAAGTCTTTGAATACAGTCAGCGACTTGCACTGCTTTGAAAATGCTAGGTTTTAGTTTTTTCTTTTTTGTCTAGATTAAGAAAAAAAAAGAAGGAAAATTGTTTATCAAGTTATACTTGCATAAATAATGTAGAGAAAATATTTTGGAATCAAAAAGAGCACATGTGGAAGAAAAGGTTTGATTTGAAGATTGATTTCTTCGTTGTTACGTGCTCATTATAGAACTTTATTTATTGAGTTTTTGGGTTTGTGTATTAACTTTGATAGTGGTTTCTGCCTCTTGTGAATATTATTGTATGTTGTCAATATCTTGGCTACCGCCTACCATATGTGTCATTGTTGCTTTTGTCCATATGTATCTCCGGTGATCACATAAAATCAATTTTTGGTAACCATGTATGACTTTAGATTAGTGTAATGCTAGTAAGAATAAAAGCGTGTCAAAGAAATTAGTGTGTTATTGCAAAAGTTCCATTAAGTGTGTCACAAAAATTGTTAAAACAATTTAGTCCGTCACTAAAAATGTATTAAAAAATTAAGTGTGTCAAAGGACATAATTTGGCTTTAAAAATGTGTCACAGAAACTAGTGTGGTTTTACAAATGTATCAATTTAGTGTGTCATTAAAAATGGATTATGAAATTAAGTGTGTCAAAAGACATAGTTTGTTTTAAAAAATGTGTCACAAAAACTAGTGTGATTTTACAAAGTTATCAAGAAAATTAATGTGATAAACATAATGTATCATAAAAAATGTACTAAAATTTTAGCATGACAAAAAATGTGTAAAAAAATTGAGCGTGTCACTATATATGTATCATTGAATTTAGTGTGACGCTGCTAATGTGTCAAAAAAATTATGTGTCATTATTTATTTATCAAGAAATTTAATATGTCATATAAAATAGTGTATGAGATATGCATAACATACATTTTGTAAGCTGCTATATAAATACGAGTATTGTTTTAGAAAAAAGTAATATAAAAAGCCTAAAGATTACTAATATGTGGCTCATGAATGATTTATTAATGATTCAAATTCAATTGGAAAATGTCAAATTCAGTTTCATTAAATGATTACACAATACCATTGGATTTCAATTTTATTACAAATTTGCCACTCATCTAATTAATTTAAATCTCATCTATAATGATAGATCTAATGGTCCACAACTGTTCTTATTGTTTTTATTTTAAGAATGGTCACTACAAGAACGCCTCCCTATATATCTATACATTATATATATATATACTAGCAGGGTACCCGCGCGTTGCAGCGGCGGGTACCCTGAAGTAAAAGTTTCCGGTGAATCATGTATTTTAGTTTATTATGTTTTTTTTTACAATAAATTTACGGATATCAAGAATTTTGTTTAACCCGTGCCCATTTGGCCCGTGCCCGTTTGAGCTCGACCTCGTTTGGACCGTGCCCGTTCGGGCTCGACCCCGTTTGGACCGTACCCGTTCGGGCTCGGGCTCATTTGGCCCGTTGCCTGTTCGGGCTTGAATATTTGTATAATGTGCTTTATTATTTGTATTAGTGACATTTAATGAAGGAATTGTGTTTAAGTTGGTTGTACAATGTGCTTGATAATTTGTATTCATTGTGTAAGGGGTGTTTTAATAACTGCATTAATTGTATTTATTGACCAGTTAATTAATTGACTATGTTAAATATCTTGACCACATTAATATTGCTTTGTATTTTGTACATTAAGTTTTAAGACTTGTAAGTTTTAAAATTAAGATTGATGAGAAAGATCACTAATAGTACATTGTGTATTGTACAATAGAATTTGTATTTTGTAAGTCTTAATTTTAAGACCATGAGGAGAGAGATTTATTCATCTATTATAAGTAGTATAGATTATCATAAATTTATATTCAAAAGATAAAATTCGGGTAATAAGCTTTGACAATTCCCTTCGAAAGCCCAGACCATGTTTTTCAACTCAGCCAATTGCAATTCTTATACAAACTCAATTAGCCCATGTTGATATTAAAACCCAATCCAGCTAGATTGAAGCCCAAACTACAGTCCGGTTATAAAAAACTTTCATACACCTATTTTACTTAACCTAAACGTGTGTAAACCTCAAATCACTCATCAATATATGCGCCTACCACACTTCTTATCTCACCTAACATATTTCCCTGCTACTACTTTTCTCATCCATTAACATCAATTGACATTAACCGATCTCATTATCATCTTATCAAAAAAAAAAAAAAAAAAAAAGCTAGAGTCTCCTTCAGTCATCTCAACCTGTATCTTGTTTGACGTCTCAGTTTCAAAGAAGACTTCTTCAAGATCAATAAAATGGTCTCGAGTAGGTTTACCTCTTGTTGTGTTGTTTCAGTTTGATGTTGTTGTTGAACGAACTTAAGAAAAGATATAACATAGTTGTTATAATCTTGTCTTTATATTCCGATAGTGACACAAGCATGGATTTATGATGATATTCGTTCAATTTCAAAAATCTTTTAAAGATTTAAAAAAATTGAATCGATCTGAGATCGTTTTTTATTCAATTCGTGTTATTTTGTTGATAGAAGGAGAGTTGAGGAGTGATAGTGAGGGTCTTGGGTTGAGTCTTGGATAGGATTAGTTTTGGTATGAATGGTCGAATCTGATTTCACGCGTTTAGATTAATTTGTTTGCTGATGAACCATGGACCAATTAGATCTAACATTTTTTAATTTTTTTTGCAGCCTCCACTCTCGCCGGACAAGTAGCCGGAACAGTAGCCGGAGTCATATTTATTGCCGGAAATAATTGAGTATAGATTTGTACATTATGCTTTACATTTTGTATTAATTGGTGATGGGGTGTATTAATTGTATGGTCAAGAAGCTTGTATTAATGTGTTGTATATAATGCATATGTGGTTGTAAGTCTGAATTTTTGGGCTTTAATGTGTTGTACATCATGCTTTAACACTTTCAAATCTGAAAAGTCTGAAATTTAATGAAGAGAGAGAGTGCCTTGTGTATTATAAGTAGTATATATATATATATATATATATATATATATATATATATATATATATATTTAAAATATATTTAAAACAAATTATGTACATTCGAAGAACCCGTGACATCCTTTGAATGTAAACACAAAGTCCGTAGATGATACCGAACAAGGAAAAATATGACAAAATAACAATATTTTTGGGATTTTTCAAGATTTTCTAATTTTTATGGATTTTGAAAATTTTATATTTTTCTATTTGCTTTTTGTTGGTTTTGAAATTTTGTATTTTGCTTTTTGAATAACTATTTACAAGAGATGGATGAAGAAAACCTTTTACTCCTCTTCTTCCTCTTGAAGACGTTTAAGTGTTTCAGGCTGTAGACTCTTTAGACCAAGTCGTGGGAGGATAAACTCAAAACGTTCTCTAGGAAGAGCTTTGGTGAAGATGTCTGCTAACTGGTATTCAGTCCTCACAAAATAAAGTTCCACCACACCGTTTTCTACTTGCTCCCTGATGAAATGATGTCGAATATTGATGTGCTTTGCTCTTGAGTGTTGTACGTTGTTGCATGAGAGAGCAATGACACTTTTGTTATCACAATACAAAGGGATTTTGTTGAATTCAAAGCCATAGTCATATAATTGGTATCTCATCCATAGGATTTGAGCACAACAAGATGACATGGCTATGTATTCAGCCTTTGTAGAGGATATCGAAGTACTCATTTGTTTCTTAGAAGACCAGCTCACAAGCTTATCACCCAAAAACTGAGCACCTCCAGACGTACTTCGACGTGTATCTTGACATCCTGCATGATCAGCATCTGCATAGGCTGTTAGAGATATACCGGTGTCCTTCGGGTACCAAATTCCCATATTGATGGTTCCTTGGAGATACCGAAAGACCCGTTTAACTGCTTCAAGGTGCTTTTTGGTAGGCTTATCCTGGTATCTAGCACACATGAAAACAGCGAACAGAATGTTTGGTCTACTGGCTGTGAGGTACATCAGGGATCCAATCATACTACGATATTTCATTTGGTCTACCATTATCCCTGAGTGGTCCTCATCTAGTTTAGTACGCTCTATCATGGGAGTGTCAACAGGGTCACAAGAATCAAATCCAAATTTCTTTAAAATCTCATTTGCATATTTAGATTGATTTATAAAAATGCCTCCGGGACTTTGTGAAATCTGTAATCCCAAGAAAAATGACATTTGTCCTATCATTGACATTTGAAATTTGGAACCCATTTCATTTGAAAAACAGTCACATTCATTGGGGTCATTCGAGGCAAAAATAATATCATCAACATAGATTTGAACGTGAATTAAATGTTTGCCTGACTTTCTAGTGAACAATGTCGGATCAACTGCTCCTTTGCTGAATCCAGTAGATAGAAGAAACTTTGATAGCGTATCATACCATGCCCTTGGAGCTTGCTTCAAACCGTAAAGAGCCTTCTTCAAGTGATAGACATGAGTAGGATGCTCTGGATTCACAAAACCTTCAGGTTGGCTGACGTATACGACTTCTTTAAGATCTCCGTTAAGAAAAGCCGTCTTTACATCCATTTGATAGAATACCATGTTCTTACTTGCAGCATTAGCCAAGAAGATTCTGATTGCCTCGATACGAGCAACAGGAGCAAATGATTCTTCAAAGTCAATACCCTCCTCTTGACGGTATCCTTTTGCAACCAATCAAGCCTTGTTCTTTAAAACATCACCATGCTCATCAAGTTTTACTTTGAAGATCCACTTTAGAGCAATGATCATAGCACAATCATGAATTTCTTCTTGCATGGCATTGAACCAGCTGTCTTCATTCATGGCAGGTTTAACATCTTTTGGTTCGACCTTGGATAGTACGGAGTTGAAGAAGCACCATAAGGCATCAGTTTCAAGTTGTTTGCGAGTGGATACTGGACGAGAGGGATTTCCAATTATGTTGTCCAATGGATGATCATGTGTCCATTTTCTAAGGTGTTCGTGTGGTTGTTGTTGAGGAACTGAAGTAGCATAGTCAATTTCTCCTGATGAAGATGGTTCTGGTGAAGACGGTTCTGATGATGATGATTCAGGAGCAAATATGTTTTCAAAGGGGGCATCTTCAGGAGTAGCAAAGGGATTATCTCCATCATAGGTGCCAGACACAATTCCATGATGTACACTCGATGATTGATGATTTGTTGATGAGACAGAGTCATCAGCTGTAGGCGCTTCTTGACTTAATGAAATAGAAACAGAAGGGTTAACTTCGTTGACAGGGATAGGAACAGCCTCTGTTGATGGAATTGACTGATCATTATCACTTGGCTCATAGTGTTCGTCAAACAATGGATCAAACAATTTCTTCAAATCATCTTCTGAAGGAGGTACATAAGGAGTTGCTGGTGAGGGATTTAGAACAAGAGTAGAACTGATAGGTCTACTTGATGAAGGTTGAGATGCGGTTCCAAAACTGGATTGTCCTGGAGCCATTTGCCCGGGCAGCTCATCGAACGTAACGTGAGTAGTTTCCATGATATCTCTAGTTCTTTTGTTGTAGATTCGGTAACCCTTCTTGTTTGATGCATAACCTACAAAAACTCCAATGTCCGCCTTAGCTCTTAATTTACCTAGATCTTGACCGTCATTCGTTGGATAGCACAGAGCACCAAACACACGAAGGTAGGAGAGATCAAGTTTTCGTTTATGGACAAGTTCGTATGGAGTTTTTCCATGAGATGTGTGTACGAGGGAACGATTTTGGGTGTAGCAAGCAGTGGCAATGGCTTCAGCCCAGAGAAACATTGGAACCTTTGAATAAATCAGCATTGTTCTTGCAGCTTCCACAAGAGTTCGATTTCGTCTTTCAACTACACTGTTCTGTTGAGAAATTCGTGGAACACTTCTTTGATGACTTATTCCAACACTTTCATAAAATTGACTTAATTCTTTGTTAACGAACTATGTGCCATTGTCTGTTCGAACAATTCTAACAGTATTGTTAAGTCGAACCTGAAGCTGCTTGATAAGTTTGATTATGACATCTGGAGTTTCATCCTTTGTCCTCAAAAACTTTACCCAAGTAAATCGAGAGTAGTCATCAACAACGACTAAAATATATTTCTTCCCATTAATCGTTTGCACTCTCATTGGTCCGCATAAATCCATATGAAGGGTATGCAGAACTTCCATTACTGAGTTTGTGGGTTTGGGTTTGTGGGCATATTTCTTGCTTTTTCTCAATTGGCATGCTGAACAAAGATGATATTTTTCATACTTTAATCTGGGCAAGCCTCTTACAAGATCATTTCTGGAAAGATTATTAATGGTGCCGAAGTTCAAGTGATTGAGACGATGATGCCATAACCATGATTTTGTTTTTGAATCCTTTGACAACAAGCAGATTGGAGAAGACTTCATCATGTCTTCGATAGAGATGGTGTATAGATTTGATCCACGAGTTCCTCTTAACAGTTCCACACCATCAAGTTCTCTAACGAAACAAGTATGTTTTCTAAATGCCACTTCTAGATCGGAATCACAGAATTGACCAACAGAAAACAAGTTATGACCAAGACCTTCAACATAATATACCCGGGAGATTACACTTTTGCCAACAACATAGTCTCCATAACCCATAATTGCTCCAAAATGGTCGTTCCCGAATCTAACAGTCCCGATGAATTTACTCACGAAGTTCATGAGCCGCGAGCGATCTCCAGTCATATGCTTGGAACAGCCTGAGTCCAGGTACCACAGAACGATTTGAACGATCTGCAGTTAAACACAGACAAGAATGGATAATTGAATAATTGGGATCCCCATGCAAGAATGGGTTCCATTTGGTTAGTAACAGTGATTGGTGCACCCACATCGGAAGTAGAAACAATGGAATCATCAGGAATAGATGTAGTGCTAGTGTCCGTATTTGACCTATTCAAAGTATGTTCAGTTCTTAAAGGAATAGTTCTACCAGTAGGCATCCATTTTCTAATGGGCATTGACTTAGAAAATTTAGGGCAAAACTCATTAAGATTAAACTTGCGGCCAGTAGGTATCCATTGATAACCAATATTACTAAATTTTCTTCCTGTGGGTTTCCAATTTTTTCTAACTTTCTTTCGCCTTTGCCTTTTAGCCTTCTTATCTTGATTTTTGACATTAACAATTTTAACTGGGCATTTAATAGCATTAAGCAAAACATTCACACCACATTCATGATCAGTAACAGAAATCAAACTATCATCATTACATGGTTTGCAGATAGTAGCAGAATTCGAATTAATTGCATTACGCTTATAGCTAATACTAGAATCAACACGATTCGTTTTATTTAACTCAAACTTAGTGTTCCTAGGGTGGTCTTCTACTCTCTTCCAATGCACATTCTTAGCTTGCGAGGTCCTATCTTGCTTTGTATTTCCTGGAGGCTTTGACCCGCTTGCTTTTATGTCACTGATTACTCCTGTAGAGGGAATTATGGGAACATTAGTTGGTTGGGCTACTTTTTGCATTCCTGAACTAGATGGGAACTACTTGCAGTCACTTTAGAGTTCACTTTCTTAATACTGGGCATAGAATGGGTTGCACAATTGGCACTAGGCATGGAACAAGGCATCACAACTTTATCTTTTGCACCTAAGGATTTAGGACATGTTGCTCTCAAACATTCTAGCAGCTCTTGAGATCGTTTGGATTGAATGCAAGCAAACCTAATCTCTCTATCAAGTGGCTTATTTATGAAATCCTCTTCTACAATCTCACGGAGACATTCTAGACTATCCTTAAGGTGAGCGAAATAGTTATGAAACACAAGTTCGTTATTTCTAAGATGAGGAGGAATGTATTTAACAGTCACAGTATATTTGCAGTCTGCAGATGACTTTGACAGATGACTTTGATGCAACATTCTCATTAAAGACAAGTGGCATTTTCCCTTTTTCCTGACTCTTCAGATTCTCAATTTCCTTTTGCAAAGACGTTATCTTTTCGTTGTTCTTGTCACGAGTGACTTTCATTGAATCATATAACTCTTTAAAGTGTCGTTTAACTTTTTCATTTTCTTCTAGAAAACTCTCATTTTCCTTTTGTAAAACATTGACTAAGTTTTGAAGATGAAAAGTTTGAGAACACTGAGAATCAAAAGGATGAGGCATTTGGGAGCCAGTCACGTTGTTCTTTTCACCCTTTAATTGTGAAATTTGGGCTTTCAACTTTCTGATCGTGTTACAATGAGCTTGAATCTGTTCATCACGTTTGTTTATTTCAAAAAGTGCATCAAACTCTGGAACATTTGAGGATACTTGATGTTTGAGGTTTTGACATTTTCCTTGAGATGTTGATATTTTAATTGCAAATCAAAATGTTCAACTTCTAGCTTAGAAAGGTGTTTTACCAAATTATCGTGATCATCCTGATCAATTTTATCATTTAGTTCTGAGTTTTTGTTTTCAAGCTCAATGACACGATCATGGGAGACTTTCAAAGCAACAGTTAATTCATGAAATTGAGAAGCAGTAATAGAATGCTTAATAACATTATAAAACACATCTTGAGCCACACAACTTAATACTAAGTTCTCATTTAGGATATGCAAATTCTTCCTTTCAATTTCATTATATTTGAGTTCCCGTTCATAATCATTGACTTCAACAATCATTGCATCAAATTCCTTTTCCATTTCTTTAATATCCGAGTTTATCCCCTTTCGAAGACTTTCAAATTGACCTTTTAATTGTTTAAAGAAAGTCATGACCTCAGTTAAATAACATTTTTTAGTTTGCTCAAAACCCCTTTCCCCTTCAGTTATCCCTGTAGGTGTGATTCTCTTCTTACATGTCTTCTCAAAATCAACGAATAGTTGATAAACAACATACAGTCTGATTAAGGTCTTGCTATTAGTGGCAACAGTTCTAGGAACTAAGTGCATTGGTGTATTTGGAGGATACACAGTAGCTGCAGGCATTTTCCTAAGGGGAGTGTTTGTTTCAACAAGTACATTAACTTTTTGTTTATCCATATCTTTCTTCCAAAAAATCTGTTCTGGGGTTAATTGAGTTTGAGGCTTAAACATGTTCAGGGAGATCCAATTTTCCTTAGTGTAATCATGGGGTTTGATCGTTATGTTATTCTTTTTACACGCAGGATCGTTAAGCTTCTTATCCATTTTCTCCCTAGATGCATCATCTAATTTTCTATCCTCTTCCGTGCTTCCAATACATGATGGTGTTTGCCTAGGCTTAAGAATCTCATTGCCATCATATACAATCTTATGGAAAGCTTTAGCTCTTTTGCAATATTCGGGATTTGGTTCCTCTACAAGGGGAATATTGTGCTTATCGCTTAAGACTCTATGCTTAGTGATCATGTGAGCAGTCTGAATGGTGTTCCCTTGTACGTACAACTTATTTTCAAGCTTGTTTTTCAAAGTTTTTAGATTAGAAAAATCATTCAAAAGTTTTGATTCCTTAGCACTGAATTCTTGTTTAAGCACTTTAACATTATCTTGAAGCTCTTGCTTTTGCTTAACAGTTTTAGAAAGCTTTTCTTGTAAGGAGTTTAACTCTTGTTTTAACACTTCTTCTCTAAAATTACTTTTTCTAATAATTGTACGCATTTGGTCATCCATTTCCTGCTCACGAGTAGTCAACTCAAACTTAGCACGTTGTTCATAAATAGCAACTTGTTCTTTATATGCATTCAGTTCAGAGATAACAGAATCATCAGGAGCACATGCAGTATATTCATCAAAAACATAGTCATCATTGACTGCAGAAGATGCATCACTTGGTACAATCTCACTTTCACTTTGCTTCACATATTGATCATATGGGACAATATTGCTATTACCCTCATTATCAATATCTGATTCATAAGTTTCAAGAGATTGTACTTCATTATGCATCTTTTGCTCATCAACTTCATCGTATAGTTTTAATACCTCTGAAATGATTGAATCTTTGGATGGACCAGCCTGTTGTGGTGATGAGACCTTTGGAGAGACCATAGGTGAGATGCTAGCCATGAAGATTGTTTGGGCAGTAGGTTCATCATCGACATCAGAGTCAAATGCATCACAGTCAGCTACTTGAAAGGCATTTTGATGATTGTGACCTATTTCCTGAATTGGCTGCTCATCAACATCAGCATCATAGGTTTTGGCATTTCCCTCAGCAAGAAACAACAACTCCTCTTCATCCAAAGCTGCTCCATTATCCTGAGCTTGCACAAGTAACATCTTGTCTCTGAAGTATTCTGCATTCTGTGGACGTTTTGGAGATGTGCAGTTCCTCGCAATGTGTCCATCACCACCACAGTTGTAGCACTTGATTGGCTTTACTTGTCCTTGATTGGCATTCCTTCCACGATTCTGATTAGCCACATACCCTCCACCAACTCCACCTCTTCCCTGTTCATACTGCCTTCCTTGAACTGGTTGTACCATAACCTTTCCATCTCTGACAATAGCATGATTGTGTAGATTGGATGTAGTTCTGATTTCGTTGTTAGTGTGAAGACTATTAGTATGTGGAGTAAGGGTCAAGTTTTGTTTAACCATAAGAGCCAGTTGATTGATGAAGTGTTCCATGACTGCATCAACATCAGATTGCTTGAACCTTGGATCGGGAATGAGTTTGTGATTACCGTTTCCAGTAGGTATGACTTGAGAAGCTTTGGTGGTAATTCCAACATTGGTGTAGAAGGATGTTGAATCATTTGACGAACTTGTTTCCCCCTGTTTAGATTTGAACTGTTCAAGAATCCTTCGTTCAAACATAGCATGCCTCTCATTCTGAAGAAGGAAGGCATACAGTTGCTCATAGTTGGTGTTCTTCAATCCTTTGGTTAGCTTCACAGAGGTGACAAATTTGTGCCATTCGGGATTCATGTTGTTCACAAACTTTGAGTTCAGCTGAATATTTGGCATGGTCATTTTGATATTCCTCATATCATTCACAAGCTTGTGGAATCTCACGTAATATTCATAGACACTTTCTTCTGGTTTCATCTTAAAGTGCTCAAATTCATCATACAGTTGTGATTCTCTATCTTCCTTAGTTAATTAAGAACCCGAGAGAAGCATCTTGACATTATCCCAAACCGCCTTGGCCTCAGTGTTGTGATTGATAAGCTTGTAGATATCTTTTGGAAGACCTTGAAGTATAATGTTTGAAGCCCTGATATCAGCATCGAATCTCTTTTTCTCCTTATCACTGAGCTCATCATACGTCTTTGGTCTGTCCAATCCAAAGATCATTGTTCCATCTGCAGCAGTATCGAGTATGTCTCTAGTTGTCTCAACTTGATAAGGTCCTTCATCAATTGACTTGAGAATGTTGACTCCATTTTCCTTTCCCAAACAATACAACCTAATTCGTTGAGCCCATGAGTCATAGTCAGTTCTGTCAAGCATGGGTGGACGAGTGTCTGAACCAGCTGCTTGAACGTCCTCAGCTACAGTAGAGATGATTGTAGGCACGTTGGTAGACATGTTTACAGATTTCACGGGATTTTATAACTCTATGATTAAACCGGGAAATAGATTCTTTCACGGGATTTTACTAAATCAAGAGAAAACCGTATTAGAAACAAATATCAACCAAGTCGCTATAACCCTTGAACCAAGTCGCTAAGTCACCAAGTCGCTAAGTAGCAACTCGCTAAACCTCAAGTCGCTGTGAATCAAGTCGCTAAGCACAAGTCGCTAAGACCCAAGTCGCTGAACACAAGTCGCTAAAGCACCAAATCGCTAAGCAGACAAGTCGCTAAAGAACAACTCGCTAAGTATCCAAGTCGCTAAGAATCAACTCGCTAAGAACAATAAGGACAAGTCGCTAGAAAGAATAGAGACAAGTCGCTACGCCAACCAAGTCGCTAGCCGAAGTGGAACCTCCACTACGTTGTACTGTTTGTCGGCTTGTCTCAATAGACAAGTCCCTAGGCTCAAGTCGCTACTCCTCTAACTACAAGTCGCTGGAAATTAACAAAGTAAATCGCTACCAAGAAAACAACTCCGAGAGCCAAGTCGCTAGGTAGAAAACTTTAAGAACAATACTTTTCAATCCAAAACAAGCCCAACCACAGTGATTCAAGCTTTACAAATCAAAACCCAAGCACTTACACTGATTCTAAACACAAAAGTACACTCAAAATTCAAACTTTAACACAAGAAATGATCCAAATGATGCAAAAACCACTAAACTTTTTCAAACCCAAAAACCATATAAAACCACTAGAAATCCAAGGATATGTAAGAGAGATGATCAAACCATGGCTCTTGATACCAATTATAACATATTGGATTTCACAAACACATCAAATCATGATCACATATAGGCGTATAATATAAGGTTTTAGAGAGAGAAATAGTTAGAGGTTTGGGAACTTAGTGAGAGAAAGTAAAAGTGTTATTATGAGCTCCAACCCTCTACCTTGGGAGGTAGAGGGTATTTATAGTCTTACACAAAATGCCACCTACGGGCTGTGGATCAGGCATACAGTGGGTAAAGACCCGTCCGTCCTCCACGGTGTTACTTAACTAACTACTACTTAACATAAAATAACTACGACTACGAGCTTTCTAACGATTACATATACTTGAGGTGCCCGACACTTTAATAACTGGATTTACTAAATCCTAACAACCCCTAGCCTTGGAAGTACTATAAATAAAGGCCTTTGCAACCATTTCTAAGCATCCTATCTTGAGAGAACTTATCTCACACCTTTCCTACCACCACTACTCTCTCTCAAAACCCAAAATTCGTCCATAAAATCCCAAGAAACTTTGGAGGTCTAAGAAGTCATCATTTGGAGGTCAAAACATCAAGAAGTCATCACCAATACTTGAGGCATAATTACTACATCATTTGTAATCTCATTTCAATCATTATAAGACCTTTGATTATGTTATCTTGTTCTAAAGTTTCTGAGTTTATGCCTTTGTGTTTGATCATGGAATTTGCTATGGAGTAGTTTGGTTATACTTGTTTGGAATAATGTAGATATTGATATGGAGTGTTTGGTATTTGCAATATAGTTATATAATTTTGCTTATGAGTTTGTTTGAATTATAACATGTCTAAATAACTTGTTGATGAATCATAACCGGATTTGTTCCAAATGTTAATGCGCATATATGTTTGGTATTTCATAATTGACAACTATGAATAAACATGTTAAATAGACTTGTAATGATTGATTCAAGAGTACGGATCGAAAGGGCTCTTATGAACAAATTCGAAAAATCATATTTATAACAAATGGTTTATAATGGCTCGGTTTATATTCATTGGCCGAAAGGATGTGTTAAACCGTGATGTATACAATTTCATGATATTACCCATTGAATTGGAATTGTATGAACTTTGATTTTGTTTTCTATTGCTTTAATATCTACCCGGTACTCCATACACTCCATTGAAATAGATACTAGTTCCGAACAAGTGTTGTTTTTAATCTTATTGAATTCGCTTAATCATTTTTCATGTTACTTGTTGCTTATATGGTATTTTGGGACGTGACAACCCTTTACCACTTTCATGTTACTTGCTATTACATAGATTCTTCATAATTGAAAACACTCAAATCTTAGTGAACGACCTCGGCTTACCAACCAAAACTAACTACATATGAAAGGGTCATACTTGCCCGTGTGTTCTTAGCTTAATTCGGTAATCCTTGTTATAAATTTAAAACTAGTAGTCGCGAGATACATCAAACGCCTAATAGATATATAAGCAATAACGCCCAAAGTAGTAAGCTTCTAATCAGAAAAATTAAGTACGATAAAAAATATAGAAAGATTTCGACCGAAAAGTGCACCCTTCCCATCGTCTACCACAACTACTTTTGCACACAGCGATCTAACAGATTGGTAAATGAAATGACAAATGATCTAAATTGCACACACATTTAGTACCTCCCAAAGTGGTCATCCCCCAATCACAGCTCACCACAAATATGATCCCACCAAAAACCTGAGACTTGATCATTACACTGGTTATATCCCATGGTCTAAGAGCTCGCTGAGCAGAATCCAAAATAATATTAATACTAATCCTGTAAACCCCTTTAGTACGCCATTTCGATAGTGAAACATATAAGCGTTAAGAATGGTAAAGCCAAAAAAGAAGCAATGACTCGTGGCGTTAGCAAATAGTCAACCACCTATAAAAATACACACATGAAATTATTTACGTACGTAGTTATGTATATGGCCAAGTTTAATAAACTATAGATATGACATAGTTTTCATTATTCAAATAGACACTTTGTAAACCCAAAACATCTTAGTATTGTCTATTTCTATAAAAAGATAACAATATTTTATTTGCCTTTTGGATGTACTTATTTGAATTTCAAATGATGTTATGGACTGATGGCCCTGTATGTGTCGTATATTCCACGTAATACTCTATTAATCATTTGGTTGCAAAATATGTGTCAAAATAGTTAGATTTAACTTTAATAGTAATTCGAATCTTCACTTCCAATAAGCATTTTAAAGAGAAAGACACCTCGTGTTACTATTTTGTAGAATAAGGATAGTTTGTACGTAAAGTGTCAATTTGCTCAGAAATTTTCATTGCTCCTAATTTTGTAGCAAATGCACTACCAATACAACAGTGATCACATGGCTTAACTCTCGTGTGAAGGCTAAGGCTAGTACACCACCCACGGGTCAGTTTAGACCTAATCTTGTAAATTCTCTCATGAATAGGATTGTGAAGGCCATTCCTACAAAAGCCACTGTCAAGAGACAGAAACCTACTGATTTTGGACCGACTTTTTCTAGCTGTTGGAGGGTCTTTTCCATTGGTTGTTACGTGTGAGCACTCTCATTATTACTTGCTCAGCCAATACAAAAATGAATTAACCCATTTCCATAGGTACCCCGGAGGTGACAACTTGCTGAATAATGGGTCAAGTTCTTGAAATGGTTTGTCATTTGTGTCTAGAATATCTTCATACACAGATATAGCTGATGGATGACCATCCTCCGCCATTGCATTTGCACTTGGGGATTCATATTTTTGCTAAGGTTAGAAAGAATTTGTTTCTGTTAAAAATTGCGATATTCTGACCAAACAATATAGCAACAAATTAATGCATAATCTGTTTTAATAAGCAACCCCTTTTCTTTTTGGAATGATAGTATATCACATAGCTTATAAGCAATCCTAATCACACCTTCATTAATGCAACCAAGTTTCACTTCTTTTTATCAACAATGTAACTAAGTTAATTTGTTACCAATTTTATGTGACTATGAAATAAGGCAACTAAATAAGTTAAACCAAATACCCCCTTAATTCTACACACACATACGTACAAATTTTGGCAGCCACGTAACAAAAGCAATTGTATATCAATGAAGAAAATATATAACAACTAAGAAAGGGTCAAAAGTAGCTCCATTTCAGGCTACTACTTTCAATAATCGATCAATGTGGTCTAATATAAATATTAAAAAAAGTAACTACAAAGGGCCTAAGAATCTAAAATGATATCATGTAATAACCTTGATGACTTTTCATCTTGTTGTTGACGTTGCAACCTTTGCCGCTCCACTGCAGCCTTGATGTTGATCACGCCATTGTAGAAAACATTTGTACCTGAAAAAGTGGTGCCGTGTTATCAATTCAAAACTTACGTCATAGTTCGAGAAGTAAGAAACTGATAAACTAAATACATACTAAAACTTCAAAAAAGAAACTGTAACTACTGATAATTTGAGGAAAAAGACTCATTATTTTTTTATAATTTGGTGAACATAACTATTTATATCAATCAGTTTATAGATGTGGAGAACGGAATGTGAATTTCCAGATTCAACCTTAGTCATACCTCATTTAGGGAGTCGCTTTGCTAGATCCGCAAATCATTCTTGCCATTGAAGGGAGGGAATTTTAGGACCATCAAGACAAATGAGCAAGTTTGTGCAACCTAGAAAATAAAATTATATGTGTTTAACGGGAGAGGATTCTCTCAAGTTATTTATAACTTGATGGATCAAGTTGTAAATATCAACCATTGGATTAAATCCAATGGTTCAAATCATCTCATGTTCTTTTGATTTGAGCCATTGGATTTGATCCAATGGTTGATAATTGCTTAACTTGATCCATCAAGTTATTTATAACTTGAGAGGATCTTATCCCGTGTTTAACAAAATAACAAACATGATTAAATAACTGCAAAATCTTGAAAATAATTTTTGCGGCCTGACCCACTGAATGCAATATATTTCAATATGTAGTTTAATATGTAGTTTCCATGCCATGCTTAAAATCATATACATGTGTGATCTGACCCACTGAATGCATATATTCCAACATTTAGTTTCCATTAGTTTCCAATATATTCTATCTTGACATTTATGTAATCTACACACATGCATACATAAATAGAAATGATGTGTCTAAACAACATATTTAGGCCTGGAAGTATCTAGATTAAAGTTGTAACAAAGTGTAAAACTAAAAGCAGGCTACGGACCTGGATACCATGAAATATGTTCCCTAAAATTCCAAGGTCCAACTCCAAGGATAGAGGCTGAAAATTCACACAGAAATTACGGCAAGTATGTTCCAAACAGAATTAATTGCAAACGGAGTGATTTACATACCTTGTGTCTTGCCTAATAATTAAGTGGATTCTCAGCAAAAAATGTAGCCAGCACAACTCGGTTTGTCGTCTGTTCCTTTTCTTTGTCGTCAAACCTCTGCCTTTCAACTTGCCCGCCCTTTGGGCTAGTTTGAAAAATTATCCAAGAAAAAATTAGTAACATAGTTTTTACCGTTAAACTTAATGTAATATTCACAATAAAAATAAGTTTATGTAAGTCATAATCATAAAAGGAAAAACGATACATATAAAGTAGTAATACGCTATTAGTCTATTAGTAAGCTATAACACTCTTCCAATATGCTTAGCCAAACACGCCTTCATTTAAGAACCTTGTCATTTTTTGAGCATAATGTGTAATTTTTAGTATGAGTGAGAAGGACCAGCTTGCAAACACTTAATTTTTTTATGTTGATTTATTCGTTTGGGAAGGTTTTATGCAATTAAATACGTATTGGACAGCTTTTTACCCGTTTGGCCCGATAGACTGATATGCTTTGTTCGATATAAAACATTACCCAATTCGACCCGTTTATATCTAAATGGGTCAAAATTGAAAACTTTAGTCTTAAGAGATTATAGGGATACATGTCAAATGGTGAAATATCTCAAAAAGCGTATTTTTATGCAAAAGATCTCCTAATCAGTTGCTAAAATATGGTAGATTGCTACCCTACATGATAGTCAATGCTACCCTCGTGAACAATCCGTATAATATACTCTTTCATTATGTCAGACGAGAATGTATAAAGTTTACGTGGTATCCAGGTGATCATGTTCAATCTTGTTTAGAATAATGGAGAAAATGAGAAAGTTGCCCTTTTCAAACTCACATTATTATTCTCCGGAGTTTGTAATTTATAACATTATACCTGGTTCCGTGGGATTTAAACCATTGTTTGCCTGCATAGGGTCTGGCATGGGATTTTTTGATCTAGTCCCCATGGTCAGCATCTTCAAGGATATCTTACGAAGATAATCAAACTCCAAGTCGAATGAATCAAAGTGTTTAGGTTCCAAAGTGTGTTATCAAAAGACTATGCCCATTTTGACATATCTACTTCTGCTAAATCTTTGTTCCACAAATGCAAACGGCAAAAACTACAAAAAGAAAAAGATAATGATAAATAGAGCACACACGAATAGCGAACCTGGCTTGTCGCAACATCATAAATCAGCTGTTCAAACCGCATAGTTATTTTGATATTTTCTTGTAGCCCCTCACGTCCAGAAAAAGGAAGGTGACTTATGATAGTTTCCAATCTATGCAAGATCAACATGACTCAGTTAAATTAAACTCAGAACACAACACTAAGTTGTGTGCATAGTAAGCAAAGAAGTCCAAATCGGCCATAGAACAGAGTTGAATTTTCCTCTTCAACAGAGTCATAAATGTGCAGGTTCAATTATATATCATTGACCACATTTTCATCAGGCCTTATTATATTATGCATCAAATCAAGAGCCTTACAGTGAAACCGAAAGTAACCATTATACATCAAATTAGTATCTATTAGTGCAAGTTAGTAAATCCATGACAGCACATGTATGTACCATCCACCGCTATCTATCTTTTAGGTCGTTAAACTATACAGTTTACTATTCTAAAACATTATCAGGAAAATGTTGAAATATAGTAACAACTAACAATCATATGCATTAAAATTCCTTTCATCATAATAGCTAAAGATCCGGTATACAGAGTAAATCGACATAAGTGAGGATACTATCAGACCTACAAAGGGCACCAACTCATCTTTATAGCAATCCATTTAGTCTACTCTACTAATGACAGCAGTAAACATCACAACTAAGGAAACATCCGACATTCCAAACAGATCACCACAACCAATATCATAGATCACGTATCAAAACAAAATTTTTGAGAGAACAATATAAATACATACATCTTGTTCACGATCCTTTGCCGTGAATCTGCTTGTAGCTGAGCCCTCCAATCACCAGATTCCATCGATGGTATAATGTTCTGTTGAGTGTTTGAAGACCCTTGTAGAGGAGAGACCAAATTTTCCTACATTCTTCCCATGTTATTCTGTTGCATTCCTCCCATAGAACCTTGCTACTGTGGGGCCCCAGGTTTCCGCCCATTTCTTTGGAAGATAGCAATAATCTGCTTTTCGTAAGTAGAATTTCACTTAGACATTTCATCAAACATTTGGTGTACAACAATTTCTTTTACAAAAACAACATCAAATTACATAAACCTTAAAACTTTTCAACACCCTTTAACAAAAAACGGACGAAACATATGCATATATCATAACAAAAACAATACAAAAATCGAAATCTAAAAATAAAATAGGAAACTAACCTGTAACAACCAAAAATTCCGTGAATGACCGAGTGATGTATAAAAAACAAACATATTGTAAATATTATGATGATGAAGAATCATAAAACCAATAACCCCAAACAGCAAAACGATCCATATAATATTTTTCATAATTATTGATTAATACCCAAATTAGGTTCCATGGTTTTTGTGTATTGTGATTAAAATGATGATTTACGAGAAGGTTGATATTCTTTTGTGATTAATAAGGTTATATGATGAATTAGGAGCAATTAATTTGATAGCGTATTTCGAATATGTTTTGAAACTGACGGTGTGTTCTCCAGTTTTTATTAAAAGAAAAGAAAAGAAAGGAGAAGAAGAGAAGTGAAGAAGAAAGGAAAAGAAACGACTTCCTTCCTTTCCTCCCAATTATGGGCGGAAGATTTAAGCTCTTATCTTCTTCACACATCCTTTCTTTTCCTCCCACTTAAAAACTCAAGAACACAACATCATCTTTAGTTCTTTCCATTTCCATTCTTTTCTCCTCAATTTTAAACTCAAGAACACACCGATGTGTTTAATGCTTTGAGAAAAAATATGATGATCGGACGGTTCAAAAAGTTTTGGGGATTTTAGGTGTCACGTGTCATTTTTTAAGAATTTTGAGACAAGATGTGATTTAAACAAACCTTCCTTTATATAGAGCAGGATATACGTTTCATTCCTATGTAAGATCAGTTTTTCATGTTCCAACAGTCACATTTGTGACTACTACTGTATTAGATCATCAAATACAGTACTCACGAGGTATATCAAAAATATTATGACATTATCCACGTTATTATTTAACAAAAATTTCAAGTTCAAACAAAAAAGACATCGCAAGTAAAAATTGAATTTGTAATGTAGTTTGATGGACTCGACACGTATATATAAGGTTAAACAGACGGCAAGCAACACATGTTAATTTATGGGGCCACTTGTCACTGATTCCCGCCAGGGCGGACATAAACAACCGAACACTCGTTAAACACTATCAAAACTAGAGAACCTATGTATGTTAGAACATCACGACTCTATTTTCCTCAATTTACAAGCAGACAACGAAAAGTCATCGGTGAACTGTGAACATGAACCGAAAAAGCTCCGGCATCACCGCGGGCAACCCTATTCGGTGCAAAGGTAACTCCCCATTGTTTCATATCCACCTAAACAAGAAGTTTGTATTATTTTTCGGGCCAATATATTAAGGTTATTATTCTATTTTATTATGTATCCGTATTACTATAGGGGATAGCTTGACTATAATTTTTGTAGCTAATTAGCTACAATCCTACATTAAAAATACACTAGCAATGATTCTGAGACTCACAAAAAAGAATCAGGTCCACAAAAGTAATCAATGACCCACATTTTTAATGCAAAGTTGTAGCCAATTGGCTACAATTAATTGTATTTAATATATTCCCGTTACTATAAAAGAGAAATGGTCTATCTTTTAATCAGTCGTTTAACATCGAGTTAAAAAGTGGGCCATTAATCTATATATCCATATAAGATTGAAACATATGATATAAGAGGATAGGTAGGAGAATAAGTATGAGGATATTATTGAGATCAACACAAATATCACCATAATATTAGGAGATCTACTTTCCTCTAATATATGCTTGTCTACAATTATATATATTCTGATCTTATGTAATTTATATTATTATGAAATAAGAAACCAATAGACCTCTCCAAATTTGTCATGGTTTCAGAGCCATAAACCCTAAAACAAATCAAAACCCTACCGCACCTTCCTCATGGCCGGCGATGCAGAACCGTCCGGCAACCCCAAACAGGAGGGTGTAGTCGACATCAATTCTCCATTATATATCCATCCCTCCGATTATCCCAAACAGATGCAAGTAAACGATGTCCTGACCGACACCAACTACATTGATTGGTCTCAAGAGATGATGAACTTTCTCTTTGCCAAAAACAAGGTTGGTTTCGTCGATGGATCCATTAAAAAACCCGACAAGAAAGCCGCAGACTATATGCAGTGGATGCGTTGTGATGCCATGGTTAAAGGGTGGCTTACAACAGCCATGGAAAAGAATATCCGAAGTAGTGTCAAGTATGCCGCCACAGCCACTGAAATCTGGGAAGATTTGCTTGAACGATTTGGAAAAGCGAGTTCTCCTCGCGCGTATGAATTAAAACAGAATCTCTCTGTCACTCAACAAGGCGATGCATCTGTGTCAACCTATTTTACAAAGTTGTGTAGCATCTGGGATGAGATGCAATCAGCGCTATCTATTCCCACTTGTACGTGTGCTGGTTGTGAATGTGGTCTTGCTAAGAAGATGATTGAAGTTCGGGAGAAGGAGAAATTATATGAGTTTCTTATGGGTCTTAACAGCGACTTCTCGGTCATTCGAACCCAGATTCTTGCCACAGACCCAACACCGACCCTGGGAGCAGCCTACCATCTCGTTGCTGAGGATGAACGACAGCGAGCGATTGTTGCTGATAAGAAACCAGCGGCTGACTCGGCGGCTTTCAAGGCATCCACTTTTGGTCGACGTGATGCATACAACGGGCCACGTCGCGACAAGCAAGACAAAACTTCTTATAAGGAGACCAGAACTAATAATGATACACTACCACATTGCACTGAATGTGGCAAGGACGGACATGTTCGCGATGGATGCTTCAAGATCATTGGGTATCCCGAGTGGTGGCCTGGTAAAACGAAGAAGGAAGAAAGTAAAGCTAAGGCAGCATGCATTGGAGTTAATGTTAGTCCCATTCCTGGTTTGACAAAGGAGCAATACGATAGCTTTTGCAAACACTTTTTTGAAACAGGGAAGATCACTAAGGAAGGTAACCCTCCAATGGCCTTCATGGCAGGTAAGAGTGATTATGGCAATGACTGGATTATGGATTCGGGTTCCACTGAACATATCACACACGATCCCGAAATCCTTGAAAATAAGATTGAAACTAGTAGTGAAAATCCTGTTGTTATTCCCAATGGTGCATCCATACCCGTGCAAGGGAAGGGCGAATGCACATTGAAGGGGGGGACTAAAATTGATGGGGTTCTTTACATTCCAAATTTCACTTGTAATCTTTTATCTGTTGGCCGTCTAAGCCGTGACCTTCAATCGGCTATAACTTTCTTCCACGATTTTTGTGTCATGCAGAAACTCCATACGAGGAACTTGATTGGTGTGGGTGAGTACAAGAATGGTCTCTACCGGATGGGGATGCTTGGAGTCAAGAGAAAAGCCTTGATGACAACCGTCGACATTTGGCATAAGAGACTAGGTCATGCTTCGGTGACAAACTTACCAGATTGATTTCCTTAGACGTACTTCTTTCAATAAACTATGTGATTCATGTTCCAAAGCAAAACACACTAGACTTCCTTTTTCGATTAGTGAAATTAAAACTCATGATTGTTTTGAATTGTTGCATTGTGATGTTTGGGGAAAATATCGAATTTCTTCTTTTACGGGTGCAAATTACTTTCTTACCATAGTTGATGATTTTAGTCGAGCCGTTTGGGTTTTTTTGTTGAAATTCAAACACGAGGCTAGCAAATATCTTGTTAATTTTTGCAACATGATCAAAAATCAATTTGGAAAATCGGTTAAAAGAGTTCGAAGTGACAATGGGGGGGAGTTCACCTCGAATGAACTTGTTCAATTTTATGAAAAGGAGGGAATATTGCTAGAGACTACCACTCCACACACTCCACAACAAAACGGAGTTGTGGAACGCAAGCATACACATCTCCTTGAGGTGGCTCGTGCCTTTAGATTTGAGGCCAACATTCCTAAACAATTTTGGGGTGAATGTGTCTTATCTGCCACTTACATAATAAATAGGCTTCCTTCCAAAGTCATAGGTAAGAAGACTCCATATGAGGTGATTTTTAGAGAAAAACCAGATTATGGGTTTATGAGGATTTTTGGTTGTCTCGTGTATTTTAAAAACAATGACACGAGAGGGGATAAGTTTGAAGTAAGGGGGAGACCAGGGGTGTTCATGGGTTATTTGCAAGGGACAAAGGGATACAAGATTTTCGACATTGAAAGTAAGAAAATGATGGTTTCGCGAGATGTTAAGTTTCATGAGAATAACTTTCCTTTTTGCAACAAGCAAGTAGAGGCAGATCATGATGATCCTTTTGAGATACATGGTGGGCATCAGACTTATGTTGATGATTTCGTATCTACTCAAGTAGAAACCGGGTCAACATTGCCCGAAACTGAAGTCATTGAGGTAAGTTCAGGTGATACAGCTCAAGATATGGATGTTGCTGAAACCGTAAATCTCCAAACCCACATTCCAATGGTTACTTCTGATCCGCCGGCTGGTTCAACACGTGAGAAAAGGATCAAAGTTCAGCCTAAACACCTTGCTGACTACCAAGTAGCACTCCCTTCTTCGGTTGACCATTCACGAGCTCCACCAAATCAAGAATCCTCTATGGTACACCCTCTATCCAATTTTGTTTCTTACAATAATTTTTCTACTTCTCATAAAGCTTTTCTAGTGGCCATTGATGTAACCAATGAGCCAAAGTTTTTCCATCAAGCTGTTAGAGATGACAGGTGGAAAGAAGCTATGAAGAGAGAAATTAAAGCCCTTGAACAAAATAAAACTTGGACTCTTGAACGTTTGCCCGAAGGAAAGCGTGCCATTGATTCCAAGTAGGTGTACAAAGTAAAATATAAGCCTAATGGTGAGGTTGAAAGGTATAAAGCTCGACTCGTTGCAAAGGGCTTTACACAAATGGAGGGCATTGACTATCATGATACTTTTGCTCCAGTGGCTAAACTGGTCACAGTTCGAACCCTCTTGGCAGTGGCGGTTAAGAAAGATTGGATCATTCATCAGCTTGATGTGAATAATGCATTCTTGCATGGGGATTTAGATGAAGAAGTTTACATGAAGATTCCACAAGGATTCGCAAAGGAAGGAGATGATCGAGTTTGTCGACTAAGGAAATCATTATATGGCTTGAAGCAAGCTTCACGTAATTGGTATCACAAGTTTACCGATGCTCTTCTTGCACTTGGTTTTAAGCAATCTAAGGCTGATCATTCTTTGTTTGTTCAAGACAAAGGAGATGATTTTATCGCGTGTCTCATATATGTTGATGATGTCGTGGTGGTAGGTAACAACTCATTGAAAATTCAACACGTCAAAAGCGAACTCCATAAAAGATTTAGTATTAAGGATCTTGGCATCCTAAATCAACGAAAATACATCCTCGATATCCTCGAAGATTGTGGCTTACAGGGATGTAAACCAAGCTCTTTTCCTTTTGAGCAAAATTTGAAGCTTGGCCGAGCAGAGAATGAACCGAAGGTCGATGCTGGAAGGTATCGTCGCACAGTTGGGAGACTTTTATATCTCCAAGCTACCAGACCGGACTTAACTTATTCTGTGAACATTCTTAGTCAGTTTGTTGCGGATCCACGTCAGCCACACCAAGTAGCACTTGAACGGGTTCTTTCGTATTTAAAAGGAACAGCGGGGATGGGTATATTGCTTCCTCGAAAGGGTGATCTCACACTTGATGCATACTATGATTCTGATTGGCTTGGTTGCCCTTATACTCGAAGATCACGCACAGGGTATTTACTTGTTTTTGGAGGTGCACCGATTTCTTGGAAGACCAAGAAGCAATCAGTGGTGTCTCGTTCATCGGCAGAAGCTGAGTATCGATCTATGGATTCCACTGTTAGTGAAGTAATTTGGGTCCGTTGGCTATTAAGTGAGCTAGGAATTCCTTCATCACAACCAACTCCTATGTTTTGTGATAATAAAGCTGCTCGACACATTGCAAATAATCATGTATTTCATGAACGCACCAAACATGTGGAGATGGATTGCTATTTTGTGCGAGAACGAGTTGAGTCAAAGGAGATTGTGCCTCGTTCTATTAATACAAATTTGCAGATTGCTAACCTTCTCACCAAGGGTCTTGGAATGAAACAACTATCGTTCTTGCTTGACAAGTTGGGTGTTCGTAACCTTCACGCTCCAACTTGAGGGGGAGTATTGAGATCAACACAAATATCACCATAATATTAGGAGATCTACTTTCCTCTAATATATGCTTGTCTACAATTATATATATTCTGATCTTATGTAATTTATATTATTATGAAATAAGAAACCAATAGACCTCTCCAAATTTGTCAGATATATCATCTCCTGTAAGTTTAAAAATTAAAGAAATAGCTACATGCTTATGGTCAAATGAAATATTTTGGGCCAAACTATGTCTAAGCATAACAAAAGTTATGATCCTTTGAAGTCGAAGCTTGGGATGTGACGTTCTTGATTTATATGAAGGACTAATGGATGAATGTGTTTATGGCAGCTGCTATTGCTAGGAAGGCAGGGGAGCCATTGGTGATAGAGGAAGTGATTGTTGCCCCATCTAAATTGCGTGAAGTTCGTATTAAAATCATATGTACATCGCTTTGTCATAGTGATGTTACCTTTTGGAAAATGGAGGTAGATAGTCCTTGATTCCAAAATTGCGATATGTTCTATATTCGTTTTAGTTGAACCCACCAAAAGTTTTGTTGATGTTTAATTAACGGTTTTGTTTTTTGTATTCGTGAAGCATCCTCCTGCTATTTATCCAAGAATATTTGGTCATGAAGCAGTGGGGTAAATATTTGTGATTAAATGCATGGTTTCAGATATGATGTTATGTATATATTATTATTGCAAAGTAAATAAAGCGGTAATTGACTACATCATTTGCTGTATCAAAGGGTTGTAGAGAGTGTCGGAGAAGGCGTACATGAACTTGTTGAAGGAGACGCTGTGATTCCAATCTTTTTACCGGATTGTGGTGAATGTACAGATTGCCTGTCCAAAAAAAGTAACCTATGTACAAAATTGCCCTTCCGTCTTTCTCCTTGGATGAACAGAGAAGATACTAGCAGGTTTACAGACATGAATGGAGAAACAGTGTACCACTTCTTGTCGGTGTCAAGTTTTAGTGAGTACACCGTGGTTGACATTGCTCAATTAACCAAAGTTGATCCAGCAATCCCACCAAACAGAGCTTGTCTATTAAGCTGTGGAATATCAACCGGTAAAGTGTATTATTCGTGTGATACATTTTTCATTATTATTGGATATGGCAAAATGGGTGGCTTAGACGGGTTAAGTAATGTGTAACTTGCAAGAGTCAAAATGGGTAAATTTTACATATGAGGTTGGGTTGACATGAATCTTCTTTTGTCGGTTTTTTATTTTATTTTTTGAAGATAGATATTTTTTTTTCGTTAATGCTACAAAAGCTAATATATCAAGTTTGACCGAGAAACTTAAATATGATATAGGAGTATCATTTATAGGTGTTTTTTTCCCCGTGAGACTTCAGTTTCTAAAAATCCATCATGCTTTCAGGAGTGGGTGCTGCCTGTAAAACAGCCAAGGTGGAAGCTGGATCAACAGTTGCTGTATTTGGACTTGGTGCAGTTGGGCTAGCCGTATGATTCTTGCTCATTTCATATCCATATTATCATTTCATATCAATGGATTTTGCATAGATTATGTGGCATGGTTTCAACATAGTTGAACAAAAATCTTCAATTTTAACGTGGCGTATATCTCAGTGAAAGCATAATGGCCATGATATGTGTTCACAAGTTGCTGAGGGGGCAAGACTATGTGGAGCAAAGAGGATTATCGGTATTGATGTGAACCAAGATAAATTTGAATTAGGCATTTGGTGTCTTTTTGACTTATACATGTCGACCAATCCATGGTGACACACATATTTTACTTACAAAATATCTACTTATATCTATTGTTTATTGTATAATACAAACTCATTCAACACATACATCAAAAGTTCTAAAAGTGTAAACTAATATCTCTTGCTCTCTTTTCTCTCCAAAACCGGCAGCCCAAGACCAAGAACTAAAAGTGTAAACTAATATCTCTTGCTCTCTTTTCTCTCCAAAACCGGCAGCCCAAGACCAAGAAGGAAGGAATCATCACAATAATTTTCTAGACAAAGTTATTTAACAATCTAGTATCACTCTTTGTAAAGGTTTTGTAATAAAAACCTAAGGTGATTAGGAAAAATCCATTGTCCTTAAACCTCATCATATTTCTTGTAAGCAGTCATATTCATGTTTTTATTTCATATTCATTATTATGGTCATATCATTTTATTTGAGAAACATGCAAGTTATGTGATGTTTATACCACTTTTTAAGGTTTTTAAGTGTTAAATATATATAATCCATCCTATAATTACTCCTTGTTATATATTATTTTTGGTGATGCCTAGGAACCCATGACACCCTAAGAAGGTGTATGGTAGGATTAGAATAGCTTCGGGGTTGTTTTGAATGGGTTAGAATAGGTTTGGCGCGAGAAAAACTCATTTCGACAAGTTTGCAAAAGGGTCTGTCCTTAAAATTAAATTCTGGAAAATCCGACAGTAGGTAAATATTTTTGGCTTAGATATTTGGAAAATATACTTTAAAACGAAAACGTGGCCGCTTGAACGGATTAAAACGGAGCTATAACGAAGAAGTTATGAATTTTTCAAGTTGGCGCCGAAAAATATAAATTTCTGGAATTTCAGCAAACATTGTTTATTTTGTATGAGTCAAAAATGAAGCTTGGACGTTGTAAATTATGTCGAATTGTCAAAAATATGTTGGTATACTTTGATACAAAGCTAAGGACCTTTAAAACGTAGAAAACGGATTTGTAACGATTAAATTATACACGTTTACAAAAGTTGCCGTAATTTTATTATATAAGAAAAACTATATTATTTCTAATAGGCAAGTTTTACGGCAAAACTAGAGACCAAGTTAAAGGTTGTTTTTAACATCGAATTAGAACTTTTTATAAAGAGATGTCTTCTAATAAAAGTAAGTTCGCCAAGTATATTTATCAAAATGTCCGACCGTTTGATTAGCGGAGTTGTAATAAATAAATTATGGTCACTCAAACTTGGTCGAAAACCATCCTTAAACTATATTTTGGGACATAAGTACCATACTTAACCTCTATTTTTCTTTATGTTCGAGACCTCTAGGATGGAAATGCATGTACTAAAACTTTGAGATAATGGTACGAGCTTCCCAAAACCGTTGAGTTTGTTTCCTAACGCTCGACGTGCACCATTTTACGACTAGCTTTTAGAGGCCGTTTTTGTCACTTTCATGGAAATTTCAACGACATTATGTTACGACGAAAAGTTATATTTTCATAATAAATCACTAAATGATTATCGTAGGATATCATTTCGACGTAAGTACTTGTAAAGTACTTGGTAACTGGGCAATATGTCATAAACATATATTTCGACGATAAACTTTATTTTCCAAAATGTACAAGTGGTATGGATATCATATGAGTTTGCATGCACGACATTGTTTCATGACTTATATTAGAGCATATCATTCATATTAGGTTGCGGATAGAGATCGCACCTCATTTCAGTGTATCTACTTTTGTCACCATAACTATTGCAACAGGTGAGTAATCACATCCCCTTTTTACCGTTTTACTATATTTTGGGGCGAAATGCATGAACCATTCTTGAGCTAAATTGTTTACTACTTTTATTAACTAGTTTGACTAGAACTTGTGAACTTGAATCAAATCCTTGAACTTAATTATGAAATAATGCCTTACTTGAACTTATTGAACCATACATGTTATGACCTTGACCTAAAATCTCCTATGTTCGGAGCATCACTATAAAGTCTCCTATGTTCGGAGCATCACTATAAAGACTCCTACGTTCGGAGTATATCTTTGGGAAGAGGCACCCAGTATATCTTTGGGAAGAGGCACCCAACATAACTTTGGGTAGTGGCACCCAGCATAATTTGGTTTCATCAGAAGCATCATTACAAAGTCTCCCTTGTTGGAGCAGTGCAAAGTCTCCCATGTTCGGAGCATTCCTGAATTATTATATGCGTGGTACTATATTATGAACCATTATGATCACAATGGAGACTTTGCACTTATTGAACCATCATAATGGTCTTGAACTCAATAAGTTCAAGTAATATAGTATGATCACATGAACTTATTGAACCATTATGATGGTTCAAAAAATAGAGGGACAAAATGAATATTCCCTATGGATGTGACCCCATAGGGAGGGTTTATATAGTACAACCCCATATAAATGAGGAATTGATACTAACACCACATTTTTT
Source organism: Chrysanthemum makinoi (assembly GCA_910596185.1). Classification (NCBI taxonomy): domain Eukaryota; kingdom Viridiplantae; phylum Streptophyta; class Magnoliopsida; order Asterales; family Asteraceae; genus Chrysanthemum; species Chrysanthemum makinoi. The sequence goes on from OU343224.1 coordinate 6,852,950, forward strand.
GATGCATGCATCACAATTTGTGCATTATAATTTATACCGTACAATACTGTAATGCACAAATTGTGATCCATGCATAAAAAAAATGGTGCGAGTATCACCTCCCTCCCTCATTATTCATTAAATGACTTTTCATATGCATTTTCTATAGCATAAAGTTGTTGGTTAAAACAGATAATTATTGAGATGACCAGTGGGGGTGCGGACTATTGCTTTGAGTTTGTTGGTTTGTCGTCCCTAGTCCACGAAGCCTATGCTTCATGTAGAAAGGTCCATTCTTAGTCACAATGCTCTATATTTGTATAAAGTTGCAAATATTCGAAAAAATAAAACATTCAACTGGCGTACTTGAAGCTTATATCTTTGTGATTGTAATCTTAAGGGACGGGGAAAAACAGTGGTGCTTGGACTTGACAAATTGGACGCGACGCTGACTTTCAACTCTTTCGAGGTACTTCACAGTGGTAAATCTCTCATGGGATCCTATTTTGGAGGTCTCAAACCAAAATCCGATATCCATATCCTTGAAAAACGCTACTTGGATAATGTAAGTATAATGTCTTCTTTTTGGCCGACCCTTATTTGCCTTTAAAGATCATGCTAAAAGGAAGATTGTGTTAAAAGTTCTGACAAGTTAAAATGATATAGATTTTTATTCTCTAGCTGTAATATCCTTCATATAATTTAGGGCAAATCGCATAAAAATGTACTCATCTTATGTCTAATTTCAATTAAATGTACTATTCTTTTTTTTTCTCAATTTAAGATACCCGACTTTTTTTTTGGGCCGATTTAGGTTTTTTTCTAACTTCCGTTAACTATTTCGTTAGTAAATTACATGTTTGGTCCTTGAGTTTGTATAGGCATTACATGTTTGGTCCTTCAGTCCGTTTTTGCACATTAACAAAAAAAAGTTTCGAAATAAAAATTTTTTCAAAAAAAAATTTTCGAAATATTTTTTTTCCAAATTTTTTTCAAAAGCAATTTTTCGAAATATTTTTTTTCCAAATTTTTTTCAAAAAAACTTTTTCGAAATATTTTTTTTCTAAATTTTTTTCAAAAAAAAATTTTCAAAATATTTTTTTTCAAAAAAAATTTTCGAAATATTTTTTTGAATTTTTTTTTTTGAAATATTTCGAAAAAGTTTTTTTGAAAAAAATTTGGAAAAAAAATATTTCGAAATTTTATTTTTGAAAAATATTTTTTGAAAATGTGCAAAAACGTACTGAAGGACCAAACATGTAATGCCTATACAAACTCAAGGACCAAACATGTAATTTACTAACGAAATAGTTAACGGAAGTTAAAAAAAAAACTTAAATCGGCCCAAAAAAAAAGTCGGGTACTTTAAATTGAGAAAAAAAAAAAGAATAGTACCTTTAATTGAAATTGAATATAAGATGCGTACCTTTTTATGCGATTTGCCCTATAATTTAATGTATCTTATAAAATGCTTCATAAAGTTAAGGAGTTCATATCAAATTGTTGGAGAAAATATTGTTTACTTTGACCTCAAAACTCAACAAGCATTTTTTTTTATATTGTTAGCCGCCTAATCCTAAGGCGACTACCTTTTTGGATAGCCTGGAGTCGGCGAAGGGAACCTCTGTAGCCAATGGGGGAAAAGTTGTGATGTCCGGATTCAAAAAAAATGATGCAACACGAGGAGTTCCCAGCGGGTCACCCAAGCCATTATAAATCATCTAAGTCATTATATTAATAGAAATCTTTAAAAAATTAAGTTTACACACTTTCTACTTATATACTTATTTTTAAAATTTTGTAACATATAATAATTTAATGCAATGAATTTAATTTACTCATAATAATACATGATATTCTTATTAAATATAACTTATAGTTGGTGTAATTAAATTTGGGAGAATTATATATACCTATTAAAACTCAAAAACTTGCATATTTTTTCAAAATACAAGTTTTTTTAATAAATGACTAGCAGGGTACCCGCGCGTTGCGGCGGCGGGTACCCTGAAATAAATTTTTCCGGTGAATCATGTAATTTAGTTTATTATGTTCTTTTTGACAATAAATTTACGGATATCAAGAATTTCGTTTAGCCCGTACCCGTTCGGGCTCGAGCCCGTTGGCCCGTGCCTATTCTGGCTCGAGTCCGTTTAGCCCGCACCAGTTCGGGCTTAAGCCTACTTTGCCCGTTGACCATTCGAGCTTGAATATCTGTATAATGTGCTATATTATTTGTATTAGTGACATTTAATGCAGGGTTCCCGCGCGTTGTGGCGGCGGATACCATGAAATAAAATTTTCCGGTGAATCATGTATTTTAGTTTATTATATTCTTTTTGATAATAAATTTACGGATTTCAAAAATTTCGTTTAGCTCGTGCCCGTTCGGGCTCGAGCGCGTTTGGTCGGTACCCGTTTGGATCATACCCGTTCGGATCGAGTAATCAACAACCCAGTCCAAGTTTAGGATTTCCAATCAAGCCCAACAGAAGACAAAAAAAAAAAAAAAAAAAAAAAAAAAAAAAAAATAAATAAAAAAAAAAATAAAAAAAAAAAATACCCAATCCATAACCATTTGACAACCCGTATTAATAAGTGCACACTTATTATTCATTTACCCTAAATATACTCAACACAACACAAACCCTAAAGACAAATACGCCTCCACCAAACGATTCTCTCTCCAAAAACGGATCTGAAACTCAAATTAGCAACATCTTCATCTCATCTAATCAACAAAAAAAAAGCCATCTCATCTCAACATATCTTAATCAATCCAATTTTTTTTATTAAATTACTCGCGCCACCACCCTCCTACAGCAGCAACCAAAGACGCCCCACCCTACCACGTTTTTTTGGTACGTTTTTTTTATTCATCCGAATTTTTTTTTCACAAATATGCGTTTTTTGGTCTTAAAATAAAATAGATCAGTATTTTTTTTTAATAAATATGCGTTGTTGGTCTTAAAATAAAATAGAACCGTAATGTTTTTAATAATATGCGTTTTTTTTTGTCTTAAAAAAAATAGATCCGTAATTTTTTTTTGATAAATATGCGTTTTTTGGTCTTAGAAAAAATAGATCCGTAATTTTTTTTTGATAAATATGCGTTTTTTGGTCTTAAAAAAAATAGATCCGTAATTTTTTTTTGATAAATATGCGTTTTTTGTCTTAAAAAAGTAGACCCGTAATTTTTTTTTATAAATACGCGTTTTTTTGTCTTAAAAAAAATATATCCGTATTTTTTTTTTTCATAAATATTCGTTTTTTAGTCTTAAAAAAATAGATTCGTAATTTTGTTTCTTCATAAATACGCGTTTTTTGGTGATAAAAAAATAGTTACGTAAATTTTTTTTTCATAAATATGCGTTTTTTGGTGATAAAAAAATAGTTACGTAAATTTTTTAATATTTCAACTTGTCAAACCATAAGTTTTTAATTTTATAGATCCGATTTTTTTTGTAGATCTAATGATTTTATATTTGTAGATCTAACATTTTTTAATTTTTTTTGCAGCCGCCACTCTAGCCGGACAAGTAGCCGGAACAGTAGCCGGAACAGTAGCCGGAATCATATTTATTGCCGGAAATAATGGAGTATAGATTTGTACATTATGCTTTACATTTTGTATTAATTGGTGATGGGGTGTATTAATTTTTGGTCAAGAAGCTTGTATTAATGTGTTGTATATAATGCATTTGTGGTTGTAAGTCTGAAATTTTGTGCTTTAATGTGTTGTACATCATGCTTTATTACTTACAAGTCTGAAAGTCTGAAAATTAAATAGGAGAGAGAGTCGTTTGTGCATTATAAGTAGTAGTGATAGTGATGTACAATGCAAGTTAAGCATGTTTTGGATATATATGCAAATATGCAAGTTTTGGTGGGTATATATGCATTTGCCCCATTAAATTTTAGCTAATATTATAATTTGTAAAACTTATATTATTGATTTAAGATCATTTGGGGACAAAAACTTATTTACATACTAAGGGATCAATCTCCACCATCCATTTTTATTAGATCTAATGGGTGAGATTAATCCCAACAATAAAAAAACCCCATTTTCATCATTTTTTTTCAATATAAATATCTTTCAAACCGTTAATCGTCAATCGAAAAAAAATATACCATTACGACGAGCATTTAATTATTTTTCTATGCATAGGCACTTTGATATACTTTCGACAACAAAAAAAAAATCGTGTTTTTCTCCGTTTTTTTTAAAGTTTTTTTTCATTTTTTTACGTTACTGAAATTTGCATGAAAAATCATATATAATTTAACATTAATTTGAATACCACATGTGATATTAGTGTTAAATCATATATGATATGTATATCATATGTGATTTATCATATACTACATGATTTAACACTAGTATCACATATGATATTACATATCATATGTGATTTAACACTAATATCACATGTGATCTTCAAATTAGTGTTAAATCATATATGATATTTCATGCAAATTTCAGTTTCGAATAAAAACGAAAAAAAAAGACGAAAAAACGTGAAAAAAACGATTTTTTTCTTTTTTTCGAAAGTATATCAAAGTACCCGTCTATAGAAAGATAATTAAATGCTCGTCGCGATTATATAATTATTTTTGCTTAACGATTAACGGTTTAAGAGATATTTAAATTATATACGAGGAAAATTATTTTACATACCAAACTTTTCTTATATACCAATGGACTCATCTTCACCATCCATCTAAAAAGAAATCAATCACTGAGATTAAAAGCATTTTATTATTTTACTATTTTTTATAATTTAAATATCTCATAAACCGTTAATCGTTAAGCAAAAATAATTACATAATCGCGACGAGCATTTAATTATCTTTCTATAAACGGGCACTTTGATATACTTTCGAAAAAAAAGAAAAAAAATCGTTTTTTTCACGTTTTTTCGTCTTTTTTTTTCGTTTTTATTCGAAACTGGAATTTGCATGAAATATCATATATGATTTAACACTAATTTGAAGATCACATGTGATAATTAGTGTTAAATCACATATGATATACATATCATATATGATTTAACACTAATATCACATGTGGTATTCAAATTAGTATTAAATTATATATGATTTATCATGCAAATTTCAGTAACGTAAAAAAAATAAAAAAAAAAACTTTAAAAAAAACGGAGAAAAACACGATTTTTTTTTTTTTTTTTTTGTCGAAAGTATATCAAAGTGCCTATATATAGAAAGATAATTAAATGCTCGTCGTAATTGTATATTTTTTTTCGATTGACGATTAACGGTTTGAAAGATATTTATATTTGAAAAAAAAGATGAAAATAGGTTTTTTTTTATTGTTGGGATTAATCTCACCCATTAGATATAATAAAAATAAATGGTGGAGATTGATCCCTTAATATGTAAAGAATTTTTTGTCCTCAAATGATCTTAAATCCTATATTATTTAGTATTCATACTATAATTTTACCATCTACGTCATTTATAATGTACTACACTATTTATATTTCAAAATTTAGCATGTATGTTGAATAAGCGTTTGATGTGGAACCTACAACTTTTGAAGTTCTTTGAAATATTTTTAATTTAATTAGTTTTTATTTCGAATCTTTTCTACATAACCAACAACGACACCTTTTGAAATTTTCACCAAATTATTCCGCAAAAATAAAAATATATTTTTTATGAAAGTATATTTCTGCGAATTTGTTTGTGACAACTGATGCAAATGTGTTGAGTGTTTAGTTTTAATTATATCAATTAAAATATATTACACATACATATCTCATCTTTAATCTTAATATACAATTTTTATTTTTATCTTTAACTACTATAAAGTATTTATGCCTTTATGTTAATTGAAATCCCAAAAAGTTTAGACACTTCTATTTGTATACTTAGTTTTGAAATTTTAGAACATATAATAATTTAATGTAATAATTTAATTTACTCATAATAACTACAACATATTGTTATTAAATATAACTTTTAGTTATATAATTTAGATTTAGCTAATATTATAACTTCTAAAACTTAGGCTACCCACAATCGTGACTTGGGTCATCACTTGCCACATCAGCTTTTTCTCTCCGGCGATCAGACACGACCAAGTTGCCACAGTCGATGATCGAGTTTTTTGTTTTTTTTTCTTTTAGTTTTTTTTTCAAACGTTTTAAACAACAAATTTAAAATTCATTAAAAATAAAAACATTACAATACTAAATTCAAATAAACATTAAAAACATACGTAAATTATTCAAATAACATTAAAAACTTAAACTAATAATCTAAGTCGTAGCGTGCCTTGATTGTTGCCTTAATATCCATCAGTTCAGCTAGTTGTCGTGGGGGCAAACTTGGGTCGATTGGGTATTGTAGAAAATTAAGTCTTGCTGCCGGGATGATTGCACCATTAATGCCATTTGCTGTTTTTTAAGCTCAATTTTCTCTCTTTTCATCTTCAACTCTTTTTGCTCAACTTTATGTACGCATCTTCTATACCCTTACCTTTTCCCAGTTTTGTCGGCTTGAACTTGAAAAAGGTTTTGGCTAACGATTTAACAAATGATTCTGGTGGATCACGAGAGGAGGAGGATGATTTCTTCCTGGCTGCGTCACGACCTTCTGGTCTTGATTCTCTTGTGTTTTCCTCGTCATCAGAATCATCCACGTCGTGGAAATTCAAAGGTCCTTGTGTTGACCCCGAGGTAGTTGTAGAACCATTTGATTTCTTCCGACTATTCGTTCTAAAATCAGGCATCTCACAATGCTTCCAAGCATCATGAGTCCTCAAATTTTCCAACACTCCTCCAATGTAAAATCATGACCGTAAAGCACACGGTATTCTCAAAGAGATTTTTCTTTGTCGTCTGCATCATTCTCACCACTTCCATGATTTTGCTTGATATTATCCATGATAGCACAAAATTCCCAACCCAATTACGAATCCTATTCTTCCATTTGGTCGTGATCGAGTCGTAGGTTCTTTCTAAACCATTTTCCTTTTCAAAGTATGCTATCACCTCCTCCCAAAAGTGGTGCCTGTTGATAGCGTTTCCTCTCTGCGAATTTTCCGACACAAAAACCCAAGCTCTACAAAGCGCGATCTCTTCCGCCTTTGTCCATGGTTCGACCTTTTTGGTTGGTTCGGCCTTTTTGCCTTCGTCCTTCGCTTTTGTAGCAAGTCTCGAAGGCTTCTTTGGTTTGATGGGTGACGCCTCTTCGACATCGTCATCGTCTTCAACAGGAATGGAACCGTGGTATGAACCGTGACCCGAACCTTGCCCCATCGAAGCATCTTGACTCGTATAGTTTTGGGTCGAGTATTGTTGAGTCGGATACTCAGCCATATAATCCTCCAAATCCATTTCATGATTAGCACTACGAAGCGGGGAATAATCGTGATACGGTTGGGAAGAATACAAGAAGTCCATGTTAGGACGATACGACGACCCGCTTGGTTCTTGGTGATAATCCGTATTAGGACGTTGCGGTGGGACAAATGGACGATTAACGTAAAACGGGTTTTGATTTTGATTCGGTTGTGGTAGTCGTGATTGATATTCAAAAGTTGGTGGACGTAAGCGAATACCCCGATTTTGTGGTGGTGTTATGCCGGTTAATTCAAAATTGTTTTCTGGCGAGAAATTCAAATCTGATGCATTTTCGAGTAGTCGGGATCGTCGGTTTTTTGATTGGGGGTATTTTTCTTTGACATGGTGAATATGGATGAGAAGTAGTTTGAGGTTGAATTGTGTTTGAAATTGTGTGTTTAGAAGTGTGTTTGAGGTTGGTATTTATAGGATGTAAAGTGGTAAAAAATTAATTTTTTTTTTCAACGGTAACTTTTTAAATGTTTTTTGGATTTATGTGTTGTATACAATCGGTCGCATATTATTCCGGCGAGAAATTCAAATCTGATGCATTTTGGGGTAGTCGGGATCGTCGGTTTTTTGATTGGGGGGTATTTTTCTTTGACATGGTGAATATGGATGAGAAGTAGTTTGAGGTTGGAAGTGAATATAGATGAGAAGTAGTTTGAAGTTGAATTGTGTTTGAAATTGTGTGTTTGAGGTTGGTATTTATAGGATGTAAAGTGGTAAAGTTTTTTCAAATTTTTTTTTTTTTTTTTTCAACGGTAACTTTTTAAATGTTTTTTGGATTTATGTGTTGTATACAATCGGTCGGATATTAGATCGATATTGTTTCTTGGGCTCGACCGACCGATCTTCGACCAATCAACCACACTCAACTCGAACGATGTTTAAATCGATCGTCATGCTCGACCGACCGATATTTTCAGACCCATTGTATGCAGCCTTATATTCGTTTATTATTCATTGTTAATTTTATTATAAACGTTATTTATAAGCCGTTAAAAATCACTTTATCTACATAATATTACTCACTACCGACTCTATATTGCCGATATATCATAGGGCTATTTTATATGAAACATATATTTTGTCATTGCTTAAAGTTATTTCACCTAAAATTTTCGCCATATAAGGTTATTGTTATAGAAAAAGTATAATCCAAAACATTGATCGCTAAAAGTCTTAATTGTTCTATAAAAAGCATCAATTTAAGAGTTCTAAAAAATGAAATTTAATTCTCAGGAACTTCAACTTGACAAATTTGTGATACATGAGGTCGATTTCAAAGACATCAACAAGGCTTTTGATTTGCTCCTTGAAGGGAAGAGTTTACGGTGTGTGATCTGGATGAAAAAGTAATCGAACTTTGTTTAAACGTACAAATGAGTTGCTAATGTTTGGATCATTTGTAGCATGACGATTGTTATCTGTAAGTATATCCAATAAAGTGTGTTGTATCCTAAAGTGTGTTGTATGCAATGATTTGTTGATCTTCTCTAGATATCAATTATTCCAATTAGTGATTACGCATGGCATCACTGAAAATAAGTCTAATTGTCTCAGAAATATTAGTGGCTTATAGGGTACTACTAAATAAACCAAGGGTGAGTTTTAATATACCAAAATAATTATACAATCATTGACTTATTACATTAAAATAAAATCATTGACATTTTTTTATATTTAATACTGATATGAGTTTTAAGTGAAAGTCAAAAAAAGTCAACACAACACATTATCATAACTGATTTTCATATAACCATTTTGGCGTGAAAATTAGTTAACACCATTCCTTGTATAAATTCATTCACTTGTAATCATTTTAGATCATCTCTTTGAATTGTAAACAATTACTCTCTTGTAACAAACTCACTATCCTAATAACAAATCACCAATTTGTCCAATACTCTTTTCTAGTTCTTGAGTATTCACATATTGTTGAAGATCTTTACCATTTCTATAATTAGAGATCTAAAGATCATATTAAGTGGTATCAAAGCCTACAATCCTGCACCTATCTACTACATCAAATTGAATTCTGTTAGAATTCAGTTATTCCATCATAATCAGTTCTTGATCATCTTGTTCAAACACCAGTTCTTGATTTTTTGTTAACCACCACATTCACATACATTCTGATCATTTCAGTTCTTGAATTCTGTTCTTTTGTAAAAAGTAATCATGGTGGGCACAAGATCCACTGAGAATGCCAGAAGTGAACAAGATAGGCAGATTACAATGGAGGATCTCATGCGAACGATAACTGAAATGGGTGTTACAATCAGAACCTTGGAGACTAGATTGAATAATGGAGAAGGCACCAGTCAAAGAAATGGAAATTTTGGAAGTCAAGGTGGTAATCAGCAGATGCAGATTAGTAGAGTCACCAAGATTGAGTTTCCAAAATTTGGTTGAGGGGATGATGTTAGAGGGTGGCTATTCAAGTGTGAACAGTTCTTTAAAGTAGACAACATCCAAGATGACTGTAAGGTAAATCTTGTTTCAATTCATTTACATGATTTAGCTTTGATGTGGCATAGAAAATTTGTGAGGTATCTTGGGGAAGATGTGTCTTGGAATGTGTATAGAGAAGCAATTTTGAAAAGATTTGGATCTGTTTATGATGACCCTTTGGGGGAAATCAAGAAACTCAAACAAGTAGGCAGTATTCAAGATTACATTGATGCTTATGACAGATTGTTGTGTAGAGTAGATTTGCCTGATGAACAATGTATGGGTTTCTTTATGGCTGGGTTACAAAGTGAAATTGAGTTAGCTGTAAGAATGTTTAGGCCAAGATCTCTTGCAGATTTGTATGGGTTGTGTAAGTTGGAAGAAGCTAAATTGAATGCGTTGAAATAGAAGCATAGGCCACCACTTTTACCAAAACCAAGATTCCAAAACTCAATTCCAAATACTGGCCCAACACCTTTATCTTTACCTACACCTAATCCAAATTGGAGAAATAAAATTGTGACTGTGCCAAACACCCCATACAGGAAACAGTTAACATAAAAAGAATTAGATGAGAAAAGACAAAAGAACCAATGTTTTTATTGTGACCAAAGATATACACTAGGGCACAAATGTGGGGGACAAGTGTTTTCCCTTGAAGTTTTAGGGGAGAATAATGAAGAGATGCTGGAATCAGTTTGTACTGGTAGTGAAATGGAAGTTGAAACAGAGGAAACAAGGGAAGTGATTGACTATGTGCCCCAAATTTCTCTAAATGCCATTTATGGTACCACTACTTACAAGACCTTGAGAGTTTATGATAATGTATGAAATCATAAGCTTCATATCTTAATTGACTGTGGTAGTACTCACAATTTCATGGATGTTAATACTGCTAAGTGAATAGGCTGTAGACTTAATAGTACTTGTCCCTTTCAAGTGGACATAGCTGGTGGTGGAAAATTGACCAGTCAGTGGGTCTGCAAGGAATTTAAATGGAAACTGCAAGGTGAGGAGTTTGAGATTGATGTGATGCTCTTGCCTTTGGAAGGATGTGAAATGGTACTTGGAATTCAGTGGTTATCTACATTGGGTAACATACTAGCTAATTTCAATGAATTAAGGATGCAGTTTAAGCATAAGGGAAGAACTGTGTTGTTGAGAGGAACACAGAAGATTGGAGTACAATGGAAACAAGGGAGGAAAATGCAAATTCATACACCCCAGGCTGAACTGTCCTCTATGATGTTATGTGTTTACCCAACCACCTCACTGAACATGATTGCAACAACCAACAATGAGTCAGATGAGGAACCAAAAGAGGTAACTGAGTTAGTTAAGGAATTCACAGATGTTTTTGTAGTACCTACTAACTTTCCACCCCTCAGAACTTTTGACCACAAAATTCCACTTAAAGAAGGAACCTTACTATAACAACCCGTAAAATTCCAGATTATTATAATAATATTTATCACGTCAGAAAATTTAAATCGGTTATTTTCTGACAGATGTCAATATTTAGATTTGAAAACGAGAGGTCATCTCGTTTCTTTAAAAATAAGACACCGCACACATGATACTTGTCCACTAAGTATTTGTATAATAAATTTTGAATTTATTATTGTCCAAGTTAAAATTTAAGCATACATAAGCTTAATCCATTGTTTCGGAAGTTATTCCGATATTGCAAATAAGCAAGAGCGTACAAAACAAAAAAAATAAAATAATGAGATAAGTGAAATATACACATTTTATCATTCAAGGATAATTTACGGAAGAAAACGAGAGGTTATCTTGTGAATTTAGAAAGTCACGGCATCACACGCATACCGACACCAAACTTGTAATGGCAAACAGTTATAATCAAATTTCTACGTAATAATAATGTTATATTATTATGTTTAAGAAATCGTTTCGAAAGACATAATTTCTATATTTTTCGGGTACCAGGAAGGTACGTTTGCTCGAGGATTCGACAAAACACGGGGTACAAATAATACATCAAATAATAATAAAACAAAATAAAACCTATCCTACTCAAAGCCACCCTACCTATATTTCTCTTTTCTTCTCTGCGTCCCATCCTTGTCCATTTCTTTTCTGTTTCTGCTTCGCTCCGTCCTAATCAAACACAAAAGAAAATGAAGTCTTTTCCTTTTAAAACACAAGGGATCATCAACCTCATCCCAAAAGTAGGTTCCTATCATCATAGGCCTCACATGAATCGGCTGTGGAAAGAGAAGTGAGCCAAGAAAGGGTATCACCCTATGGACAAGCTCAAAAGGGCGAAGAGACTCCATCTTCCTTATTGCTATTATAAATAAAATTGGGTTCTCTTCAGGTTCTACTCAATTAATGCACACACATTCAAAAAAAAATTAGGGTTTGGAGAATCATAGGGCTTTTCAAAATTAGTTTAGGGGTTTTATTCTTGAGTGTTAGATGAAGCTAGTCCAGAAGATAATTTGTGTAATTCGCTGGTCAGCCTCCAATTGGAGTTTTGATATTCGACCTACTTTGAAGGAATGTAAGAACAAATATTCTTATTAAGTCTTTTATTCATTCTAATTAGTTATCATCATTACCTCTTTAAAAAATTTTATATGTACCGATCGTATGAGATTTTTCTTTATTTGTTAAAGACTTGAGATCATGATATGTTGTTGTTGTTACTGTGGTAAAGAAATCCAGGAAGAATTAAAACGTAAAAGTTGTTATATTCGGCTTATCTTTCCCTTTTTCGGCTTAATTGTTTTCGTTATTGTTAGGTTCAAGAAATACCCAAACCCCTTAATCTAGGATTTGAATAGAAAATAGCCCAAGTGTTTAGTCCGTTAAACATTAATGTCATTGAGTGCATAGTCTCTCGCTGAGCCACCTTCGAGATACTCGATCAGGCGAAGAAGGAGTCTCTCCACTCGAAGGCGGAACTTAAGGGGTGAAGACTGAGTCAAGAAGAAGATGGTGGATTCATTGAGTGATGACAATAACTCACTGAATCCCTAAGACTCCTCTCCAACTACAAACATGAAGACAAACTGAAACGAAGACTGAAGACTATGAAGACTAAGAATGGGCGGACAAAGGTTATGCTTGAAGCGATAAAGACGGTGTACTTATCTTCAAGAAGTCAACTTTCCCTTTAAGGCTCAAAGATCAAGATCGACATGAAGAAAGTGACTTGGTCCCTTTACCTAATATAGTCTTTGTAAATAGAGACAAAATACATCGAGATTTTGTCTTCTGCAAAATTGTCGGCTTGTCACTTTGGAAAGAGTTAAAACTCATACTTGTATAAATAGCATAAGAGATGGAGTGAAAGATTAAGCTTGTGAATTGTAAAACACACATACACGCTAGCCATCTTTCACTCCTCCAAATACAACTTAATCCCCAGAGATAGCTCGGTGGGTACTTGTAGTTGTGCTCAGACTTAGCCTGAGCTTAGAGAGGAGTTACAAACACTTTGTCATTTCAATCCCTAGTACTGTTCCACAAGTACTAGGGTAACGTATTCTTTTGATTCATTTCTAATAAGAATATGACGTTGAAAATTACTCTTGTGTTTTATTTATATCTTTTCAGTCATTGATTCACTATTAGCCTTGTTTACTTTACTTAAACTGTTTTTATACTATGGTGAATAGGGAACAACAAGTGATATCAGAGCAAGGCTGGTTATAAAACTGTTTTTTAAGCTCTAAACGCTTTTAAATCGAGATCCTAAAATGGTGAAATTGATGTACCCCAACTAGTCGATAAAAGGGTGGAGCTTATTCACCGTTGCCCCGGACTTGAAGTTGGTAAATTTAACAAATGGAAAAAGCGTATGCTTTGCTATTTGACTGGGATGGAACCTTATTATATCAAGTGTATAAATGAAGGTCCATTTATCCCAAAGATTGTTGAAGGTTTGCCTAAACCGAAGCTCGATGGACTCGGGATGAGAGGAGAGTGGTCAACCAGGATCAAAGACTCAAGAGTATCATAATATCTTGTCTTCTTGATGATATTATGGAGTTCTGCATTATAAGTCGTAGTACACTAAACAAACTGGGATGACCTAGTTCATAGTCATGAAGGCCCATCGATACCAAGGAAAGCAGGATAATGGACTGAAACTTGAGTATAACACCTTCGGGCTAAGGACTCGAAACTCTGTCTCAAACCTACACCCGGTACAAAACTCTTTTAAATGAACTGTCAAATGATGGTGTTAAGTTGTCCAAACATGAAATCAATGTTGGTTTTGTCAATAGTCTCCCCGAGAAGTGGTTGAATTTCTCTGGGGACTTAGGAATGCTAATCATATCCGAATCTTGAGCTTCACGAAATTTATGGGAAATTTATCTATGAGGAAAACCTCATCAACAGACGATACCTTGACTTAAAGAAGTCTCGGGAAGTCAAGAAGTCCCTGACCACCACCTCATCACCAATATCAACTGCTTTCTTTTCTAACAATGTGGTTCAAGATTTCCAAGAAAACTTCGGATGATGAGCGATGAGAGATCAAGTGAGGAGTACCTAAATGACTGAACTGAATTTCAGTGAAAGGGCATTCCTTGCTAACTCTCGAAGGTTTATAAAAAGAAACAAAGGTTTTTAAACTGCTAAAGCAATGAAGACACAGAATGCTTTAAGTGTCATAAAAGAGGCCATTTTGCAAAAGACGTTTTTCAAAACAATTTCGAACCCTCTTACAAACCATCGGATCTAATCAGCCTTCAGGCTTTAGCAAATTTCAACCAAAAATCTATCAGTCTCATCAAAATTTTCAAAACAAATCTGATCAAAACAAAACTGTGGATTTTGAAGCTAAATACAAGAAACCAAAGCTAAGCTAGCATTGCTTGAGGCCTCACCCTCATAACAACACAAACCGTTAAATCTGTGCAGGGGTAAAACAAAGGCCTTGTTCTGAAATCTTCGATGGGATGAAGAGCCGTGTCATCGATAATGAAATGGTGCATGTCGCAGTAATCGATGGCCCTCGAAGAGGACAAGCCGGCCGTTGGAAAAATCATGCCAGAAATAGAGAGTGGGTCAACATCACAATGAAGAAGGTAAATATTTTACTTTCTATGGATGATGACTCGATTGGCGTCCTATATGAACTATATCAATGGTGACCTTAAGTTTGTTGAAGAGCAAATTAAATCTTTTTCAAAATATAACAAGCTAAATTTTGAACTAAATAAGTGTATGGATGAACTGCTTCTTTTAAAACAAAATAAGCTTGAGGCTATCACTTTGCAAATTCAAAACACCGAACTAGTTAAAAGAAATCAGGATCTTCAAGATGAACTTAAGAAAGAAAAAGATATCATTGCTAGTTGGACTGCTAAGAATCCAAGAGTCTTTGATGCTGTGGAGCCCCAGCAAAGAAAAAAGAGAGTCATAGGTGAAGATCATCTCCACGACTCTCATAACAAAGACCGATCTCCCAAAACATTTATGCCAGGTGGCATGATTACCAATGTGTTGACTATCCCCAAGCCCAGTGATTGGATTGAACGGGTTAATCCTAATAGTAATCTTCCTAATTTCGATTCTGGAAGAATTCTAGATCCTGAGAGTCAAGCTCTTAAGATCATGCTTGGACTCCGATGTGCCTAATGAACACATTGAGTCTAAAGCATAGTCTAATGCAACACTTCCACCTGAAACCTCTTCTGGGCTTTCGCACCAAGCTCGAGCTTACTCCAATGCAATTCAATCCTCATTCACCAAAAGAAAGGTCTGGAGTTGGTAGAACCATCCTTAAAAGACTATCAAAACCAACTCAACAAGAGTCTACTCCCACTGAGACTTCCACATCCTCGATCCCCACAAGGCGATCAAATTCAAGAACGACCGTGAACTTGTGAGGAAGCTAACCGATAAGATGGAATCCATCGAAAAAGTCCCGAATCAATCAAGGAAACAAAGTCGGCTTTCTCTAGTTCCTCAAAGTCAAAAGCCACCACCAAAACCAAGCAGAAGTGTGATCTATGCCACTATACCAGTCATACCACTGACAATTGTTATAGAATCCTTTTTGTATGATCTGCAAAAAGGATGATCACAGAACTTCTGATCACTTACAATATGTAAGTTCTCTCATAAAGCAAACTATACGAAAGTTGGTCATCAAGGTATGCTTCAACCTCCAAATCGCCAAAAGCATAGAGCAAAAACCTTTCCTCCTTGCCCACACTGTGGCTTTAATGATCATCATCCTGATGATTGTCTCATGAACACATGTTGTGAGATTTGCGAAATCCACTCATGAGACATCTCAAAGCATGACGGTGTCATCCAAGCAAGGAGAAGTTCCAAGCAACCCGAATCAGCGAGTCATCCTCGGTCTCCGGATGCAAAACCTGTGGTAGTACAATGCACTCAACCACTGACCATGAGTCGATTGCCAAATTCAAAGAGACCTTGAGACCTAAGCCCACCGATGAGTGGGTCACTAAGAGAAACTAATTCAGTTTACTACTTGTGCGAGACACGCCAGGAGCCTATTTGGCATCTAGACGGTGGATGCTCAAGAAGCATGACTGGTGTGAAGGAGTATCTGCACAAGTATGTAAAGGAACCAGGACCCAAGGTAGTATTTGGTGATAACTCATCATGTCCCAATGAAGGTTATGGTTCAAGAACCTAAATGGAATAGTCTTCTAGAATTGCTTATGTCAATGGTCTCAAATACAATCTCATCGATGTCGTCAACTATGTGATGCAAAGTACATTGTGCAATTCAATGACAAACAAGGTACCATTTTCAATGCCAACAAAGAAGTTGTTTTGATAGCTCCTAGAAGAGATGATGTTTATGTCGTAGACATGTCTACTCTTTCTCAAGATGGAACCTGTCTCTTTGCCAAAGCCAATGAAACTATCAACCGTCGTGGCACAAGAGACTATCTCACTTAAACTTCAAAAACATCAACAACTTGGCAAAACAAAACAAGGTCCTTGGCTTACCATCACCGGTTTTTGCAAAAGATAAACCATGCTCACTGTGAAAAGGCAAACATCAAAGAGCATCTTTCAAAACAAAACAAAATTTCTCCATTAAAAGTTTGCCTTCACCTCTTGCATATGGATCTCTTTGGACCAGTCGGTCCTAGATCAATCCAAAGATGAGAAGTATACACTAGTCATTGTTGATGAGTTTTCAAGATACACTTGGGTATACTTTCTTTCCAAAAAGAGTCAGGCGGTGACACAATAATGTCATTCATCGGGAACATTGAAAACCGAATGACATTATTGTTAAACAAATCGAAGCGACAATGGTACTGAATTCGAAATGATGAGCTTGAGAGTTTCTGTGATGAAAAGGGAATCTCCCAAAACTTTTCATTTCCCTACACCCCTAAACAAAATGGGGTGGTGAAAGGAAAACAAAACTTTCATTGAGGCTGCAAGAACCATGTTAAATGGCTCAGCTCTCTCAAAGCATTTCTGGAATGAAGCAGTCAAGACACTGCTACACACAAAACAGTCAATCATTGTCAAAAGACATAACAAAACCCCATATGAGATATTCAAAGGTAGACTTCGATATCGCTACTTTCATATGTTTGGATGTCCTGTGTTTATTCATAACCACAAGGATCATCTAGGTAAATTTGATGCTAAAGTCGATGATGGATACTTTCTAGGTTACTCACCGATCTCCAAAGCCTTCAGGGTATTTAACACAAGGAGACAACAAGTTGAGAAAACCTTTCATGTCACCTTTGATGAGAGTTCGAAAGCATCGGGTTTACCAATACCTCATGGAGGAAATAGAATTGATAACTCATCAAGATATCCTCGATGAGTATAACACTGAATTCAATTCCTCATACCAAGCTGATGTTGACATCTCATATTATGTCTTGCCTCACAATCTATCACAACCAACTATCAATGAACTCATTGATAATCAATCATCCCTACCGATAGGTAACACTGAACCAAATGTTCAGAACCCGTGACTCATGAAACCCAACCTGAACAAGACATCTCTACAGATGTTCTAAATAATTATGTGGCTCATGCTCCGAACTCACTCTCTCCAAGGACCTCTTCAAGCTCAAATCCTAGACCACAAAGTAAGTGGACAAAATCTCAGGACATTGAGCTTGTAAACATCATTGGTGAACCCACCGAGGGCATGCTCACTAGAAGCATGGCTGCTAAGTTAACTGCAGCTTCACCAATATATCCGATTACCTATCGAAATAAAACCCAAAAGTGTCACCGAGGCTCTAAAACATCCAAGCGGGTTCAGCTATGCAAGAAGAAATTCAACAGTTTGATAAAAACAAGGTCATGACCTTGGTCAAATGTCCTCAGGATGTCATTGTCATAGGAATGAAGTGGGTTTTCATGAATAAAACTGATGAAAATGGCATCGTCATTAAAAACAAAGCCAGACTTGTAGCCAAAGGTTACAGTCAACAAGAAGGCATTGACTATGATGAGACATTTGCTCTGTTGCAAGAATGGAAGCCATCAGGATCTTCCTTGCATATGCAACAAACATGAACTTCGTGGTCTACCAAATGGAAGTTAAAAGTGCATTCTTAAATGGTGATCTCAAGGAAGATGTGTATGTTCAAGCAACCTCAGGGCTTTGAGAGTAGTGAATTCCCAGACTATGTTTGCAAGCTTGACAAAGCCCTTTATGGACTTAAACAAGCTCCCGAAGCATGGTATGAAACTCTCTCACCTTCCGATTCAAAACAAGTTTGTCAGAGGAAAGATAGACAACACCCTGTTTGTCTATAGGACTAAAAAAGATGTGATACTAGTTCAAGTGTATGTTGATGACATCATCTTTGGCTCAACAAATTACAAACTTTGCAAACAGTTTGAAAAACTGATGACAAGGAAGTTTGAAATGAGCATGATGGGTGAACTCACATACTTCCTTGGACTACAAATCGTGCAAACCGATAAAGGAATCTCCATCACCAAGAGAAATACACAGAAATCTCTTGAAGAAATATGAGATATCATCTGCCTCGTTGAAGACACCAATGGTCCCTCCTAACAACCTTGGACCTCGATCTCACCGGCAAGTCGGTCAATCAAACCCATTTCAGAGGTATTGTTGGCTCAGCGATGTATCTAACTACTTCCACATCGGACATACAATTCTCGGCTGTCTAATAGCAAGATATCAGTCCAATACCAAAGAATCCTACCTCACTGCAGCCAAAAGAATACTCAGTATTTCGAAGGGAACCCCAAGCCTTGGACCCTATTATCCAAAGTGCTCGTGGTTTGATCTCAAAGGTTAATCGATTCCGATTATCTTGGCCGCAACATGGACGTAAAAGTACCTCGGGTCCTCCAATTTCTTGGAGGAAAACTGGTTTGTTGGAGTGCTAAAAGCAACGATCGCTGGCTATGTCTTCAAATTGAGTATGTGGCTGCTGCAGGATGCTATGCCAATGTTTTATGGATGAAAAGTCAACTCAGTGAGTATGACATCCATTACAAAATGGTACCCATCTTCGTGACAACACCAAAGGTGCAATTGCAATCTCCAACAACCCCGTCTTTCATCAAAGAACCAAGCACATTGATATCAGATATCACTTCATCGGGGACCACATAATGAAAGGAGACATAGAACTTCATTTCATCCCTACTGAATATCAACTTGTTGATATCTTCACCAAACCCTTGGATGAACCTACCTTGAGACCGAAAGTGAATTGGGGATGCTTGACATTGAAAGTCGTATCGAAAACCAATCTCAGTGAGTCTTTCTCTAATGGTTCCACCTCCCCGAAACCTCAAAATAATTCCTCTCACCTTGAATGAGTAAGACTCATTCGGGGACCCCTGACAGATTGATATTAAGCATTGAATGAGTAACTAAATGCTCCAAATATCATTTACTTAAATGTTATAGGTTGGTAACTATGCCAATTTAATATAGGAATATATGTCTCCTTATCTTCTCATCATCCATACCAAGGGTCCCTCAAATAACTTACCTCATCCCATTTGGCTTTAAATGCCCTCTAACATAAAATATCCTGTGGATATTTTATTACTTTAGTAAAAGTGCACTTTTATCGTACATTGCAACTGTTTCCTTGAAAATGGGATTTTATCTGCGGTAGTGGAGGGTGGCATTAAATGTGAAAATTCAAAACGTTTTCAAGAACCAACTTTACAAATCCACAAATATGCACAAACTACCCCTCTAAACACTCTATAAATACCCTCACAAAATCCTTATAACACACACAAAAGATTTATGCTAACAAAACTCTGTCAAAATCTCTTTTCAAACCCAGAAATCTTTGTGTTTTTCAAATCCTTTTCGAAAAATCTTCTCTGAAATCTTTACAAAAGTTTTTCATCACAACTTAAGAGATTCAAAACCTTTGATTGTTCTTGTCAAGTTATTCTTCTCAAAACCCTAAATTTTTATGGAAATGGCAAGAACACAATCTCTTAGTTTGCTTCACATGGGTAGGTGATCTTAACAATGTTGATTTTAAAACAAATAATGTTATAGGAAACTTTGAATATCCTCAAACTGTCCCAACTTATAAGGACATTATGAAATTTTTGTATAATCGCCTTGAAAACTGCGCTTTGTTGAGTGTCCTCTATCCTGTACTCAAAACCTCCTCGGGGAGTTTTGGGCTACAACTAAGCCCTGACCCGACACCCTCTAATGATGAGAATAACCTTAGACCACTGGGAATATCTCATCGGGTTCGTCTTAACGGGTTGACAATTCACCCTGGATTATAAAACATTTTGCACTTCAACAGGGTTAGACTACAACAAGGGAGTTTATGTCGCCCATCCCGAACCCTCCACAAGTAAAGGATGGGTTAAAAAAAATTGTTTTAGATCCAACATTTTTGGACAAGACCCCAGTCACCAAAAGTTCATTTCCCGTGGCTTGGAGGATCCTATTCACTTTTGTGATTCAGGTCCTAGGCGGGAACCACTCATCCACTGAACAAGTTAACTCTATTCAGTTGATGATGGCATACCGCTTGATGAATGGGGTCATCAATGTTTACATAGGGGAGATCATTTACGTGATTCAGTAACCAAGCTACTGAGAGCAAAACTAGGACGAAATACGTTTCATATCCTAGGTTTGTCTCTTGCTTTACAAGTGTTCCGGGTTCAAATTATCCTCAAGAAGAAAATTTTGGTGCTTTACCGGCATCCTCGAGCCAATCAAATTTTCAAAAGGACCCATCCCTTGTCACTAATATTGAATTGACGCCCATATGGTTCTTGTAAACAACCGAGGGAATCGTGTCTCCTAACCCTCCTATTAAGAGAAAGGGGAAGTCTCGGGACTAAGACCAAACATAAGTCTTAGGGCCCCGAGGCTTGAGGAACACGACCTAAAAGGCAAAAGAAGCCCAAGATCGACACCACCCACCGGTGACCAAGCAACATCCACCCTCGGTGACAACGAAGGACACCGATAAATCACAATCGGTTGCCCTTGGTCCCAACTACTACTCCCCAAGATCCGAGAGGAAACAAACAACCCGGGTAGGGGAGCGCCCACTACCCAAGGATGACATTAGCAAATCCAAGCCTTTGTCCGAGGGCACACGATTGATCCCAAAGACTCGAGAGGAACCAAACAACCCGGCCATAGGGATATCACCTTCAGACTCTACTAAAGGCAGGAAAAACCCATCGTGTCTCGGGGTCTCAGGGGGGACAAAGACTCGGAGGGAAAGAAACAACCCACCGTACACGGAACCCAAAACCAATCGACTCCGAGAAGACACTAGGAAAGCGCCCACCAGCGGTGTCCGAGGGGTCAACGAGGACAAATACTCGAGAGGAAATATACCACCGCCGACATGGAACCCATCACCAACCCCGTTGGCTCGTCGATGTTAATGGGATACTTTTCTCGATGATTCGCGAAAGTGAAGATGTTATTTTATCGGCAGGGAAGAAGTGGGCCGAGGTTCAATATGAACAAGAACCTCGGCCGATCCATGAGAGCATCTTGAGTCACCATTTCAACGATGAAAATGCATCGACTCATCGTCCTCCTGATGAATTCAAGCGGTTTGACAATGTTCTTCCACCGACGAAGGGTTGGATGGATCACAAGAGCTTCAAGGAAACTATATGTTGGAGTCACTGAAACTTTATGGGATCAACACACGAAGTTCTGCCACTATCAGATCTGAAATGAAGTGTTTGATTTCAACACCAACAAATGGCCAGCGAGGATCTCAAGTATGACAATCTTCCTGACCGGATGACAACTTGGCTAAATTTCTCGTGCACCTTCAGGTTGTAGTCACAAAGATAGATGAAATCAGGGAATTTGTCAAAGAAGACCCATCACTCAACTCTAAAGTCTTGAAGGCTACCGAGGCTTACTTGAAACAATCCTCCATCACTTGAACCGATCGAAATGCTCAAATATGCAAATGTTCGTGGTCTTCAATCATCATCCAGTCTCTTCAGCTACTTTGGGCTCTCTGGAAACTCGATGGCTACTCGACTCGAGCATCTCTATGGCTGGAATCTTGGGCCCGAGAATGTCCGCTTTGGAAGTATCTCGAGCTAATTTGGAAGCAAAGGTCACGGTATTCAAACAGATACTTGAGATATCAAGGCAATGGTCACCGAGATTTATCAAGCCTTTAAGGGTCAAGCTGCTCAAGCTCCCATGTTAAAGGAACTCTTGCTCTCACCCATGTTGCGCAGCAGTTGAGGGAAGACTCTAAAGAGACTTCCTCTCTGAGGGAGCCAACACCACCGATCTCATTAATACCTATCTCATCAATTCCACCACCAACATCAACAACAACAACGGCGGTGATCACACCAATAATAAAACAACAGCCCCAGTATCATCTTCTTCTTGGGCCGGGACAAAGGAAAAGGCATAATGACAACACCACGATCCACGAGAAGATTCCCTTAGATCGGCAACACTGAGTACGCTCACACCACAACGACTAAGTGCATACCTTGCTAAGGAGGAAAGGAAAAGAAACTTTGAAGAGGAAAGAAAGAGCAGCAATTACAAGTAGTTCTTGAGGAAGGCTGATTGGAATATATGCTAAGAAACTTGAAAAGGGTATGGCGGATTCAAGGATGCTCGGGGAGCAAAAATGGTGAAATGAAAAGCGGTTGGAAGAAAAGAACAAAAGAACTGCGCCATCGGAAGCAAGAATTGACCATTATAATTGCATAATGTCAAGCGAGAAGGCTGCTGAGAAGATCACGATGTCAAAATCATCCCCAAGTCTAAACCACGGCAATGAACGCGTCTGAGGATGATAAAACACATTTCGAGGTTCATGATCTAAAATTCAGCGACTTTGGGATCACTGAACTCGATGAACTCGGTCCAATAATTGAAAAGAAACAAAATGTGGTGGTTAAGGAGGCGATGAAGATGCTTTCGATAAAAGGTATGAAAGACGAGAGATACACCAACACAACCGGGAATCAGCCCTTATGCGCGCACCTCAAAGATCTCAACCACAATCATCCAGCGGCAAAAGGAAAAGAGTTGAGTTCCGCCCCGAGATTAAAGTGCCGGACTGAGTGTAACAGGAGGCTGCCCGAAGGTGTAAAGTTCATGAACTGCAGTGATAGAAAATCACGAAGAGGGCTATTCCACATTGATGTATATGGAAACCCTGCTTTTCAAAGATGGAGTGATATTGATCGGCGAGGTGTGGGCAATGCTAAGCTACATACCGGTGGCCTCTCAAATTCAGACTCTCAAATATCAGGTTACGTGTGACTTAAATGCCAAGATAAGAGACCATCCCGACAGGAAACACTCATCACCAAGAAAATCAAGCTTGAAGCAATCGGGAATCCATCCGGTGACATCATGTTGAATTATCTTTTGTACTAGTGATAGGAACCTTGTAATTTGATCAATCAACGATGTATGTTTTGTTAAAATATTCAGTGTTCCTTATTGTATTCATTAGTACATTCAAGCAAAGAAGAAGCCTTTAGCTCACTTGCACTGATCAAACACTTAGGCTATTTGTATATCCAAATAGGGGAGATCAATTAGGTTTAGTAAATACTCAAATCCCTTAATCTAGGATTTGAATAGAAAATAACCTAAGAGTTTAGTCCGTTAAACATTAGTCACCAGTGCATAGTCTCTTAGTGAGCCACCTTCGTGAGATACTCGAAGACGAGGCTGAAAAGTCTCTACTCAGTGGCTGGAACTTAAAGGGTGAAGACTGAGTCAAGAATAAGATGGTGGATTCAGTGAGTGATGACAATAACTCACTGAATCCCTAAGACTCCTCTCCAACTACAAACACTAAGACAAACCTGGAAATCAAGACGAAGACTATGAAGACTGAAGAATGGGCGGGACAAAATGGTTATGCTTGAATCGATAAAGACGGAGTACTTATCTTCAAGAAGTCAATTTTCCCTTTAAGGCTCAACATCGATCTTGACATGAAGAAAGTGAATTGGTCCCTTTACCTAATATAGTCTTTGTAAACAGAGACAAAATACATCATATTTTGTCTTACGCAAAATTGTCAGGTTGTCACTTAGGAAAGAGTTAAAACTCATACTTGTATAAATATCATAAGAGATGGAGTGAAAGGTTAAGCTTGTGAATTGTAAAAACACACATACACGCAAGCCATCTTTCACTCCTCCAAATACAACTTAATCCCCGAGATAGCTCAGTGGGTACTTGTAGTTGTGCTCAGACTTAGCCTGAGCTTAGAGAGAAGTTACAAACACTTTGTCATTTTAATCCCTAGTCTTGTTCAAGTACTAGGGTAACGTATTCTTTTGATTCATTTCTAATAAGAATATGACGTTGAAAATTACTCTTGTGTTTTATTTATATCTTTTCAGTCATTGATTCACTATTAGCCTTGTTTACTTTACTTAAACTGTTTTTATACTATAGTGAATAGGGAACAACAGTTATACTCTTGTTCATGATCTCGGATCAGCAATGACCCCATAGGGTCTTGAGCTTGTTAATGCGTTCAGTTCAGGAACTCACCCACATAGGGTGGGTTACGTGAAATTGTAACTTGGCGTAGTTTTTCCGTTTAGTCTCCGTTTAAAAATATTATCACAATAGACTCTTGTGGAAAAGGATGAATTAAAATGTGATTACAATTATTTCATGAGGTGTAGATAGACTTAAAACTGTTTTTCGTATAGTGAACTCGTATTGAATCATGTTTATTGACAGCTTTGTTCTAGAGTCTCAATCTCAGTTATGTCTTAGATTTGTTATAAGATCGCACCATAGGTTGTTAGTGTTGGCTTTGAGTCGTGGGTCGAAACACACTGTGGCGGAACCACAATGGTGTATATTTTTTTGATCGTTTGTTTAACAAAGTGATAAGAATTCCACCCTCTGTAGTACTCGGCTATCGAGACTCACAACCCAACGGTGGGTGTCCCTTTGGTTTGCGGTTGTAGTAGTTGTTTTGTTTGTGTGAATCGAGCCCCAACAGTGGGCATTCTTCCCTTATTAATCATGCCTACATGTTCTTTTTACGCTCGAATGGCAAACAAAACGCCTACTTACTCTTTGTGACCAAAAATTTCTTTCCTTTATTTTGTATAGATAAAGATTAACTTGCAAAATCTTGCATTCCATCTTCTCCTTGCTGCCACGCTCAAGCAGAAACATTTTTTGTTAATGTTGGGCTAGTGATGTGTGGGTGATACCGGGGTCCA
The DNA here is from genome assembly GCA_910596185.1 of Chrysanthemum makinoi. Lineage (NCBI taxonomy): Eukaryota > Viridiplantae > Streptophyta > Magnoliopsida > Asterales > Asteraceae > Chrysanthemum > Chrysanthemum makinoi. The sequence continues at coordinate 6,878,464 of OU343224.1, forward strand.
ACAAGCCCAAAGGGAGGGTACCTTCTTTTGGACCGAAACCCATAAGCTTTGGAGTCCTCTTAGTTTCTGAAAAGCCCACATCGTGCATTAACCCACCTTCCGAAGTGCTGACATATTGTATTCAAATCGGAAAATCGGTTCCTCGCTTGTCACAACTCGCATTAAATCATCAACATACATAATGAATGTGGAAATGATAAAGAGAACATTAAAACAAGTAACTCTTAAATATCGCAACGAGACTATCGATGCAAATGTGTCACACATTTAAACTATATGAAGTCATAAACTTGGAGAATTTTCATTTTTCAAACAATTATAAACTGGATAATAAACTCGATATACAACTTTTAACATTTCGTCAACTTAAATAAAAAGAAAATGTACACTTAGTTCATGCCAAAGTTTCTAAAAAATATATCACTAATCATAGATAAATTATATTTCACGAAAACCTATATTGTATCCTTCTAATATATAAGACGACTTACATACGACCTTTCGAAAACATAATGGTATTTGAAATATTGTCATTTAAGATTTTACGTTGTTATCTTTCTATGAAACAATGTACACATAAAACAAGTTAAGACTTAATAGATACAAATTATGTTAAGGACTAGACAACATGAAAATATATATACTTGATATATCCCTCTAAGTCTACACTTACAACGCCTCAAAATATATGTACTTTTCTTTCCGGATGTCATCATTTGGTCTCATTCACTCTTAAAATTCTTCCGTATACTATCATTTGGTCATCATTGAACCAAAGTCGTAATTCCTTCATTGAGATTTCTTCCATGACCATCCCTCCTAAGTTTAAATTCACCAAGTTCTTTGTAAATTGTTTTAAGATAAATGATGACACATAAACAACAACAACAACAACACAAACATTAAAAAATTTATAAAGTTAATTAAACTTTATTGAGTCTTAAACATGAGTAAAAACTAAATTGCCGTACTAAATTAGGTTGCGTGTCAGAGCCGTGCACTACCATTAATTGATTTAATTCCCTTCGGACTACTAATGGCCAAGGTGAGTTTCATAGCCCCTACTTTTAATCTGTTTTATACTTGTTTTGGGGGAAGATACATGCTCATTTTACTTAAATGATTTTAATGGTGCATTTCCATGCGTACTATGCTTTATGATTGATATGTTTAAAGATACCTCACACATTGATGTTTTATGGACCATACCAAAATGCTTGACTTAGAATATTACGCAGCTTAGCCTAAGTCCTTAGATCCCACATTGCCCTTTTTCATGAACCGCAACCCTCATTCTGGCTGGGAAGCGAATGTTATAAATAGATCTATTGGGGTGACTCCTGTTGGTTGGCCGCATGGGTCAAGGCGAAACATATAGCATGTCGGAACCAAGTGTATTGGGATAAACACTCGCCATGGGCTCCTTATTTGTATGACTACATTTGCATACTGGCTAAACCGCCGTAAGCCGGTTGCATGAACTTAGTGCTAGTGTAATAGATTTATAATATATGGCATTATATTCGTTGTAATGTGCATATACCTCCGCTTATGGTCCACTAATGAAATTCTTTTATGAAATGTAATCATAAATTTTATGACATTATGCGAGACGTAATGATCATCAAAAACCAAATGATAAATGGTATACTGAAGTGCCTTTTAAATAAACCTATGAACTCGCCAACCTCGTGTTGACACTTTTTAGCATGTATCTTCTGGTTTTTAGGTGATAGCTTATATTTGGAGGCGCAAGGCAAAGGCATGGCATAGTCATAGGCACTCGATTTATGTATTGGGACTACTTGTTTATAATGGGCCATTTTCCGCACTTAATCAATAATGTAAACATTGTTTTCAAGAATGAATAAAAGTTTCTTTTTGAAAAATCAGTTGTTCTATGCTTATGTTGTGATATCAATTTAGTAGCACCCCAATACTTGTGTGCTTCCGCTGAGCCATTTTTGGGGTGTTACACTTACCCATCAATGTTAGACCCTACAATAATTCCACCCACCTGAAAGATGCAATTAGGGATAGCCAAAGTCCATTTTCCTCTCCAGTGGTTACGGTTAAAAAGAAATATGGAACTTGGAGGATGTGTGTGGATTATAGACAATTAAATAGTGCTACCATCAAAGACAAGTTCCCAATTGTTAGGAATTGGAAATTCCATATTAAAGTGTCGGTCACCCCAAATATGGTCTAGCATATTTTAGCTTGTAGACTTGTCGTTATTTACGTTGTTATGTAGTTAATTAGTTAGTCAGTAGCGTAGTTTAGTTTAGTGTAACACAGGAGGAGGAATGATTTCGGTCTTTACCCACTGTACACCTGATCCACAGGCCGATAGGAGGTCGTGTATTCTGTAACTATAAATACCCCTTCCATCCATGGAAGGGGTGGAGCTTTTCTTTAATCTAACCTTACATTTGTTGAACCAAGTCTCTACCAAGAAACTCCCTCTCTCTACTTTCTCTCTCTAAAATGTTTAACATGTATTTTGATCATCCAAGACCACCCGAATCATCATAACACTAAATATTTCGATCCAACAATTGGTACCAGAGCCAAGGTTATGGTGTTATCTTTGATTTTTGTGGTCCGTACCATAGTTGTTTTTGGTTTTTGGATCATGTGAAAAACTGTTTTGGTAGTATTTTTGGTCGGAAATATATTATTCATATCTTTGTGATAAACTGTTTTTACAAGTTTTCAGTTTTGTATCATTTTTGGTCATAAAATGTCATATGGGTTAAGTGAACATCTTGTCTTATGTCATTGTTTTGTCCTTGTCAGTTTTGTCATTCATTCTTATGTCTTTTTGTACCATTATCTGTGATAATAACTTGTGGTCAAAATAATTAGTGGTCAAACACTGTCAAAATGATGCTGCCCTTATGCAGCTTTCGAAGTTTTCGGTTGCTATGAATATGGTCGGAAAATGGTCGGAAAAATCACGGAGCAAAAATATCAAAAATCTATCTAGCGACTTATTTCAATGGCTTAATTTGTCTTTACAAGTTGTCTAGATACATTGTATATGGGTAGCGAGTTGTGCTAGCGAGTTGTACATCATGTAGCGATTTGTTATTTAACAAGTTAGCAATTTGAAACGTAGCAACTTGCCACCATAGTAGCGATTTGACTCATGACTCTTAACATTGTTAGAGACTTGTGAAGTGAGAAAGGAAGAAGACAAAGAGCGATTTGAATATGTTTAGACGTGATGTGATAGTAAGGTAGATGTAAACATTTGACCACGACCACAACAAAACTAGACCACAAAACTAATTACCAAATTACAACTCACTACCCTCGCTTCAACACCATCATTGGTCCATGAAAATAATTAAAAACAAAAACGAAGCACTCTCAACTGATTCAAATCAAAATAATCCCAATTTTTCATAACTTATCCTACTCTCACAACTCAAATCCCATATCAAATTAGACCGTGACTCGATATACTTCAAACAAATGGATAATCGAATCTCAGAAAGTTCAATCTTACCAAGCATCTTTCAAATATTTTTTTGTTGAACTATGCTCATCATAGATCCTTTAGAAGACTTTGCTTTTTAATTAATATCCGAAAATGGCATAAAAAGATTTTTAACAAGATTGTTAAAATCGTTTTTATCATTTCGTTCCTCAACTTAAAAAATAACTTAAGGAGAATCGTATTCAATAA
>OU343224.1:6882257-6938015 GCA_910596185.1 Chrysanthemum makinoi
AATGGTGTTTGGTTTCAGCTTAAGAATCTCATTGCCATCATATACAATCTTATGGAAAGCTTTAGCTCTTTGCAATATTCGATTTGGTTCCTCTACAAGGGGAATAACATAGGTTTATCGCTAAGACTCTATGCTTAGTGATCATGTGAGCAAATTGAATGGTGTTCCCTTGTACGTACAACTTATTTTCAAGCTTGTTTTTCAAAGTTTTTAGATTAGAAAAATCATTCAAAAGTTTTGATTCCTTATAAGCAATTCTTTTGTTTAAGCACATTAGCATTATCTTGAAGCTCTTGCTTTTGCTTAACAGTTTTAGAAAGCTTTTCTTGTGAGGAGTTTAACTCTTGTTTTAACACTTCTTCTAAAAATTACTTTTTCTAATAACATTTGGTCATCCATTTCCTGCCACGAGTAGTCAACTCAAACTTAGCACGTTGTTCAAAATAGCAACTTGTTCTTATATGCATTCAGCCTCAGAGATAACAGAATCATCGAGCACATGCAGATATTCATCAAAACATAGTCATCATTGACTGCAGAAGATGCATCACTTGGTACAATCTCACTTTCATTTTGCTTCACATATTGATCATATGGGACAATATTGCTATTACCCTCATTATCAATATCCTGATCATAAGTTTCAAGAGATTGTACTTCATTATGCATCTTTTGCTCATCAACTTCATCGCATGCTTTTAATACCTCTGAAATGATTGAATCTTTGGATGGACCAGCCAGTTGTGGTGATGAGACCTTTGGAGAGACCATAGGTGAGATGCTAGCCATGAAGATTGTTTGGGGTAGGGTTCATCATCGACATCGAGTCAAATGCATCGTCAGCTACTTGAAAGGCATTTTGATGATTGTGACCTATTTCTGAATTGGTCGCTCATCAACATCAGCATCATAGTTTTGGCATTTCCCTCAGCAAGAAACAACAACTCTTCTTCATCCAAAGCTGCTCCATTATCCTGAGCTTGCACAAGTAACATCTTGTCTCTGAAGTCTCGTGATTCGTGGACGTTTGGAGATGTGCAGTTCCTCGCAATGTGTCCATCACCACCACGCTTGTAGCACTTGATTGTCTTTACTTGTCCTTGATTGGCATTCCTTCCACGATTCAGATTAGCCACATACCCTCCACCAACTCCACCTCTTCCTTGTTCATACTGCCTTCCTTGAACTGGCTGCACCATAACCTTTCCATCTCTGACAATAGCATGATTGTGTAGATTGGATGTAGTTTTGATTTCGTTGTTAGTGTGAAGACTATTAGTATGTGGAGTAAGGGTCAAGTTTTGTTTAACCATAAGAGCGCTTGATTGATGAAGTGTTCCATGACTGCATCAACATCAGATTGCTTGAACCTTAGATCGGGAATGAGTTTGTGATTACCGTTTCCAGTAGGTATGACTTGAGAAGCTTTGGTGGTAATTCCAACATTGGTGTAGAAGGATGTTGAATCATTTGACAAACTTGTTTCCCCCTGTTTAGATTTGAACTGTTCAAGAATCCTTCGTTCAAACATAGCATGCCTCTCAATCTGAAGAAGGAAGGCATACAGTTGCTCATAGTTGGTGTTCTTCAATCCTTTGGTTAGCTTCACAGAGGTGACAAATTTGTGCCATTCGAAATTCATGTTGTTCACAAACTTTGAGTTCAGTTGAATATTTGGCATGGTCATTTTGATATTCCTCATATCATTCACAAGCTTGTGGAATCTCACGTAATATTCATAGACACTTTCTTTTGGTTTCATCTTAAAGTGCTCAAATTCATCATACAGTTGTGATTCTCTATCTTCCTTAGTTAATTCAGAACTCGAGAGAAGCATCTTGACATTATCCCAAACCGCCTTGGCCTCAGTGTTGTGATTGATAAGCTTGTAGATATTTTTTGGAAGACCTTGAAGTATAATGTTTGAAGCCCTGATATCAGCATCGAATCTCTTTTTCTCCTTATCACTGAGCTCATCATAATGCCTTGGTTTGTCCAATCCAAAGATCATTGTTCCATCTCAGCATAAAGATCGAGTATGTCTCTGGTTGTCTCAACTTGATAAGGTCCTTCATCAATTGACTTGAGAATGTTGACTCCATTTTCCTTTCCCAAACAATACAACCTAATTCATTGAGCCCATGAGTCATAGTCAGTTTCGTCAACATGGGCGACGAGTGTCAACCGCAAATTGAACGTCCGCAGCCTACGTGAGAGATGATTGTAGGCACGCGTAGACATGTTTACATATATCACGGGATTTTATAACTCTATGATTAAACCGGGAAATAGATTCTTTCACGGATTTTACTAAATCAAGAGAAAACCGTATTAGAGACAAATATCAACCAAGTCGCTATAACCCTTGAACCAAGTCGCTAAGTAGTAAATCGCTAAACCTCAAGTCATCAGAATCAAGTCGCTAAGCACAAGTCGCTGAACACAAGTCGCTAAAGCACCAAATCGCTAAGCTGACAAGTCGCTAAAGAACAACTCGCTAAGTATCCAAGTCGCTAAGGAACAACTCGCTAAGAAAAATAAGGACAAGTTGCTAGAAAGAATAGAGACAAGTCACGCCAACCAAGTCGCTAGCCGAAGTGGAACCTCCACCACGCTAGTAATCGTTTGTCGGCTTGTCTCAATAGACAAGTCGTTAGGCTCAAGTCGCTACTCCTCTAACTACAAGTCGCTGGAAATTAACAAAGTAAATCGCTACCAAGAAAACAACTCGAGAGCCAAGTCGCTAGGTAGAAAACTTTAAGAACAATACTTTTCAATCCAAAACAAGCCCAACCACAGTGATTCAAGCTTTACAAATCAAAACCCAAGCACTTACACTGATTCTAAACACAAAAGTACACTCAAAATTCAAACTTTAACACAAGAAATGATCCAAATGATGCAAAAACCACTAAACTTTTTCAAACCCAAAACCATATAAAACCACTAGAAATCCAAGGATATGTAAGAGAGATGATCAAACCATGGCTCTTGATACCAATTGTAACATATTGAATTTCACAAACACATCAAATCATGATCACATATAGGCGTATAATATAAGGTTTTAGAGAGAAATAGTTAGAGGTTTTGGAACTTAGTGAGAGAAAGTAAAAGTGTTATTATGAGCTCCAACCCTCTACCTTGGGAGGTAGAGGGTATTTATAGTCTTACACAAAATGCCACCTACGGGCTGTGGATCAGGCATACAGTGGGTAAAGACCCGTCCGTCCTCCACGATGTTACTTAACTAACTACTACTTAACATAAAATAACTACGACTACGAGCTTTCTAACGATTACATATACTGAGGTGCCCGACACTTTAATAACTGGATTTACTAAATCCTAACAACCCCTAGCCTTGGAAGTAGTATAAATAGATGCCTTTGCAACCATTTCTAAGCATCCAAACTTGAGAGAACTAGTCTCACACAATTCCTACCACCACTACTCTCTCTCAAAACCCAAAATTCGTCCATAAAATCCCAAGAAACTTTGGAGGTCTAAGAAGTCATCATTTGGAGGTCAAAACATCAAGAAGTCATCACCAATACTTGAGGCATAATTACTACATCATTTGTAATCTCATTTCAATCATTATAAGACCTTTGATTATGTTATCTTGTTCTAAAGTTTCTGAGTTTATGCCTTTGTGTTTGATCATGGAATTTGCTATGGAGTAGTTTGGTTATACTTGTTTGGAATAATGTAGATATTGATATGGAGTGTTTGGTATTTGCAATATAGTTATATAATTTTGCTTATGAGTTTGTTTGAATTATAACATGTCTAAATAACTTGTTGATGAATCATAACCGGATTTGTTCCAAATGTTAATGCGCATATATGTTTGGTATTTCATAATTGACAACTATGAATAAACATGTTAAATAGACTTGTAATGATTGATTCAAGAGTACGGATCGAAAGGGCTCTTATGAACAAATTCGAAAAATCATATTTATAACAAATGGTTTATAATGGCTCGGTTTATATTCATTGGCCGAAAGAATGTTTTAAACCGTGATGTATACAATTTCATGATATTACCCATTGAATTGGAATTGTATGAACTTTGATTTTGTTTTCTATTGCTTTAATATCTACCCGGTACTCCATACACTCCATTGAAATAGATACTAGTTCCGAACAAGTGTTGTTTTTAATCTTATTGAATTCGCTTAATCATTTTTCATGTTACTTGTTGCTTATATGGTATTTTGGGACGTGACAACCCTTTACCACTTTCATGTTACTTGCTATTACATAGATTCTTCATAATTGAAAACACTCAAATCTTAGTGAACGACCTCGGCTTACCAACCAAAACTAACTACATATGAAAGGGTCATACTTGCCCGTGTGTTTTTAGCTTAATTCGGTAATCCTTGTTATAAATTTAAAACTAGTAGTCGCGAGATACATCAAACGCCTAATAGATATATAAGCAATAACGCCCAAAGTAGTGCTTCTAATCAAAAATTAAGTACGATAAAAAATATAGAAAGATTTCGACCGAAAAGTGCACCCTTCCCATCGTCTACCACAACTACTTTTGCACACAGCGATCTAACAGATTGGTAAATGAAATGACAAATGATCTAAATTGCACACACATTTAGTACCTCCCAAAGTGGTCATCCCCCAATCACAGCTCACCACAAATATGATCCCACCAAAAACCTGAGACTTGATCATTACACTGGTTATATCCCATGGTCTAAGAGCTCGCTGAGCAGAATCCAAAATAATATTAATACTAATCCTGTAAACCCCTTTAGTACGCCATTTCGATAGTGAAACATATAAGAGTTAAGAATGGTAAAGCCAAAAAAGAAGCAATGACTCGTGGCGTTAGCAAATAGTCAACCACCTATAAAAATACACACATGAAATTATTTACGTACGTAGTTATGTATATGGCCAAGTTTAATAAACTATAGATATGACATAGTTTTCATTATTCAAATAGACACTTTGTAAACCCAACACATCTTACTATTGTCTATTTCTATAAAAAGATAACAATATTTTATTTGCCTTTTGGATGTACTTATTTGAATTTCAAATGATGTTATGGACTGATGGCCCTGTATGTGTCGTATATTCCACGTAATACTCTATTAATCATTTGGTTGCAAAATATGTGTCAAAATAGTTAGATTTAACTTTAATAGTAATTCGAATCTTCACTTCCAATAAGCATTTTAAAGAGAAAGACACCTCGTGTTACTATTTTGTAGAATAAGGATAGTTTGTACGTAAAGTGTCAATTTGCTCAGAAATTTTCATTGCTCCTAATTTTGTAGCAAATGCACTACCAATACAACAGTGATCACATGGCTTAACTCTCGTGTGAAGGCTAAGGCTAGTACACCACCCACGGGTCAGTTTAGACCTAATCTTGTAAATTCTCTCATGAATAGGATTGTGAAGGCCATTCCTACAAAAGCCACTGTCAAGAGACAGAAACCTACTGATTTTGGACCGACTTTTTCTAGCTGTTGGAGGGTCTTTTCCATTGGTTGTTACGTGTGAGCACTCTCATTATTACTTGCTCAGCCAATACAAAAATGAATTAACCCATTTCCATAGGTACCCCGGAGGTGACAACTTGCTGAATAATGGGTCAAGTTCTTGAAATGGTTTGTCATTTGTGTCTAGAATATCTTCATACACAGATATAGCTGATGGATGACCATCCTCCGCCATTGCATTTGCACTTGGGGATTCATATTTTTGCTAAGGTTAGAAAGAATTTGTTTCTGTTAAAAATTGCGATATTCTGACCAAACAATATAGCAACAAATTAATGCATAATCTGTTTTAATAAGCAACCCCTTTTCTTTTTGGAATGATAGTATATCACATAGCTTATAAGCAATCCTAATCACACCTTCATTAATGCAACCAAGTTTCACTTATTTTTATCAACAATGTAACTAAGTTAATTTGTTACCAATTTTATGTGACTATGAAATAAGGCAACTAAATAAGTTAAACCAAATACCCCCTTAATTCTACACACACATACGTACAAATTTTGGCAGCCACATAACAAAAGCAATTGTATATCAATGAAGAAAATATATAACAACTAAGAAAGGGTCAAAAGTAGCTCCATTTCAGGCTACTACTTTCAATAATCGATCAATGTGGTCTAATATAAATATTAAAAAAAGTAACTACAAAGGGCCTAAGAATCTAAAATGATATCATGTAATAACCTTGATGACTTTTCATCTTGTTGTTGACGTTGCAACCTTTGCCGCTCCACTGCAGCCTTGATGTTGATCACGCCATTGTAGAAAACATTTGTACCTGAAAAGTGGTGCCGGTTATCAATTCAAAACTTACGTCATAGTTCGAGAAGTAAGAAACTGATAAACTAAATACATACTAAAACTTCAAAAAAGAAACTGTAACTACTGATAATTTGAGGAAAAAGACTCATTATTTTTTTATAATTTGGTGAACATAACTATTTATATCAATCAGTTTATAGATGTGGAGAACGGAATGTGAATTTCCAGATTCAACCTTAGTCATACCTCATTTAGGGAGTCGCTTTGCTAGATCCGCAAATCATTCTTGCCATTGAAGGGAGGGAATTTTAGGACCATCAAGACAAATGAGCAGGTTTGTGCAACCTAGAAAATAAAATTATATGTGTTTAACAAAATAACAAACATGATTAAATAACTGCAAAATCTTGAAAATAATTTTTGCGGCCTGACCCACTGAATGCAATATATTTCAATATGTAGTTTAATATGTAGTTTCCATGCCATGCTTAAAATCATATACATGTGTGATCTGACCCACTGAATGCATATATTCCAACATTTAGTTTCCATTAGTTTCCAATATATTCTATCTTGACATTTATGTAATCTACACACATGCATACATAAATAGAAATGATGTGTCTAAACAACATATTTAGGCCTGGAAGTATCTAGATTAAAGTTGTAACAAAGTGTAAAACTAAAAGCAGGCTACGGACCTGGATACCATGAAATATGTTCCCTAAAATTCCAAGGTCCAACTCCAAGGATAGAGGCTGAAAATTCACACAGAAATTACGGCAAGTATGTTCCAAACAGAATTAATTGCAAACGGAGTGATTTACATACCTTGTGTCTTGCCTAATAATTAAGTGGATTCTCAGCAAAAAATGTAGCCAGCACAACTCGGTTTGTCGTCTGTTCCTTTTCTTTGTCGTCAAACCTCTGCCTTTCAACTTGCCCTCAGCTTGGGCTAGTTTGAAAAATTATCCAAGAAAAAATTAGTAACATAGTTTTTACCGTTAAACTTAATGTAATATTCACAATAAAAATAAGTTTATGTAAGTCATAATCATAAAAGGAAAAACGATACATATAAAGTAGTAATACGCTATTAGTCTATTAGTAAGCTATAACACTCTTCCAATATGCTTAGCCAAACACGCCTTCATTTAAGAACCTTGTCATTTTTTGAGCATAATGTGTAATTTTTAGTATGAGTGAGAAGGACCAGCTTGCAAACACTTAATTTTTTTATGTTGATTTATTCGTTTGGGAAGGTTTTATGCAATTAAATACGTATTGGACAGCTTTTCACCCGTTTGGCCCGATAGACTGATATGCTTTGTTCGATATAAAACATTACCCAATTCGACCCGTTTATATCTAAATGGGTCAAAATTGAAAACTTTAGTCTTAAGAGATTATAGGGATACATGTCAAATGGTGAAATATCTCAAAAAGCGTATTTTTATGCAAAAGATCTCCTAATCAGTTGCTAAAATATGGTAGATTGCTACCCTACATGATAGTCAATGCTACCCTCGTGAACAATCCGTATAATATACTCTTTCATTATGTCAGACGAGAATGTATAAAGTTTACGTGGTATCCAGGTGATCATGTTCAATCTTGTTTAGAATAATGGAGAAAATGAGAAAGTTGCCCTTTTCAAACTCACATTATTATTCTCCGGAGTTTGTAATTTATAACATTATACCTGGTTCCGTGGGATTTAAACCATTGTTTGCCTGCATAGGGTCTGGCATGGGATTTTTTGATCTAGTCCCCATGGTCAGCATCTTCAAGGATATCTTACGAAGATAATCAAACTCCAAGTCGAATGAATCAAAGTGTTTAGGTTCCAAAGTGTGTTATCAAAAGACTATGCCCATTTTGACATATCTACTTCTGCTAAATCTTTGTTCCACAAATGCAAACGGCAAAAACTACAAAAAGAAAAAGATAATGATAAATAGAGCACACACGAATAGCGAACCTGGCTTGTCGCAACATCATAAATCAGCTGTTCAAACCGCATAGTTATTTTGATATTTTCTTGTAGCCCCTCACGTCCAGAAAAAGGAAGGTGACTTATGATAGTTTCCAATCTATGCAAGATCAACATGACTCAGTTAAATTAAACTCAGAACACAACACTAAGTTGTGTGCATAGTAAGCAAAGAAGTCCAAATCGGCCATAGAACAGAGTTGAATTTTCCTCTTCAACAGAGTCATAAATGTGCAGGTTCAATTATATATCATTGACCACATTTTCATCAGGCCTTATTATATTATGCATCAAATCAAGAGCCTTACAGTGAAACCGAAAGTAACCATTATACATCAAATTAGTATCTATTAGTGCAAGTTAGTAAATCCATGACAGCACATGTATGTACCATCCACCGCTATCTATCTTTTAGGTCGTTAAACTATACAGTTTACTATTCTAAAACATTATCAGGAAAATGTTGAAATATAGTAACAACTAACAATCATATGCATTAAAATTCCTTTCATCATAATAGCTAAAGATCCGGTATACAGAGTAAATCGACATAAGTGAGGATACTATCAGACCTACAAAGGGCACCAACTCATCTTTATAGCAATCCATTTAGTCTACTCTACTAATGACAGCAGTAAACATCACAACTAAGGAAACATCCGACATTCCAAACAGATCACCACAACCAATATCATAGATCACGTATCAAAACAAAATTTTTGAGAGAACAATATAAATACATACATCTTGTTCACGATCCTTTGCCGTGAATCTGCTTGTAGCTGAGCCCTCCAATCACCAGATTCCATCGATGGTATAATGTTCTGTTGAGTGTTTGAAGACCCTTGTAGAGGAGAGACCAAATTTTCCTACATTCTTCCCATGTTATTCTGTTGCATTCCTCCCATAGAACCTTGCTACTGTGGGGCCCCAGGTTTCCGCCCATTTCTTTGGAAGATAGCAATAATCTGCTTTTCGTAAGTAGAATTTCACTTAGACATTTCATCAAACATTTGGTGTACAACAATTTCTTTTACAAAAACAACATCAAATTACATAAACCTTAAAACTTTTCAACACCCTTTAACAAAAAACGGACGAAACATATGCATATATCATAACAAAAACAATACAAAAATCGAAATCTAAAAATAAAATAGGAAACTAACCTGTAACAACCAAAAATTCCGTGAATGACCGAGTGATGTATAAAAAACAAACATATTGTAAATATTATGATGATGAAGAATCATAAAACCAATAACCCCAAACAGCAAAACGATCCATATAATATTTTTCATAATTATTGATTAATACCCAAATTAGGTTCCATGGTTTTTGTGTATTGTGATTAAAATGATGATTTACGAGAAGGTTGATATCCTTTTGTGATTAATAAGGTTATATGATGAATTAGGAGCAATTAATTTGATAGCGTATTTCGAATATGTTTTGAAACTGAATGTGTTTAATGCTTTGAGAAAAAATATGATGATCGGACGGTTCAAAGAGTTTTGGGGATTTTAGGTGTCACGTGTCATTTTTTAAGAATTTTAAGATCAGTTTTTCATGTTCCAACAGTCACATTTGTGACTACTACTGTATTAGATCATCAAATACAGTACTCACGAGGTATATCAAAAATATTATGACATTATCCACGTTATTATTTAACAAAAATTTCAAGTTCAAACAAAAAAGACATCGCAAGTAAAAATTGAATTTGTAATGTAGTTTGATGGACTCGACACGTATATATAAGGTTAAACAGACGGCAAGCAACACATGTTAATTTATGGGGCCACTTGTCACTGATTCCCGCCAGGGCGGACATAAACAACCGAACACTCGTTAAACACTATCAAAACTAGAGAACCTATGTATGTTAGAACATCACGACTCTATTTTCCTCAATTTACAAGCAGACAACGAAAAGTCATCGGTGAACTGTGAACATGAACCGAAAAAGCTCCGGCATCACCGCGGGCAACCCTATTCGGTGCAAAGGTAACTCCCCATTGTTTCATATCCACCTAAACAAGAAGTTTGTATTATTTTTCGGGCCAATATATTAAGGTTATTATTCTATTTTATTATGTATCCTATTACTATAGGGATACTTGACTATAATTTTTGTAGCTAATTAGCTACAATCCTACATTAAAAATACACAAGAATGATTCTCGGACTCCACAAAAAGAATCAGGTTCACAAAAGTAATCAATGACCCACATTTTAATGCAAAGTTGTAAGGGCTACAATTAATCAGATTTAATATATTCCCGTTACTATAAAAGAGAAATGGTCAATCTTTTAATCAGTCGTTTAACATCGAGTTAAAAAGTGGGCCATTAATCTATATATCCATATAAGATTGACACATATGATATAAGAGGATAGGTAGGAGAATAAGTATGAGGATATATCATCTCCTGTAAGTTTAAAAATTAAAGAAATAGCTACATGCTTATGGTCAAATGAAAGATTTTGGGCCAAAGTATTATAGAAATAAAACAAAAACCGTTAATCAACCGTAGTCTAAAAGAAATCGGAAAACCCAACCTGGTCAAAACCGCTTTGACCAAAATCGTCCGTTTTATCCAAACCGCCGGTTTGAACCGTTCAGTTTTAATTAAAAACCACCTGCTTGGAGACCCGTTCCTGAAATCGAATAACCAAACCGTTTCAAGTTAACTTGCCAAACGTTTTTTGTCTAAAGCGGTTTTTTGCTTTTTGAATTTTGAACTTTTGAATTTGAATTTTGAAAGAGGGATATTATTTAATATGTTTTAAAAATTACCATTTTGCCATACAAATGTTAGTATAAATAGATATGTTATGTATTTGGTTAATTACCACTTTCAAGCAATCAAAAACACTCCAAAAATCAAAAACCGAAGTATTTCACTAAACACTCACGGAGTTCAAACATTACCAACACCGGCCGGGTTCAACAAGGCAAATGACCGGCTCGTATGTTTTACCGCGGTGACCGCGGTAGATCCACGGAACATACCGACCACGCCCCACCGCCGACGCAGAAGAAAAGGCCTCGATGCAAATATTGCTTGAGTATATTGTTCCACGGTTCCAACCTCACGCTGAGGGCTCACATCAAACAAAAGTATTGCGGCACTCAAATCGTTCCCAGGCCTTATCAATCGCCTATGGCTCGAGACTGACTATTTCAGATACGATCATGATTTACTCCGCGGAAAACGGCCGGTTTGTGATTCAACGTGGTTTGCCGCTCAACCACTATAACAACAGCCGACAAACTAAGGTGTACTTAATTATATGCAAACCCAGTGACAATCATGTAAGTCGTGATGACTCTTAAACGCATGCTATGAGAATCGAAAACCGGCTTAAGCAAGATTTAAAAATAATTTTAAATATGGATGCTTGTGTTAATTTAACAACCCATGTTTGGGTCACCATAATTTCCAGTTATTTTCGCACTTTGTGTTATCACATCACTGCTTGATCCCTAAAGTTGGCAAAATGATGCTTTGCATTGAAGTATTTGAAAAAACTTTCCTGCCTCACACCTAGAAGTTTCTTTATACAATTTGTTGAGAAAGTGTTTTATAAGTTTAACTTGACAAAAAAATTTCAATAACGTTGGATAATACTAGTAACAACACAAATGCAATGGGTCGACTAAAAATGGAATGACGAGCCATTCCTTGAATTACATTTTTCATAGTCTATGTGTTGCACACATCATTAATCTGGTTGTAAGCTGGATTAAAAAGATCCGTGATTTGAGTGAAGTGAAAAAAGATTTTAAAAGAATGTTAGTCGATGTTTTTAAAAAGGGTAATAAAAGATATAATGCATACATTCGGATGTGTGAAATGCTGGGAAACATTGGTTACAACCTTGTCGATATTGAAACACATGGAACTCCACTCTATCTTTATGTTCATAAGTGGTTTAAGACAAAAGGTGACCTTGCAATATTTTCATGATGAGAAATTGTCGGGGAGGGTAGTGCTCCATTTAGTAAGATAATTGGGATAATATGGAAAAAAATAACCCGACTACTTGAAGATTTTACAACGCAACAAAAAATTGTCGGGGTTTATTATCCAACGCTCATTTGGTACTCGAAAACTATTCTTGATAAGTCTTCACAAATCAGCATTTGAATTTAATGGTGGTGTTTATACTAAGCATGGTTTCCTGATGAAAGAAAAGCCGTTAAAAATATTTTGAAACTTTGCCACCGCATAATTATGCAAGGCCAAAGATTAAATCCATGTTATAAAATGTAAACGTATGGAGGTTCTTATTGACTCGATTAGACGATTTGGGTTGTTTCGGCCAAACCCAACTATGCATGATGCAAAGAGTCATTTTGGCCATTCTTTAAAAGTTTGTGGCATATATTTTGAAAAAATATGGCAACCCACCTCCCATCAGGATTCGAGTCTTCTTCATCATCATCAAGGATTTTAGAGGGAATCCGATACTTGCTTTGCATAAAAAGATAAGAGATAATCCCAACAAACGGATAAGAAATGATGGTTTAGCGAATAAAGGAATATGAAAGATATATCACAACCGATTTATCTCACATATTCCGCCCGAACAAGTTGAAAACTTTGATGTGTTGGCGTTTTGGAAAGCAAAGGAAACAATGTTTTCCGCTTTATCCCTAATGGCTCGTGATGTACTAAGTGTACAAGCTACTTCTGTAGCTTCCGAACCGCTTTTCAACAAGTGGAAGGGTTTTATCAAATCTGAGAAACAGACTCACACCTTCTGGAGATGTGTACGGGTTTGAAAGATCACTTGACGCAATGAAGCGAAAAGTAACATAAAAGTAGTCTTGATGATGCCTGGAGAATTCAAGCAGGAGGTCTACGGGAAGAGGCAATAAGCGGTGAAATCGAGATGCTTTCCGATGAAGAACTAAGACAAGATGCAACCGCCAAGAAGCAGGGATCCGGTGACGACTATTGGAATTTTATGCTTACGTATTATGTTTTAAGTTTATGTATTTCCTGATGTATTTCCTTTTCAGCTTTATGTATTCAAGTTATAAATAAAAGTTGAAGTTTATTGAATGTAAGTTTGTTTAAATTTTGAAAACTAAAAAAAAAACGTTAATCAAGTTAAACCGTTAAAACTGTTAACTATTTTTAAAATTTTTGAATTTTGGACTTAAGGCAAAAAATTTCGTAAAATAAAACCGTTAACCGTTAAAAACCTAAGCTACAAATTTTTAAAATTCAAAACAAATCGGGCGCAAATTTTTGAATTAAAATCAAGTAATCCCGTCCTAAATCGTTAAAAACCGGGTCAAACCGTCCAAAATTGTGGTTTCAAATTTCAAATTTGAATTTTTTTTTCAAATGGCAAACTTTCAAAATTTGAATTCTTTTTTATATTTCACAAGTTTGACATTGAAGACTAAGATAAATAGATAAATTATGTTTTTATTTCTTTGCAACTTTTATACAATTAAAATACAAACTAAAAATAAAAATCTAAGATTTCAATTAATGGCTGATGCCGATCCCCGCGACCACCTCCTGCCACCCCGGCCACGTGGTTGTTCGATTTTACCGTAAAACCGCGGCACCAAATGTTTGGGCTCACTACAACTACGCCGAAATGCTCTTCGGATGGCACGCTTAAAAGCTCAATGTAAGCATTGTTTTGTTTATCAAGCCCACTTCCAACCCGCTGGCCAGGGCTCACACACGTAAGTATTGCCGCCAAGCACTTGCAGCTTGATGTCCTGATTCGAGACCTCGTGCCGGACGCTGAGAATGTGTGATGTTTTATGCTTTACGTTATTATGTGTTATGTTTTAAGTTTATGCAGAATGTGTGATGTGCTTCTATTCTCTCGCTCTATTAAATAAAAGTTCTAGTTTATTAATACACTAAACAAGAAAACTTGACCAAAAACGAAAAAAAAAAAAACTAGAACCGTCAAAACCGTTGTCAAAACCTAATCCGGTGGAAACCGTTAACCGGCTAGACCGCAAATTTAAACCGCATTCCAAAACCGATTTGGACCGCTGGGTTTTTCTCTCATACTGCCTGGTTCCAAACCGTTAACCACCCAACCGGTTTTTCGTTGATTCAAAACCGTTCGGTTTTGACCGCCACAAACCAACCGTTAACCGGAATGTGCACCACTAGGCCAAACTATGTCTAAGCATAACAAAAGTTATGATCCTTTGAAGTCGAAGCTTGGGATGTGACGTTCTTGATTTATATGAAGGACTAATGGATGAATGTGTTTATGGCAGCTGCTATTGCTAGGAAGGCAGGGGAGCCATTGGTGATAGAGGAAGTGATTGTTGCCCCATCTAAATTATGGAAGTTCGTATAAAATCATATGTACATCGCTTTGTCATAGTGATGTTACCTTTTGGAAAATGGAGGTAGATAGTCCTTGATTCCAAAATTGCGATATGTTCTATATTCGTTTTAGTTGAACCCACCAAAAGTTTTGTTGATGTTTAATTAACAGTTTTGTTTTTTGTATTCGTGAAGCATCCTCCTGCTATTTATCCAAGAATATTTGGTCATGAAGCAGTGGGGTAAATATTTGTGATTAAATGCATGGTTTCAGATATGATGTTATGTATATATTATTATTGCAAAGTAAATAAAGCGGTAATTGACTACATCATTTGCTGTATCAAAGGGTTGTAGAGAGTGTCGGAGAAGGCGCATATGAACTTGTTGAAGGAGACGCTGTGATTCCAATCTTTTTACCGGATTGTGGTGAATGTACAGATTGCCTGTCCCAAAAGTAACCTATGTACAAAATTGCCCTTCCGTCTTTCTCCTTGGATGAACAGAGAAGATACTAGCAGGTTTACAGACATGAATGGAGAAACAGTGTACCACTTCTTGTCGGTGTCAAGTTTTAGTGAGTACACCGTGGTTGACATTGCTCAATTAACCAAAGTTGATCCAGCAATCCCACCAAACAGAGCTTGTCTATTAAGCTGTGGAATATCAACCGGTAAAGTGTATTATTCGTGTGATACATTTTTCATTATTATTGGATATGGCAAAATGGGTGGCTTAGACGGGTTAAGTAATGTGTAACTTGCAAGAGTCAAAATGGGTAAATTTTACATATGAGGTTGGGTTGACATGAATCTTCTTGTCGGTTTTTATTTTATTTTTTGAAGATAGATATTTTTTTTTCGTTAATGCTACAAAAGCTAATATATCAAGTTTGACCGAGAAACTTAAATATGATATAGGAGTATCATTTATAGGTGTTTTTTTCCCCGTGAGACTTCAGTTTCTAAAAATCCATCATGCTTTCAGGAGTGGGTGCTGCCTGTAAAACAGCCAAGGTGGAAGCTGGATCAACAGTTGCTGTATTTGGACTTGGTGCAGTTGGGCTAGCCGTATGATTCTTGCTCATTTCATATCCATATTATCATTTCATATCAATGGATTTTGCATAGATTATGTGGCATGGTTTCAACATAGTTGAACAAAAATCTTCAATTTTAACGTGGCGTATATCTCAGTGAAAGCATAATGGCCATGATATGTGTTCACAAGTTGCTGAGGGGGCAAGACTATGTGGAGCAAAGAGGATTATCGGTATTGATGTGAACCAAGATAAATTTGAATTAGGTACATAGTAATTTCTAATGGGACAATCTAATCTTGCACCCCTATTTTTCCTTCCTCAGACCTCATGTAGTTGAATATCGCCAATCATCACCTCCAACACGGCTTTCTTTTTTCTTTTTTCTTTTTTTGTTTTTTGTTTGTGTATTTTTATTTCATAGAATAGATATATATAGCCAGATTTATTTCAAGTAGAAGGTTTATACGTAGTAGTATATTTATTTCAGAAGGTTTTTATACGTAGAAGATATTTATTTGTGTAAATTTTACGCAAAACATTGCATATTAAAATATTAAACAAGACATCAACAAATGCTACTAATATTACAAATCTAAATCTACCCACCAAGATTCCACTCGACCCACACACGCTGATCAAATGGATGCCTCCAACGCCTTTATTCTTGCCTTCAACAAATTGTTTTGTTACAAAGACGCTGACGTTTAAAAATCGAAAACTTTTTAATCGATTTAAAAAAGTAATTTTTTTAAATCGTAAAAAGCTTTTAAAATCGCATTAAAAAAATATAATTTTTAATCGGAAAACTTTTGTATCGAAAAAAAACGCTAAAAATTACAGTTTTTTAAATTCCGATTTAAAAATTTGTATCTTGTTTTAAAGGAGGTGATTTCACACTTTAAAATGACGGGACATCATATTGAAAGTGTTTGACACTCAACGGATGTCAATAATATGTTAGGGTTAGACATTTGACGCTCAACGGATGATCGATATGTTATGGTTAGACATTAGACGCTCAACCCGATGAGTCGATATGTTGGGTTAGACATTGACGCTCAACCATGAGTCGATATGTTAGGTTAGACATTAGACGCTCAACTGATGGGTCGATATGTTAAGGTTAGACATTAGACGTTCAACGGATGAGTCGATATGTTATGGTTAGACGTTAGACGTTCAACGGATGAGTCGATATGTTAGGGTTAGACATTAGACGTTCAACGGATGGGTCGATATGTTAGTGGTTAGACATTAGACGCTCAACGGATGAGTGATATGTTAGGTTAGACATTAGACGCTCAACGGATGGGTCGATATGTTAGGTTAGACATTAGACGCTCAACGGATGAGTCGAATTAGACGCTCAACCGATGAGTCGATATGTTAGTGTGTAGACATTAGACGCTCAACGATGAGCCTGGTATGTTTGGTTAGACATTAGACATTCAACGATGGGTCGATATGTTGTATTAGACAGACGCTCAACCGATGAGTCGATATGTTGTGGTTAGACATTAGACGCTCAACCGATGAGTCGAATTAGACGTTCAACGGATGAGTCGAATTAGCCGTTCAACGGATGAGTCGATATGTTGTGGTTAGACATTAGACGCTCAACCGATGAGTCAGATGTTAGGGTTACATTAGACGTTCAATGGATGGGTCGATATGTTAGGGTTAGACATTAGACGTTCAACGGATGAGTCGATATGTTAGGGTTAGACATTAGACGTTCAACTTTTATTAAAATTTAACAAGTTTTATTAAAATTTACAACTTTTATTAAAATTTACAATTTATATTTAAATTTAACAACTTTATTAAAATTTACAACATTTTTAACAACTTTATTTAAAATAATACTAATACAACTAATACTTTACAAAAATTAACAACTTTTATTAAAAATTTTTAACAAACTTTTAACAAATTTTTTGTTAACAAACATTTACTTATTTACTTTTGAAATAAAAATAATAAAATGGTTTTGAGAAACCGTTTTGAAATACCGTATGCCTTTGCTTCTACCCACCCGCCCCATCCACTCTCTTTTGTCTTTTGTCTCCTCTCTAACACTTTTGTCTCTCTCTAACACTCACACACACACACACACACAAATAATACTCTCATTTCTCTCTCTTATCTCTCTTTAAAATCCGGCGACCTAAAAAATACCCGGCCTCTTCTCCGGCCACGCACCACCGGAACTTTTCACCCCATATACCAAAAGATAGATCGGGAAAAGGTGATCATTTTAACATAGGCACGCCGTGTATTTTCACCGACGCCCTAGATCTAAAGTTTTAGATTCGGTTTTCGATGATGTATATGGGTTGATGTTGTTATATTCTCAGCCATGGCTCGTGATGGTTTCTATGGTGGGTTGATCGTAGAAAAGAAAGATGAAATAGAAATAAATTCCCAGCGCATAGTGGGTCCATTTGATTGGTTCAAACATCACGCAGTACATGCCTGAGTTGGAGACCCGTCATAAACACGTTCGCTTAACTTAGTTGAAAAGTTTGGTGGAATTCATAATATTGTCTGTCAATTGGAGGTGCCTGTTTTTGAATTTTTCCTAAAGTTTTCTTCTACAAATAATTAATAATGCACATCACATTTAACATGTATTTTACTTTTCTTTTTGCCATGGCAGTTGAAATTTTGAGCTACTAGTAATGGAATTTTTCTATGGTAAGTTTGAGCCATGGCAGTTGGAAATTTTTTTTGAGCCATGGCAGTTGGAAAATTTTCTATGGTAATTTTTAGCCATGGCGGTTGGAAATTTTTTTTGAGTTGTTGTATTCTGATGTCGGTTGATGATGTTGTTGGTATTCTTGATGGCGGTTGATGCTGTTGTTGTTGGTATTCTTGATGTTGGGCCGACGTTGTTGGTATTCTTGATGTTTTTGGTTTCAATTTTTTTTTTTAAAGATCTGGTTTAAAAAATTCGAGATACGGGAAGGAAATATTGGGGTGCAAGATTAGATTGTTTCTTGTAATTGTGACTCGTAGCTGTGACTTAAAAATTTTCCGAAGGATGATGATAAAAACCGAATGATCTGTAAAGTGAGATCAAATCTCACTTTGCAACATTCGGCTTGAGCCTAAAAATTTTTCGAGGCGATGATGATTTTTGAGCCTTAAAATTTTCCGAGGCGATGATGAAAACCGACGACGGCAGTGAGATAAAATCTCACTAAGAACCTTCTAATCGAGCCTCAAAAATTTCGACTGCTTTTTTAAAGTTTTGAAACTGATTCATTAAAAAAAAACTTGTAAAAAAAACTAATACAAAAAATAATGTAAAATTGAAAAAAAAAAATTCAATCATTGGTCCCAATGATTGGGAGGAGAGAGAATTTTCTAACACCCCTTTAAATTTTACTAGGGGATGCAACCATAGTAGGACCCTTTCTAATTTGAATCTTTTTAACAATATACCTTTCCATTTATGAGCATCATAAGTGGAGTTACTTAATGGGTCATATTAATACCCCCTATGATGTCAAATCATAAAGTATATTCTTTCATTCCACTTTTCTCAGATTGTTAATGCTGTCATTGCCAGATTATCAGCTTTTAAGCTTGACGTATTAAACTTTTATATTTACTGTTCCACATTTTCAGGTTTATAGCTTTTTGATATAAACAAAATTATTAAAAATAAATAAATAAATAAATAAAAACAAAAATATACCACCGTATTTAATAAAAATATAACCAGATGAATAACCTTATGCCACTTTAATACCTATATAGATATTTTGTTTATTGACAGGAAAGAAATTTGGAATGACTGATTTTGTGAACTCACGTAGTTGTGGGGCCAAAACAGTGAGCCAGGTAAGTTAAAAATTTGACTTCAAACGCTCAAGTTATCGGATCTGCACGGCTTTTAGACACCCTTTGTTTTTTTTTGTTTTTATTTTTATAATTTGTTTATATCAAAACTATAAAACTCAAAATGTGAACAAGAATATAAAGTTTAATAAGCAAATAAAATCAAGGAAATACTTAAACAAAAACTGCATAAAAAATCATGCTACATCGTGAAAAACGGTAGACAGGAATATTCCCATGATGTGACCCTACAGTAGGGTTTATATAGATAACCCCATATAATGATAATTGATATTAACACCATATTTTTTGATGATTTATCACACTTCATGCATTATAATTTATACCAGACACATCAGAATGCGACAAATCATGATCCACGTGATAAAAATCTGCTGTAAGATTCCCTCCCTCATTATTCATTAAATGACTTTTCATATGCATTTTCTATAGCATAAAGTTGTTGGTTAAAACAGATAATTATTGAGATGACCAGTGGGGGTGCGGACTATTGCTTTGAGTTTGTTGGTTTGTCGTCCCTAGTCCACGAAGCCTATGCTTCATGTAGAAAGGTCCATTCTTAGTCACAATGCTCTATATTTGTATAAAGTTGCAAATATTCGAAAAAATAAAACATTCAACTGGCGTACTTGAAGCTTATATCTTTGTGATTGTAATCTTAAGGGACGGGGAAAAACAGTGGTGCTTGGACTTGACAAATTGGACGCGACGCTGACTTTCAACTCTTTCGAGGTACTTCACAGTGGTAAATCTCTCATGGGATCCTATTTTGGAGGTCTCAAACCAAAATCCGATATCCATATCCTTGAAAAACGCTACTTGGATAATGTAAGTAATGTCTTCTTTTTGGCCGACCCTTATTTGCCTTTAAAGATCATGCTAAAAGGAAGATTGTGTTAAAAGTTCTGACAAGTTAAAATGATATAGATTTTTATTCTCTAGCTGTAATATCCTTCATACTCCATATTTTAGATAAATTAAAGATTACTCCATGTTCACTATTAGCCAGATATTTTTCATTTAGGTATCGATTTTAAAGTTTATTTTAATCTTCGTTAACTATTGTTAGTAATATGTTTGTCTTGAGAGATAAAGATACATGCCTGGTCCTCACCGCTTTTGCACATTAACAAAAAAGTTTCAAATAATTTTATTTCAAAAAAATTTTCTAAATATTTTTTCCAAATTTTCAAAAGCAATTTTGAAATATTTTAATCAAAAAAAATCGAATATTCCAAATTTTTTCAAACTTTTTCAAATATTTTTTTCTAAATTTTTAAAAAATTTAAATATTTTTCAAAAAATTTTCTAAATATTTTTTGAATTTTTGAAATATTTCAAAAAGTTTTTTGAAAAATTTGAAAAATATTTACAAAAATTGTTTTTGAAAAATTTGAAAAATATTTCGGAATTTTTTTGAAAAATTTTATTTTTGAAAAATATTTTTTGAAAATGTGCAAAAACGCATCGAAGGACCAAAACATAAATGCCTATACAAACCTCAAGGACCAACATGTAATTTACTAACTAAATATTAATCTAGTTAAAAACCTAAATCGCCCAAAAAAAGTCGGTAACCTAAATTGAGAAAAAAGAATAAAGTACTTTAATCAAATTCAACATAAGATGTAGCATCTTTTACGCTATTTGCCCTATAATTTAATGTATCTTATAAAATGCTTCATAAAGTTAAGGAGTTCATATCAAATTGTTGGAGAAAATATTGTTTACTTTGACCTCAAAACTCAACAAGCATTTTTTATATTGTTAGTTCTGCTAATCCGCCAGACTACCTTTTGATAGCCCTAATCTACTAAGGGAACCTCTCAGAGCCAATGGGGAAAAGTTGTGATGTCCGATTCAAAAATGATGCAACACGAGGAGTTCCTAAATGAAGTCACCCAAGCCATTATAAATCATCTAAGTCATTATATTAATAGAAATCTTTAAAAATTAGTTTACACACTCTACTTATATACTATTTTTTAAAATTTGTAACATATAATAATTTAATGCAATGAATTTAATTTACTCATAATAATACATGATATTCTTATTAAATATAACTTATAGTTGGTGTAATTAAATTTGGGAGAATTATATATACCTATTAAAACTCAAAAACTTGCATATTTTTTCAAAATATAAGTTTTTAATAATGATTAAGAGCAGCTACAGGCGGCGTATACTCAAATAAATTTTTCCTAAAGGAATCACATTACTTTTTATTAGTGTCTTTTTGACAATAAATTTACGGATATCAAGAATTTCGTTACTGCACTGCTGCTCGAAATTGCGTACGCGCTTATTTGGTCGCCTTTGCCTGCTCGAACCGCTATTCATCACCGCTTAAGCTCTTTTGCCCGCTGACCGCTCAGAGCTGAATATCTCAGATAATGTGCTATATTATTTGTATTAGTGACATTTATCTATGTTCCCGCCACAATGGCGCGATACCATGAAATAAAATTTTCCTGTGAATCATGTATTTTATTTATTATATTCTTTTGATAATAAATTTATTTTGATTTCAAAACTTGCTTAGTTTCGTGCTGCTCGCAAGGCTCGAGCTGCTTGGTCGGCACTACGTTAGATCATACCCGCTCGATCGAGTAATCAACAACCCAAACTCAAGTTTAGGATTTCAATCAAGCTTCCAAACGTAAGACAAAAAAATACCCGATCCATAACCATTTGACAACCCGTGATAATAAGTGCACACTTATTATTCATTTACCCTAAATATACCCAACACAACACAAACCCTAAAGACAAACGCCCACCAAATCCATTCTCCAAAACGGATTCAAACTCAAATTACAACATCTTCATCTCATCTAATCAACAAAAAAAAAGCCATCTCATCTCAACATATCTTAATCAATCCAATTTTTATTAAATTATCGGCGCCACCACCCTCCTACAAAGAAGAACCAAAGACGCTTCCACCCTACCACGCTTAAGTAATGCTTTTATACATCCTAATTTTTTTCACAATATGCTTTTTGTCTTAAAATAAAATAGATCCGTAATTTTTTTTAATAAATATGCTTTGTTGGTCTTAAAATAAAATAGAACCGTAATGTTTTTGATAAATATGCGTTTTTTTGTCTTAAAAAAATAGATCCGTAATTTTTTTTTGATAAATATGCGTTTTTTGGTCTTAGAAAAAATAGATCCGTAATTTTTTTTTTGATAAATATGCGTTTTTTGGTCTTAAAAAAATAGATCCGTAAATTTTTTTTTGATAAATATGGTCTTGTCTTCCAGACCCGTAATTTTTTTTGATAAATACGCCGTTTGTCTTAAAAAATATATCCAGATTTTTTTCATAAATATTCGTTTTTAGTCTTAAAAATAGATTCGAAATTTTTTCTTCATAAATACGCTTGGTGATAAAAAATAGTTACGAATTTTTTTTCATAAATATTGCTTTGGTGATAAAAAAATACACGTGAAATTTTTAATATTTCAACTTGTCAAACCATAAGTTTTTAATTTTATAGATCCGATTTTTTTGTAGATCTAATGATTTTATGTTTGTAGATCTAACATTTTTAATTTTTTTCAAACCGCCACTCTAGCCTAGACAAGTAGCTTTCGAATAAAGAGCGGAATCATATTTATTGCCTAAATAATGGAGTATAGATTACATTATGCTTACATTTCATATCATGGTGATGGGGTGATTATTTGTTTTGGTCAAGAAACTTGTATTAATGTGTTGTATATATGCATTTGTGGTTGTAGTCCAAAATTTCAAGGCTTTAATGCTAAGTACATCATGCTTATTACTACAAGTCCTAAAGTCCAAAATTAAATAGGAGAAATAAGCCATGCATTATGTTAGTAGTGATAGTGATGTACAATGCAAGTTAAGCATGTTTTGGATATATATGCAAATATGCAAGTTTTATGGGTATATACATTGCTTCATTAAATTTTTAGCTAATATTATAATTTGTAAACTTATATTATTGATTTAAGATCATTTGGGGACAAAACTTTTTACATACTAAGGATCAATCTCCACTATCCATTTTATTAGATCAATGTGAGATTAATCCCAACAATATAAAAACCCCTATTTTCATCATTTTTTTTCAATATAAATATAAATCATAATCGCCAATCGAAAAAATAATATTTAATTAAAGATTTAATTATTTTCTATGCATAGGCTCTTTGATATACTTTCGATAACAAAAAAATCGTTTTTCTCCTTTTTTTAAGTTTTTTCATTTTTACGTTATTAAATTTGCATGAAAAATATATATTTAACATTATTTGACACATGTGATATTAGTTAAATCATATATGATATGTATATCATATTGATTTATCATATACATACTGATTTAACACTAGTATCTCATATGATATTACATATCATATGTGATTTAACACTAATATCACATGTGATCTTCAAATTAGTGTTAAATCATATTTATATTTCGCAATTCTTCAATAAAACGAAAAAGATCAAAAACGGAAAAATGATTTTTCTTTTTTCGAAAGTATATCAAAGTACCCGCTCAGAAAGATAATTAAATGCTCGCGCATTTATATAATTATTTTTGCTTAACGCATTAACGGTTAAGAGATATTTAAATTATATATGAGGAAAGTTATTTTACATACCAAACTTTTCTTATATACCAACGACTCATCTTCACCATCCATCTAAAAAGAAATCAATCAATGAGATTAAAAGCATTTTTATTATTTTACTATTTTTTATAATTTAAATATATCTATAAACCGTTAATCTTAAGCAAAAATAATTTCATAACGCGACGAAGCATTTAATTATCTTTCATAAACCGGGACTTTGATATATTTTCAAAAAAGAAAAAATCGTTTCACGCTTTTTTTTTCGCTATTCAAATCGAATTTTGATGAAATATCATATATGATTTAACACTAATTTGAAGATCACATGTGATATTAGTGTTAATCACATATGATTTAACACTAATATCACATGTGGTATTCAAATTAGTATTAAATTATATATGATTTATCATGCAAATTTCAAGAACGTGAAAAATAAAAACTTAAAAACGGAGAAACACGCATTTTTGTCAGTATATCAAAGTGTTTATATATAGAAAGATAATTAAATGCCGTCGTAATTGATATTTTTTTCACGATTTATTAACTGGCTTAAGATATTTATATTCAAAAAGATGAAAATTTTTTTTTATCATGGATTAATCTCAAATCTATTTATATAATAAAAAATATATGGATTGATCCCTTAGTATGTGTTAATTTCATTCCTCAAATGATCTTAAATCCTATATTATTTAGTATTCATACTATAATTTTACCATCTACGTCATTTATAATGTACTACACTATTTATATTTCAAAATTTAGCATGTATGTTGAATAAGCCTTTCAAGAGTCCGGATCAAATACAAAGCCAACAAAAAATAAAAAGGCTAAAAAGCCATTCAAAATTCAACACGTGTCCCACCCACTTTTTATCAACTAAACCCATCTTTTTTCCTTTCTCCACTTTTTCCCAACACTGATCCTTCTCATTCTTTTTCTTCTTATATCCCAACACCGCATCCTTCAATCTCAAATCAAAATCTAACACCGTTGTCACCACCACCTTCCTACGACCTCCACACCTCCCGTAGAAGGCCATTTGCATCACTTCACCGGCCTTCGACGTGGTTAAAATATAATCATCATCATCAAATCAATCCTATAATCATCACCATCTTGATAAAGCGCAAGATTCGCGCCGCTTTTGTTTAGGTTGATCGAAGCCATTTATTGATGATGGCGGATGAGGTTGATTTTCAACTGTGTGATTTTAATTTTGTATTTTTAAGTTTTGTGTGAAATGAAATAAAATGAAGGGCATGAAATTAAAGATCAATTTAGGAAATGGTGTTGAGTGTGCATTCTTTTTGATAACTAAGGAAACTGATTGTTCGACATTTTTTTTTTTTCCTTTATAATTACTTTTGTTTATTCCTTAATAACTAAGGGAAGCTAAGTTGCTTGTGAGAGTTCATAAAGCCGAAATGATCTAAGCTTAACCCGTGCTTTTTAATATGTAATGTTCATTCAAAGAGTTTTGTTCATCGGCTTTCTAAAAAAATCATGTTCATCAGCTTTCTAAACAAAATCATAATGTTCATCGCTTTTAAAAACCATAATGTTCATTCTGAAAAAATAATAATGTTCATCAATTTTCTAAGAGAAAAAATCATAATGTTCATCGGCTTTCTAAAAAATCATAATGTTCATCATTAAAAAAAACCATAATGTTCATCATTATAAAAATCATAATGTTCATCGCTTTTAAAAATCATAATGTTCATCGCTTTTAAAAATCATAATGTTCATCGCTTTCTAATAAAAATCATAATGTTCATCTGCTTTCTAAAGAAAAAATCATAATGTTCATCAATTTTCTTAAAAATCTTAATGTTCACCGCTTTTAAAACCATAATGTTCATCAGCTAAAAAAATCATAATGTTCATCGGTTTTCAAAAAAATATAATGTTCATCGGGCTTAAAAATCATAATGTTCATCGCTTTCTAAGAAAAAATCATAATGTTCATCGCTTTTCTAAAAGTTCATAATGTTCATCGCTTTCTAAAAATAAAATCATAACGCTCATCTGTTCACCGCTTTTCTAAAAATCATAGGTTCATCAGCTATCTAAAAATCATAATGTTCATCGGCTTTTCTTAAAACCATAATGTTCATCGGCTTAAAAATAAAATCATAACGTTTCATCATATCAATTTTTAAAAAATATATTTCGTCGCAAAAAAAATCACAATATTTATTATTTTTTCTAAATATTTAAATGTTTATCGTTAGAATAATGTTAATTATTAGTTAAGAGTGAAATAGCAAAAGCTTGATCCATAAAATAAGAGACATACTTCATTTACAATATGACGTGCTTTTATACTTTTTAAATTTAGCACTTTTGTTGATCCCAACCCTTGATGTGGAACCTACAACTTTTGAAGTTCTTTGAAATATTTTTAATTTAATTAGTTTTTATTTCGAATCTTTTCTACATAACCAACAACGACACACCTTTGAAATTTTCACCAAATTATTCAAAAAATAAAAATATATTTTTTATGAAAATATATTTCTGCGAATTTGTTTGTGACAACTGATGCAAATGTGTTAAGTGTTTAGTTTTAATTATATCAATTAAAATATATTACACATACATATCTCATCTTTAATCTTAATATACAATTTTTATTTTTATCTTTAACTACTATAAAGTATTTATGCCTTTATGTTAATTGAAATCCCAAAAAGTTTAGACACTTCTATTTGTATACTTAGTTTTGAAATTTTAGAACATATAATAATTTAATGTAATAATTTAATTTACTCATAATAACTACAACATATTGTTATTAAATATAACTTTTAGTTATATAATTTAGATTTAGCTAATATTATAACTTCTAAAACTTAGGCTACCCACAATCGTGACTTGGGTCATCACTTGCACATCAGCCTTTTTTCTCAAATGATCGACACTACCAAGTTGCCACGTCGATGATCGAAGTTTTTGTTTTTTTTCTTTAGTTTTTTCAAACGTTTTAAACAACAAATTTAAAATTCATTAAAAATAAAAACATTACAATACTAAATTCAAATAAACATTAAAACATACGTGAAATTATTCAAATAACATTAAAAACTTAAACTAATAATCTAAGTCGTAGTGCCTGATTGTTGCCTTAATATCCATCGTTCGCCTAGTTGTCGTGGGCAAACTTGGGTCGATTGGGTATTGTAGAAAATTAAGTCTGCCGATGATTGCACCATTAATGCCATTTGTTGTTTTTAAGCTCATTTTTCTCTTTTCATCTTCAACTCTTTTTGCTCAACTTTATGTACGCGATCTTCTATACCTTACCTTTTCCCAGCTTTGTCGCTTGAACTTGAAAAAGGTTTTGGCTAACGATTTAACAAATGATTTCGATCACGGAGAGAGGAGGATGATTTCTTCCCCGCCGTCACGACCTTTTGGTCTTGATTCTCTTGTGTTTTCCTCGTCATCGTAATCATCCACGCCGTGGAAATTCAAAGGACCTTGTGTTGACCCCGAGGTAGTTGTAGAACCATTTGATTTCTTCCGACTATTCGTTCTAAAATCAAGCATCTCACAATGCTTCCAAGCATCATGAGTCCTCAAATTTTCCAACACTCCTCCAATGTAAAATCATGACCAGAAGCACACGGTATTCTCAAAGAGATTTTTCTTTGTCGTCTGCATCATTCTCACCACTTCCATGATTTTGCTTGATATTATCCATAATAGCACAAAATTCCCAACCCAATTTAATCCTATTCTTTCATTTGGTCGTGATCGAGTCGTAGGTTCTTTCTAACCGCTTTTCAAAGTATGCTATCACCTCCTCCCAAAAGTGGTGCTCGTTGATAGCGCTCGCTAATTTTCCGAACAAAAACCCAAGCTCTACAAAGCGATCTCTTCCGCTTTGTCCATGGTTCGACCTTTTTGGTTGGTTCGCCTTTTGCCTTCGCCCTTCGCTTTGTAGCAAGTCTCGGGCTTTGGTTTGATGGGTGACGCTCTTCGACATCGCCATCGTCTTCAACAGAATGGAACCGTGGTATGAACCGTGACCAACCTTGCCCCATCGAAGCATCTTGACTCGATAGTTTTGGGTCGAAGTATTGTTGAGTCGGATACCGCCCATATAATCCTCCAAATCCATTTCATGATTAGCACTACGGCTGGGAATAATCGTGATACGGTTGGGAAGAATACAAGAAGTCCATGTTAGGACGATACGACGACCCGCTTGGTTCTTGGTGATAATCCAGATAGGGACGCGTCGGTGCGACAAATGGACGATTAACGTAAAACGGGTTTTGATTTTGATTCGGTTGTGGTAGTCGTGATTGATATTCAAAAGTTGGTGGACGTAGTTTAATACCCCGATTTTGTGGTGGTGTTATGTTAATTCAAAATTGTTTTCGGCGAGAAATTCAAATCGATGCATTTTCGAGTAGCGGGATCGTCGGTTTTTTGATTGGGGTATTTTGCTTTGACATGGTGAATATGGATGAGAAGTAGTTTGAGGTTGAAATGTGATTTAAATTGTGTGTTTAGAAGTGTGTTTGAGGTTGATATTTATAGGATGTAAAGTGGTAAAAATTAATTTTTTCAACGGTAACTTTTAAATGTTTTTGGATTTATGTGTTGTATACAATCGGGTCGATATTATTCGGAGAAATTCAAATCGATGCATTTTGGGGTAGTGGGATCGTCGGTTTTTTGATTGGGGGTATTTTTCTTTGACATGGTGAATATGGATGAGAAGTAGTTTGAGGTTGGAAGTGAATATAGATGAGAAGTAGTTTGAAGTTGAATTGTGTTTGAAATTGTGTGTTTGAGGTTGGTATTTATAGGATGTAAAGTGGTAAAGTTTTTTCAATTTTTTTTCAACGTAACTTTTAAATGTTTTTGATTTATGTGTTGTATACAATCGGTCGGATATTAGATCGATATTGTTTCTTGGGCTCGACCGACCGATCTTCGACCAATCAACCACACTCAACTCGAACGATGTTTAAATCGATCGTCATGCTCGACCGACGATATTTTCGCACCCATTGTATGCAGCCTTATATTCGTTTATTATTCATTGTTAATTTTATTATAAACGTTATTTATAAGCCGTTAAAAATCACTTTATCTACATAATATTACTCACTACCGACTCTATATTGCCGATATATCATAGGGCTATTTTATATGAAACATATATTTTGTCATTGCTTAAAGTTATTTCACCTAAAATTTTCGCCATATAAGGTTATTGTTATAGAAAAAGTATAATCCAAAACATTGATCGCTAAAAGTCTTAATTGTTCTATAAAAAGCATCAATTTAAGAGTTCTAAAAAATGAAATTTAATTCTCAGGAACTTCAACTTGACAAATTTGTGATACATGAGGTCGATTTCAAAGACATCAACAAGGCTTTTGATTTGCTCCTTGAAGGGAAGAGGTGTGTGATCTGGATGAAAAAGTAATCGAACTTTGTTTAAACGTACAAATGAGTTGCTAATGTTTGGATCATTTGTAGCATGACGATTGTTATCTGTAAGTATATCCAATAAAGTGTGTTGTATCCTAAAGTGTGTTGTATGCAATGATTTGTTGATCTTCTCTAGATATCAATTATTCCAATTAGTGATTACGCATGGCATCACTGAAAATAAGTCTAATTGTCTCAGAAATATTAGTGGCTTATAGGGTACTACTAAATAAACCAAGGGTGAGTTTTAATATACCAAAATAATTATACAATCATTGACTTATTACATTAAAATAAAATCATTGACATTTTTTTTATATTTAATACTGATATGAGTTTTAAGTGAAAGTCAAAAAAAGTCAACACAACACATTATCATAACTGATTTTCATATAACCATTTTACGTGAAAATTAGTTAACACCATTCCTTGTATAAATTCATTCACTTGTAATCATTTTAGATCATCTCTTTGAATTGTAAACAATTACTCTCTTGTAACAAACTCACTATCCTAATAACAAATCACCAATTTGTCCAATACTCTTTTCTAGTTCTTGAGTATTCACATATTGTTGAAGATCTTTACCATTTCTATAATTAGAGATCTAAAGATCATATTAAGTGGTATCAAAGCCTACAATCCTGCACCTATCTACTACATCAAATTGAATTCTAGAATTCATTATTCCATCATAATCAGCTTCTTGATCATCTTGTTCAAACACCGTTCTTGATTTTTGTTAACCACCACATTCACATACATTCTCGATCTTCTCATTTGAATTCGTTTTGTAAAAAGTAATCATGGTGGGCACAAGATCCACTGAGAATGCCAGAAGTGAACAAGATAGGCAGATTACAATGGAGGATCTCATGCGAACGATAACTGAAATGGGTGTTACAATCAGAACCTTGGAGACTAGATTGAATAATGGAGAAGGCACCAGTCAAAGAAATGGAAATTTTGGAAGTCAAGGTGGTAATCAGCAGATGCAGATTAGTAGAGTCACCAAGATTGAGTTTCCAAAATTTGGTTGAGGGGATGATATTAGAGGGTGGCTATTCAAGTGTGAACAGTTCTTTAAAGTAGACAACATCCAAGATGACTGTAAGGTAAATCTTGTTTCAATTCATTTACATGATTTAGCTTTGATGTGGCATAGAAAATTTGTGAGGTATCTTGGGGAAGATGTGTCTTGGAATGTGTATAGAGAAGCAATTTTGAAAAGATTTGGATCTGTTTATGATGACCCTTTGGGGGAAATCAAGAAACTCAAACAAGTAGGCAGTATTCAAGATTACATTGATGCTTATGACAGATTGTTGTGTAGAGTAGATTTGCCTGATGAACAATGTATGGGTTTCTTTATGGCTGGGTTACAAAGTGAAATTGAGTTAGCTGTAAAAATGTTTAGGCCAAGATCTCTTGCAGATTTGTATGGGTTGTGTAAGTTGGAAGAAGCTAAATTGAATGCGTTGAAATAGAAGCATAGGCCACCACTTTTACCAAAACCAAGATTCCAAAACTCAATTCCAAATACTGGCCCAACACCTTTATCTTTACCTACACCTAATCCAAATTGGAGAAATAAAATTGTGATCGTACAAACACCCCATACGAGAAACAGCTAACACAAAAAGAATTAGATGAGAAAAGACAAAAGAACCAATGTTTTTATTGTGACCAAAGATATACACTAGGGCACAAATGTGGGGGACAAGTGTTTTCCCTTGAAGTTTTAGGGGAGAATAATGAAGAGATGCCGGAATCAGTTTGTATGGTAGTGAAATGGAAGTTGAAACAGAGGAAACAAGGGAAGTGATTGACTATGTGCCCCAAATATCTCTAAATGCCATTTATGGTACCACTACTTACAAGACCTTGAGAGTTTATGATAATGTATGAAATCATAAGCTTCATATCTTATTGATGTGGTAGTACTCACAATTACATGGATGTTAATATCGCTAAGTGAATAGGTCTGTAGACTTAATAGTACTTGTCCCTTTCAAGTGGACATAGCGGTGGTGGAAAAATTGACCAAATGGTGGTCTCAAGGAATTTAAATGGAAACTGCAAGGTGAGGAGTTTGAGATTGATGTGATGCTCTTGCCTTTGGAAGGATGTGAAATGGTACTTGGAATTCAGTGGTTATCTACATTGGGTAACATACTAGCTAATTTCAATGAATTAAGGAGCTTAAGCATAAGGGAAGAACTGTGTTGTTGAGAGGAACACAGAAGATTGGAGTACAATGGAAACAAGGGAGGAAAATGCAAATTCATACACCCCAGGCTGAACTGTCCTCTATGATGTTATGTGTTTACCCAACCACCTCACTGAACATGATTGCAACAACCAACAATGAGTCAGATGAGGAACCAAAAGAGGTAACTGAGTTAGTTAAGGAATTCACAGATGTTTTTGTAGTACCTACTAACTTTCCACCCCTCAGAACTTTTGACCACAAAATTCCACTTAAAGAAGGAACCTTACTATAACAACCCGTAAAATTCCAGATTATTATAATAATATTTATCACGTCAGAAAATTTAAATCGGTTATTTTCTGACAGATGTCAATATTTAGATTTGAAAACGAGAGGTCATCTCGTTTCTTTAAAAATAAGACACCGCACACACGATACTTGTCCACTAAGTATTTGTATAATAAATGTGGAATTTATTATTGTCAAAGTTAAAATTTAAGCATACATAAGCTTAATCCATTGTTTCGGGAAGTTATTCCGCATATTGCAGCGCAGTAGCGTACAAAACAAAAAAAATAAAATAATGAGATAAGTGAAATATACACATTTTATCATTCAAGGATAATTTACGGAAGAAAACGAGAGGTTATCTTGTGAATTTAGAAAGTCACGGCATCACACGCATACCGACACCAAACTTGTAATGGCAAACAGTTATAATCAAATTTCTACGTAATAATAATGTTATATTATTATGTTTAAGAAATCGTTTCGAAAGACATAATTTCTATATTTTTCGGGTACCAGGAAGGTACGTTTGCTCGAGGATTCGACAAAACACGGGGTACAAATAATACATCAAATAATAATAAAACAAAATAAAACCTATCCTACTCAAAGCCACCCTACCTATATTTCTCTTTTCTTCTCTGCGTCCCATCCTTGTCCATTTCTTTTCTGTTTCTGCTTCGCTCCGTCCTAATCAAACACAAAAGGAAATGAAGTCTTTTCCTTTTAAAACACAAGGGATCATCAACCTCATCCCAAAAGTAGGTTCCTATCATCATAGGCCTCACATGAATCGGCTGTGGAAAGAGAAGTGCGCCAAGAAAGGGTATCACCCTATGGACGAGCTCAAAAGGGCGAAGAGACTCCATCTTCCTTATTGCTATTATAAATAAAATTGGGTTCTCTTCAGGTTCTACTCAATTAATGCACACACATTCAAAAAAAAATTAGGGTTTGGAGAATCATAGGGCATTTCAAAATTAGTTTAGGGGTTTTATTCTTGAGTGTTAGATGAAGCTAGTCCAGAAGATAATTTGTGTAATTCGAAGCGGGTCGCCTCCAATTGGAGTTTTGATATTCGACCTACTTTGAAGAAATGTAAGAACAAATATTCTTATTAAGTCTTTTATTCATTCTAATTAGTTATCATCATTACCTCTTTAAAAAATTTTATATGTACCGATCGTATGAGATTTTTTTTCTTTATTTGTTAAAGACTTGAGATCATGATATGTTGTTGTTGTTGCTGTGGTAAAGAAATCCAAGGAAGAATTAAAACAGAAAAGTTGTTATATTCGGCTTATCTTTCCCTTTTTCGGCTTAATTGTTTTCGTTATTGTTAGGTTCAGTAAATACCCAAACCCCTTAATCTAGGATTTGAATAGAAAATAACCTAAGTGTTTAGTCCGTTAAACATTAACAGGTCACTGAGTGCATAGTCTCTCAGTGAGCCACCTTCAGGATACTCAGTACGAGGCGAAGAAGGAGTCTCTCCACTCAGTAAGGCGGAACTTAAAGGGTGAAGACTGAGTCAAGAAGAAGATGGTGGATTCAGTGAGTGATGACAATAACTCACTAAATCCCTAAGACTCCTCTCCAACTACAAACACTGAAGACTGAAGACTATGAAGACTGAAGAATGGGCGGGACAAAACGGTTATGCTTGAAGCGATAAAGACGGAGTACTTATCTTCAAGAAGTCAACTTTCCCTTTAAGGCTCAAAGATCAAGACGAAAGACATGAAGAAAGTGACTTTGTCCCTTTACCTAATATAGTCTTTGTAAACAGAGACAAAATACATCAGTATTTTGTCTTCTGCAAAATTGTCAGTTTGTCACTTTGGAAAGAGTTAAAACTCATACTTGTATAAATAGCATAAGAGATGGAGTGAAAGATTAAGCTTGTGAATTGTAAAAACACACATACACGCAAGCCATCTTTCACTCCTCCAAATACAACTTAATCCCTGAGATAGCTCAGTGGGTACTTGTAGTTTTGCTCAGACTTAGCCTGAGCTTAGAGAGGAGTTACAAACACTTTGTCATTTCAATCCCTAGTACTGTTCCACAAGTACTAGGGTAACGTATTCTTTTGATTCATTTCTAATAAGAATATGACGTTGAAAATTACTCTTGTGTTTTATTTATATCTTTTCAGTCATTGATTCACTATTAGCCTTGTTTACTTTACTTAAACTATTTTTATACTATGGTGAATAGGGAACAACAAGTGATATCAGAGCAAGGCTGGTTATAAAACTGTTTTTAAGCCGCTCTAAACGTTTTTAAATCAGGATCCTAAAATGGCTGAAATTGATGTACCCCAACTAGTCGATAAAAAGGGTGGAGCTTATTCACTGTTGCCCCCAGACTTGAAGTTGGAAAATTCAACAAATGGAAAAAGCGTATGCTTTGCTATTTGACCGATGGAACCTTATTATTCCAAGTGTATAAATGAAGGTCCATTTATCCCAAAGACTGCTGAAGGTTTGCCTAAACCTGAAGCTCGTGGACTCAGATGAGAGGAGAGTGGTCAACCAGGATCAAAGACTCAAGAGTATCATAATATCTTGTCTTCCTGATGATATTATGGAGTTCGTTATAAGTCTGTAGTACGCTAAACAAACCTGGGATGACCTAGTTCATAGTCATGAAGGCCCATCTGATACCAAGGAAAAGTGATAATGGACCGAAACTTGAGTATAACACCTTCATGGCTAAGGACTCAGAAACTCTGTCTCAAACTTACACCCGGTACAAAACTCTTTTAAATGAACTGTCAAATGATGGTGTTAAGTTGTCCAAACATGAAATCAATGTTGGTTTTGTCAATAGTCTCCCTGAGAAGTGGTTGAATTTCTCTCAGGGACTTAGGAATGCTAATCATATCCGAAATCTTGAGCTTCCTAAAATTTATGGGAAATTATTCTATGAGGAAAACCTCATCAACAGACGATACCCTGACTTAAAGAAGTCTCGTGAAGTCAAGAAGTCCTCGACCACCACCTCATCACCAATATCAACCGCTTTTTTTCTAACAATGTGGTTCAACATTTCCAAGAAAACTCGATGATGAGCCCGATGAGAGATCAAGTGAGAGTACCTAAATGACCTGAACGCTGAATTTCGTGAAAGGGCACTTGCTAACTCTCGAAGGTTTATAAAAGAAACAAAGGTTTTTCAACTGCTAAAGCAATCAAGACATGAATGCTTTAAGTGTCATAAAAGAGGCCATTTTGCAAAAGATTGTTTTTCAAAAACAATTTCTGAACCCTCTTACAAACCATCGATCTAATCTCAGGCTTTAGCAAATTTCAACCAAAGATCTATCAGTCTCATCAAAATTTTCAAAACAAGACTGATCAAAAAAACTGTGGATTTTGAAGCTAAATACAAGAAACCAAAGCTAAGCTAGCATTGTTGCTTGGCCTCCCCTCAGAAACAACACAAACTGTTAAATCTGTGCAGGGTAAAAACAAAGGCCTTGTTGCTGAAATCTTCGACTGGGATGAAGAGCCAGTGTCATCAGATAATGAAATGGTGCATGTCAGTGCACTGATGGCCCTCTCAGAAGAGGACAAGCTGGCTGTTGGAAAAAATCATGCCAGGAATGGAGAATGGGTCAACATCACAATGAAGAAGGTAAATATTTTACTTTCTATGGATGATGACTCTGATTGGCAGTCCTATATGAACTATATCAATGGTGACCTTAAGTTTGTTGAAGAGCAGCGATTAAATCTTTTTTCAAAATATAACAAGCTAAATTTTGAACTAAATAAGTGTATGGATGAACTGCTTCTTTTAAAACAAAATAAGCTTGAGGCTATCACTTTGCAAATTCAAAACACTGAACTAGTTAAAAGAAATCAGGCTCTTCAAGATGAACTTAAGAAAGAAAAAGATATCATTGCTAGTTGGACTGCTAAGAATCCAAGAGTCTTTGATGCTGTGGGAGCCCCCAGCAGCAAAAAGAGAGTCATAGGTGAAGATCATCTCCCTGACTCTCATAACAAAGACCAGTCTCCCAAAACATTTGTGTCAGGTGGCATGATTACCAATGTGTTGACTATCCCCAAGCCCAGTGATTGGATTGAACGGGTTAATCCTGATAGTAAGCTTCCTAATTTCGATTCTGGAAGAATTCTAGAGCCTGAGAGTCAAGCTCTTAAGAGCATGCTTGGACTCCCTGATGTGCCCAGTAATACTGAACACATTGAGTCTGAAGCAGAGTCTAATGCAACGCTTCCACCCCTGAAACCTCTTCAGGGTGCTGCACCAAGCTCTGAGCTTACTCCAATGCAATTCAATCCTCATTCACCAAAAGAAAGGTCTGGAGTTGGTAGAACCATCCTTAAAAGACTATCAAAACCAACTCAACAAGAGTCTACTCCCACTGAGACTTCCACATCCTCGATCCCCACTGAAGCTGATCAAATTCAGCAACTGACTGAACTTGTGAGGAAGCTAACTGATAAGATGGAATCCATCGAAAAAGTCCCTGAATCAATCAAGGAAACAAAGTCAGCTTCCTCTAGTTCCTCAAAGTCAAAAGCCACCACCAAAACCAAGCAGAAGTGTGATCTATGCCACTATACCAGTCATACCACTGACAATTGTTATAGAATCCTTTTTTGTATGATCTGCAAAAAGGATGATCACAGAACTTCTGATCACTTACAATATGTAAGTTCTCTCAGTAAAGCAAACTATACGAAAGTTGGTCATCAGTATGCTTCAACCTCCAAATCTGCTCAAAAGCATAGAGCAAAACCCTTTCCTCCTTGCCCACACTGTGGCTTTAATGATCATCATCCTGATGATTGTCTCATGAACACATGCTGTGAGATTTGCGGAAATCCAGCTCATGAGACATCTCAGCATGACAGTGTCATCCAAGCAAGGAGAAGTTCCAAGCAACCCAGAATCACTGAGTCATCCTCAGTCTCCAGATGCAAAACCTGTGGTAGCACAATGCACTCAACCACTGACCATGAGTCGATTGCCAAATTCAAAGAGACCTTGAGACCCAAGCCCACCAGTAAGTGGGTCACTAAGAGAAACTAATTCAGTTTACTACTTGTGTAGAGACACGCCAGGGAGCCTATTTGGCATCTAGACAGTGGATGCTCAAGAAGCATGACTGGTGTGAAGGAGTATCTGCACAAGTATGTAAAGGAACCAGGACCCAAGGTAGTATTTGGTGATAACTCATCATGTCCCACTGAAGGTTATGGTTCAGTAAACTGAAATGGAATAGTCTTCTATAGAATTGCTTATGTCAATGGTCTCAAATACAATCTCATCAGTGTCAGTCAACTATGTGATGCTAAGTACATTGTGCAATTCAATGACAAACAAGGTACCATTTTCAATGCCAACAAAGAAGTTGTTTTGATAGCTCCTAGAAGAGATGATGTTTATGTCGTAGACATGTCTACTCTTTCTCAAGATGGAACCTGTCTCTTTGCCAAAGCAACTGAAACTATCAACTGGTCTGGGCACAAGAGACTCTCACACTTAAACTTCAAAAACATCAACAACCTGGCAAAACAAAACAAGGTCCTTGGCTTACCATCACTGGTTTTTGCAAAAGATAAACCATGCTCAGCCTGTGAAAAAGGCAAACATCAAAGAGCATCTTTCAAAACAAAACAAAATTTCTCCATCAAAAGCTGCCTTCACCTCTTGCATATGGATCTCTTTGGACCAGTCAGTCCTAGATCAATCCAGCATGAGAAGTATACACTTGTCATTGTTGATGAGTTTTCAAGATACACTTGGGTATACTTTCTTTCCAAAAAGAGTCAGGCAGCTGACACAATAATGTCATTCATCAGGAACATTGAAAACCAGAATGACATTACTGTTAAACAAATCAGAACTGACAATGGTACTGAGTTCAGAAATGATGAGCTTGAGAGTTTCTGTGATGAAAAGGGAATCTCCCAAAACTTTTCATTTCCCTACACCCCTAAACAAAATGGGGTGGCTGAAAGGAAAAACAAAACTTTCATTGAGGCTGCAAGAACCATGTTAAATGGCTCAGCTCTCTCAAAGCATTTCTGGAATGAAGCAGTCAAGACAGCCTGTTACACACAAAACAGGTCAATCATTGTCAAAAGACATAACAAAACCCCATATGAGATATTCAAAGGTAGACTTCCTGATATCAGCTACTTTCATATGTTTGGATGTCCTGTGTTTATTCATAACCACAAGGATCATCTAGGCAAATTTGATGCTAAAGCTGATGATGGATACTTTCTAGGTTACTCACTGATCTCCAAAGCCTTCAGGGTATTTAACACAAGGAGACAACAAGTTGAGGAAACCTTTCATGTCACCTTTGATGAGAGTTCAGAAAGCATCAGGTTTACCAACACCTCAGTGGAGGAAATAGGAATTGATAACTCATCAAGATATCCTCCTGATGAGTATAACATTGAATTTAATTCCTCATACCAAGCTGATGCTGACATCTCATATTATGTCTTGCCTCACAATCTGTCACAACCAACTATCAGTGAATTCATTGATAATCAATCAGTCCCTGCTGGGATAGGTAACACTGAACCAAATGTTCAGGAACCTGTGACTCATGAACCCCAACCTGAACAAGACATCTCTACAGATGTTCTAAATAATTATGTGGCTCATGCTCCTGAACTCACTCCTGAGTCTCCAGTGACCTCTTCAAGCTCAGATCCTAGACCACAAAGTAAGTGGACAAAATCTCAGGACATTTAGCTTGTAAACATCATTGGTGAACCCACTGAGGGCATGCTCACTAGAAGCATGGTTGCTAAGTTAACTGCAGCTTCAGCCAATATATGCTGATTACCTATCAGAAATAAAACCCAAAAGTGTCACTGAGGCTCTAAAACATCCAAGCTGGGTTCAGGCTATGCAAGAAGAACTTCAACAGTTTGATAAAAACAAGGTTATGACCTTGGTCAAATGTCCTCAGGATGTCATTATCATAGGAATGAAGTAGGTTTTCAGGAATAAAACTGATGAAAATGGCACTGTCATTAAAAACAAAGCCAGACTTGTAGCCAAAGGTTACAGTCAACAAGAAAGCATTGACTATGATGAGACATTTGCTCCTGTTGCAAGAATGGAAGCCATCAGGATCTTCCTTGCATATGCAACAAACATGAACTTCAGGGTCTACCAAATGGATGTTAAAAGTGCATTCTTAAATGGTGATCTCAAGGAAGATGTGTATGTTCAGCAACCTCTAGGCTTTGAGAGTAGTGAATTCCCTGACTATGTTTGCAAGCTTGACAAAGCCCTTTATGGACTTAAACAAGCTCCCAGAGCATGGTATGAAACTCTCTCAGCCTTCTTGATTCAAAACAAGTTTGTTAGAGGAAAGATAGACAACACCTTGTTTGTCTATAGGACTAAAAAAGATGTGATACTAGTTCAAGTGTATGTTGATGACATCATCTTTGGCTCAACAAATTACAAACTTTGCAAACAGTTTGAAAAACTGATGACAAGGAAGTTTGAAATGAGCATGATGGGTGAACTCACATACTTCCTTGGACTACAAATCAGGCAAACTGATAAAGGAATCTCCATCAGTCAAGAGAAATACACAGGAAATCTCTTGAAGAAATATGAGATATCTGACTGTGCCTCAGTGAAGACACCAATGGTCCCTCCTAACAACCTTGGACCTGATCTCACTGGCAAGTCAGTCAATCAAACCCATTTCAGAGGTATTGTTGGCTCACTGATGTATCTAACTACTTCCACATCAGACATACAATTCTCAGCCTGTCTAATAGCAAGATATCAGTCAAACCCCAAAGAATCCCACCTCACTGCAGCCAAAAGAATACTCAGGTACCTGAAGGGAACCCCAAGCCTTGGACTCTATTATCCAAAGTGCTCAGGGTTTGATCTCAAAGGTTAATCTGATTCTGATTATGCTGGCTGCAACATGGACAGAAAAAGTACCTCAGGGTCCTGTCAATTTCTTGGAGGAAAACTGGTTTGTTGGAGTGCTAAAAAGCAACGATCAGTGGCTATGTCTTCAGCTGAAGCTGAGTATGTGGCTGCTGCAGGATGCTATGCCAATGTTTTATGGATGAAAAGTCAACTCAGTGAGTATGACATCCATTACAAAATGGTACCCATCTTCTGTGACAACACCAGTGCAATTGCAATCTCCAACAACCCCGTCTTTCATCAAAGAACCAAGCACATTGATATCAGATATCACTTCATCAGGGACCACATAATGAAAGGAGACATAGAACTTCATTTCATCCCTACTGAATATCAACTTGCTGATATCTTCACCAAACCCTTGGATGAACCTACCTTCAGGAGACTGAAAGCTGAATTGGGGATGCTTGACATTGAAAGTCAGGTATCTGAAAACCAATCTCAGTGAGTCTTTCTCTAATGGTTCCACCTCCCTGAAACCTCAAAATAACCCTCTCACTGAATGAGTAAGACTCATTCAGGGACCCTGACAGTTGATATTAAGCATTGAATGAGTAACTAAATGCTCCAAATATCATTTACTTAAATGTTATAGGTTGGTAACTATGCCAATTTAATATAGGAATATATGTCTCCTTATCTTACTGTCATCCATACCAAGGGTCCCTCAAATAACTTACCTCATCCCATTTGGCTTTAAATGCCCTCTAACATAAAATATCCTGTGGATATTTTATTACTGCAAAAAGTGCACTTTTACTG
Source organism: Chrysanthemum makinoi (assembly GCA_910596185.1). Lineage (NCBI taxonomy): Eukaryota > Viridiplantae > Streptophyta > Magnoliopsida > Asterales > Asteraceae > Chrysanthemum > Chrysanthemum makinoi. Next base: position 6,923,089 of record OU343224.1, read on the forward strand.
TACACTGCAACTGTTTCCTTGAAAAACGGGATTTTACTGCGGGTAGTGGAGGGTGGCATTAAATGTGGAAATTCAAAACGTTTTCAAAAACCAACTTTACAAATCCACAAATATGCACAAACTACCCCTCTAAACACTCTATAAATACCCTCACAAAATCCTTATAACACACACAAAAGATTTCTGCTAACAAAACTCTGTCAAAATCTCTTTTCAAACCCAGAAATCTTTGTGTTTTTCAAATCCTTTTCTGAAAAATCTTCTCTGTAAACCTTTACAAAAGTTTTTCATCACAACTTAAGAGATTCAAAAACCTTTGATTGTTCTTGTCAAGTTATTCTTCTCAAAACCCTAAATTTTTATGGAAATGGCAAGAACACAATCTCTTCAGTTTGCTTCACAGTGGGTAGGTGATCTTAACAATGTTGATTTTAAAACAAATAATGTTATAGGAAACTTTGAATATCCTCAAACTGTCCCAACTTATAAGGACATTATGAAATTTTTGTATAACTGCCCACTGAAAACTGCCTTTGTTGAGTGTCCCTCTATCCTGTACCAAAACCTCCTCAGGGAGTTTTGGGCTACAGCTAAGGCCTTTGACCCGACACCCTCTACTGATGAGAATAACCTTAGACCACTCAGGGAATATCTCATCAGGTTCAGTCTTAACGGGGGTCAGCAATTCACCCTGGATTATAAAACATTTTGCACTTCAACAGGGTTAGACTACAACAAGGGAGTTTATGTCGCCCATCCTGAACCCTCCACAGTAAAGGATGGGTTAAAACAAATCGTTTTAGATCCAACATTTTTGGACAAGACCCCAGTCACCAAAAGTTCATTTCCCGTGGCTTGGAGGATCCTATTCACTTTTGTGATTCAGGTCCTAGGCGGGAACCACTCATCTACTGAACAAGTTAACTCTATTCAGTTGATGATGGCATACTGCTTGATGAATGGGGTCACTGTCGACATAGGGAGATCATTTACAGTGATCTCGTAACCAAGCTACAGAGCAAAACTAGGACGAAATACGTTTCGTATCCTAGGTTTGTCTCTTGTGCTTTGCAAGTGTTACTGGGTTCAAATTATCCTCAAGAAGAAAATTTTGGTGCTTTACCTGGCATCCTGAGCCAATCAAATTTTCAAAAGGACCCATCCCTTGTCACTAATATTGAATTGACGGCCCATATGGTTGCTGTAAACAACCAGAGGGAATCAGTGTCTCCTAACCCTTCTCCTATTAAGAGAAATGGGAAGTCTCAGACTGGGACTAAGACCAAACCCAAGTCTTAGGGCCCTGAGGCTTGAGGAACACAGCCTAAAAGGCAAAAGAAGCCCAAGACTGATCAGCCACCCACTGGTGACCAAGCAACATCCACCCTGGTGACAACGAAGGACACTGATAAATCACAATCAGTGCCCTTGGTCCCAACTACTACTCCCCAAGATCCAGAGGGAAACAAACAACCCGCTGGTAGGGGAGCGCCTTCCACTTCGCCCAAGGATGACATTAGCAAATCCAAGCCTTTGTCTGAGGGCACACTGATTGATCCCAAAGACTCAGAGGGAACCAAACAACCCGCTGATAGGGATATCACCTTCACTGACTCTGCTAAAGGCACTGGAAAAACCCATCAGTGTCTCAGGGGTCTCAGGGGGACAAAGACTCGGAGGGAAAGAAACAACCCGCCGATACGGAACCCAAAACCAATCCTGACTCCAGAGAAGACACTAGGAAACGCCCACCAGTGTCTGAGGGGTCAACGAGGGACAAATACTCAGAGGGAAATATACCACCCGCTGACATGGAACCCATCACCAACCCCTTGTTGACTGTTGCTGATGTTAATGGGATACTTTTCTCTGATGATGAACCTGCTGAAAGTGAAGATGTTATTTTATCAGCAGGGGAAGAAGTGGACGCTGAGGTTCAATATGAACAAGAACCTCAGCCTGATCCACAGGAGCATACTGAGTCACCATTTCAACCTGATGAAAATGCATCTGACTCATCGTCCAGCTCTGATGAATTCAAGCAGTTTGACAATGTTCTTCCACTGACTGAAAGACAGCTGGTTCAGTGGATCACAAGAGCTTCAAGGAAACTATATGTTGGAGTCACTGAAACTTTATGGGATCAACACACTGAAGTTGCTGCCAGCTATGCAGATCTGAAAGCTGAAGTGTTTGATTTCAACACCAACACCGATGAGCGCAGGGATCTGAAGTATGACAATCTTCACAGACTGGATGACAACTTGGCTAAATTTCTCAGGCACCTTCAGGTTGTAGTCACAAAGATAGATGAAATCAGGGAATTTGTGAAAGAAGACCCATCACTCAACTCTAAAGTACTGAAGGCTACTGAGGCTTACTTGAAACAATCCTCCAGTCTCACTGAACTGATCGAAATGCTCAAATCTGCAAATGTTCAAGGTCTTCAATCATCAGTCCAGTCTCTTCAGGCTACTTTGGGCTCTCTGGAAACTCAGATGGCTACTCTGACTCAGGCATCATCCTCTATGGCCTGGAATCTTGGGCCCAGAATGTCTGCTTTGGAAGTATCTCAGGCTAATTTGGAAGCAAAGGTCACTGGTATTCAAACAGATACTTCAGATATCAAGGCAATGGTCACTGATATTTATCAAGCCTTTAAGGGTCAAGCAGCTCAAGCTCCCCCAGTGTCTGAGGCAACTCTTGCTCTCACCCATGTTGCGGCAACAGTTGAGGGGGAGAAGACTACTAAAGAGACTTCCTCTCACACTGAGGGGGAGCCAACACCACCAGTCTCAGCAATACCTATCTCATCAATTCCACCACCAACATCAACAACAACACTGACAGTGATCACACCAATAATAAAAACAACACCGCCCCTGGTATCATCTTCTTCTTCAGGCCAGGACAAAGGAAAAGGCATAATGACAACACCACCTGAGCCTGAGAAGATTCCCTTTAAGATCGGCAACACTGAGTACCTGCTCACACCACAACAGCTAAGTGCATACCTTGCTAAGGAGGAAAGGAAAAAGAAACTTGCTGAAGAGGAAAGAAAGAGCAGAGAAGCACTGGTACAAGTAGTTGCTGAGGAAGCTGAAAACATTGGAATAGATGCTAAGAAACTTGAAAAGGGTCAGGCAGGACAGAAGTTCAAGGATGCTCAGGCAGCAAAAATGGCTGAAATGAAAAAGCAGTTGGAAGAAAAGAACAAAAGAACTGCAGCCATCAGGAAAGCAAGAATTGACCATTATAATTGCATAATGTCAAGCAGAAGACTGCCTGAGAAGATCACTGATGTCAAAATCATCCCCAAGTCTAAACCACTGGCAATGAACGTCTACAGGGGGGATGATAAAACACATTTCGAGGTTCATGATCCCCTAAAATTCACTGACTTTGGGATCACTGAACTCGATGAACTCGGTCCAATAATTGAAAAGAAACAAAATGTGGTAGTTAAGGAGCTGATGAAGATGCTCAGTAAAAGGTATGAAAGACTGAGAGATACACCAGCACAACTGGGAATTCAGCCTGCCTTAACTGCACCTCAAAGATCTCAACCACAATCATCCACTGGCAAAAGGAAAAGAGTTGAGTTCCAGCCTGAGATTAAAGTGCCTGGACTGGAGTGTAACAGGGAGCTGCCCGAAGGTGTAAAGTTCATGAACTGTCTGGTGATAGAAAAGCCTGAAAGAGGGCTATTCCACATTGATGTCTATGGAAACCCAGCATTTCAAAGATGGAGTGATATTGATCAGGCAGGTGTGGCTGCAATGCTAAGCTACATACGGTGGCCTCTCAAATTCAGACTCACTGCAAATATCGAGGTTCTGTCTTGACTTAAATGCCAAGATAGGAGACCATCCTCGACAGGGGAAAACTCATCACCAAGAAAATCAAGCTTGAAGCACTGGGAATCCATCTGGACTGACATCATGTTGAATTATCTTTTGTACTAGTGATAGGAACCTTGTAATTTGATCAATCAACGATGTATGTTTTGTTAAAATATTCAGTGTTCCTTATTGTATTCATTAGTACATTCAGTGTAAGAAGAAGCCTTTAGCTCACTTGCACTAATCAAACACTTAGGCTATTTGTATATCCAAATAGGGGGAGACTGTTAGGTTTAGTAAATACTCAAATCCCTTAATCTAGGATTTGAATAGAAAATAACCTAAGAGTTTAGTCCGTTAAACATTAACAGGTCACTGAGTGCATAGTCTCTTAGTGAGCCACCTTCAGGATACTCAGTACGAGGCGAAGAAGAAGTCTCTCTACTCAGTAAGGCGGAACTTAAAGGGTGAAGACTGAGTCAAGAATAAGATGGTGGATTCAGTGAGTGATGACAATAACTCACTGAATCCCTAAGACTCCTCTCCAACTACAAACACTGAAGACAAACTGAAACTGAAGACTGAAGACTATGAAGCCTGAAGAATGGGCGGGACAAAACGGTTATGCTTGAATCGATAAAGACGGAGTACTTATCTTCAAGAAGTCAATTTTCCCTTTAAGGCTCAACATCAGTACTGACATGAAGAAAGTGACTTGGTCCCTTTACCTAATATAGTCTTTGTAAACAGAGACAAAATACATCAGTATTTTGTCTTCTGCAAAATTGTCAGTTTGTCACTTAGAAAAGAGTTAAAACTCATACTTGTATAAATATCATAAGAGATGGAGTGAAAGGTTAAGCTTGTGAATTGTAAAAACACACATACACGCAAGCCATCTTTCACTCCTCCAAATACAACTTAATCCCTGAGATAGCTCAGTGGGTACTTGTAGTTGTGCTCAGACTTAGCCTGAGCTTAGAGAGAAGTTACAAACACTTTGTCATTTTAATCCCTAGTACTGTTCCGCAAGTACTAGGGTAACGTATTCTTTTGATTCATTTCTAATAAGAATATGACGTTGAAAATTACTCTTGTGTTTTATTTATATCTTTTCAGTCATTGATTCACTATTAGCCTTGTTTACTTTACTTAAACTGTTTTTATACTATAGTGAATAGGGAACAACAGTTATACTCTTGTTCATGATCTCGGATCAGCAATGATAGGGTCTTGAGCTTGTTAATGCGTTCAGTTCAGGAACTCACCCACATAGGGTGGGTTACGTGAAATTGTAACTTGGCGTAGTTTTTCCGTTTAGTCTCCGTTTAAAAATATTATTACAATAGACTCTTGTGGAAAAGGATGAATTAAAATGTGATTACAATTATTTCATGAGGTGTAGATAGACTTAAAACTGTTTTTCGTATAGTGAACTCGTATTGAATCATGTTTATTGACAACTTTGTTCTAGAGTCTCAATCTCAGTTATGTCTTAGATTTGTTATAAGATCGCACCATAGGTTGTTAGTGTTGGCTTTGAGTCGTGGGTCGAAACACACTGTGGCGGAACCACAATGGTGTATATTTTTTGATCGTTTGTTTGACAAAGTGATAAGAATTCCACCCTCTTTAGTACTCGGCTATCGAGACTCACAACCCAACGGTGGGTGTCCCTTTGGTTTGCGGTTGTAGTAGTTGTTTTGTTTGTGTGAATCGAGCCCCAACAGTGGGCATTCTTCCCTTATTAATCATGCCTACATGTTCTTTTTACGCTCGAATGGCAAACAAAACGCCTACTTACTCTTTGTGACCAAAAATTTATTTCCTTTATTTTGTATAGATAAAGATTAACTTGCAAAATCTTGCATTCCATCTTCTCCTTGCTGCCACGCTCAAGCAGAAACATTTTTTGTTAATGTTGGGCTAGTGATGTGTGGGTGATACCGGGGTCCAACAAGCCCAAAGGGAGGGTACCTTCTTTTGGACCGAAACCCATAAGCTTTGGAGTCCTCTTAGTTTCTGAAAAGCCCACATCGTGCATTAACCCACCTTCCGAGTCTGCGACATATTGTATTCAAATCGGGAAAATCAGTTCTCGCTTGTCACAACTCGCATTAAATCATCAACATACATAATGAATGTGGAAATGATAAAGAGAACATTAAAACAAGTAACTCTTAAATATCGCAACGAGACTATCGATGCAAATGTGTCACACATTTAAACTATATGAAGTCATAAACTTGGAGAATTTTCATTTTTCAAACAATTATAAACTGGATAATAAACTCGATATACAACTTTTAACATTTCGTCAACTTAAATAAAAAGAAAATGTACACTTAGTTCATGCCAAAGTTTCTAAAAAATATATCACTAATCATAGATAAATTATATTTCACGAAAACCTATATTGTATCTTCTAATATATAAGACGACTTACATACGACCTTTCGAAAACATAATGGTATTTGAAATATTGTCATTTAAGATTTTACGTTGTTATCTTTCTATGAAACAATGTACACATAAAACAAGTTAAGACTTAATAGATACAAATTATGTTAAGGACTAGACAACATGAAAATATATATACTTGATATATCCCTCTAAGTCTACACTTACAACGCCTCAAAATATATGTACTTTTCTTTCCGGATGTCATCATTTGGTCTCATTCACTCTTAAAATTCTTCCGTATACTATCATTTGGTCATCATTGAACCAAAGTCGTAATTCCTTCATTGAGATTTCTTCCATGACCATCCCTCCTAAGCCGAAATTCACCAAGTTCTTTGTAAATTGTTTTAAGATAAATGATGACACATAAACAACAACAACAACAACAACAACACAAACATTAAAAAATTTATAAAGTTAATTAAACTTTATTGAGTCTTAAACATGAGTAAAAACTAAATTGCCGTACTAAATTAGGTTGCGTGTCAGAGCCGTGCACTACCATTAATTGATTTAATTCCCTTCGGACTACTAATGGCCAAGGTGAGTTTCATAGCCCCTACTTTTAATCTGTTTTATACTTGTTTTGGGGGAAGATACATGCTCATTTTACTTAAATGATTTTAATGGTGCATTTCCATGCGTACTATGCTTTATGATTGATATGTTTAAAGATACCTCACACATTGATGTTTTATGGACCATACCAAAATGCTTGACTTAGAATATTACACAGCTTAGCCTAAGTCCTTATATCCCACATTGCCCTTTTTCATGAACCGTCAATTCCTGCTGGGAAGCGCGAATGTTATAAATAGATCTATTGGGGTGACTCCCTGTTCGGTTGGCCCGCGTGGGTCAAATGAAACATATATAGCATGTCGAAACCAAGTGTATTGGGATAAACACTCGCCATGGGCTCCTTATTTGTATGACTACATTTGCATACTGAAAGCTGGTAACGGTTGCATGAACTTAGTGCTAGCGTAATAGATTTATAATATATGGCATTATATTCGTTGTAATGTGCATATACCTTGCTTATGGTCCACTAATGAAATTCTTTTATGAAATGTAATCATAAATTTTATGACATTATGCGAGACGTAATGATCATCAAAAACCAAATGATAAATGGTATACTGAAGTGCCTTTTAAATAAACCTATGAACTCGCCAACCTCGTGTTGACACTTTTTAGCATGTATCTTCTGGTTTTTAGGTGATAGCTTATATTTGGAGGCGCAAGGCAAAGGCATGGCATAGTCATAGACGACTCTGATTTATGTATTGGGACCACCTGTTTATAATGGGCCATTTTCCGCACTTAATCAATAATGTAAACATTGTTTTCAAGAATGAATAAAAGTTTCTTTTTGAAAAATCAGTTGTTCTATGCTTATGTTGTGATATCAATTTAGTAGCACCCCAATACTTGTGTGCTTCCGCTGAGCCATTTTTGGGGTGTTACACTTACCCATCAATGTTAGACCCTACAGACACCCACCCACACAGAAAGATGCAATTAGGGATAGCCAAAGTCCATTTTCCTCTCCAGTGGTTATGGTTAAAAAGAAATATGGAACTTGGAGGATGTGTGTGGATTATAGACAATTAAATAGTGCTACCATCAAAGACAAGTTCCCAGTACCAGTAATATAGGAGTTGATTGATGAGTTACAAGGTTCTATGTACTTCACCATGTTGGATTTGAGATATGGCTATCATCAAATTAGGATGTACCCTCCTGACATAGAAAAAATGGCATTTAAAACACATGAAGGACACTATGAATTCCTGGTAATGCCCTTTGGTCTCACAAATGCTCCTTCTACCTTCCAAGCTTTAATGAATTCTGTCTTTAAGGAATATTTGAGGAAGTTTGTTTTGGTCTTTTTTGATGATATACTTGTGTATAGTCCTACTTTGGAAGATCATGTACAACAAGTGAGATTGGTTTTGCAAGTTTTGAGGAACAACACACTCTATGCCAAGCAGTCTAAATGTGTTTTTGGTGCACAAAAGGTGGAATATTTGGGGCATGTGATCACTAGAAAAGGTGTGGCTACTGACAGTTCTAAAATTGAGGCTATGAAGAGCTGGCCAGTGCCTGTTAATCTCAAGAAATTAAGGGGATTTTTGGGTTTGACTAGATACTACTGAGAAGATTTGTTAAAATTATGCAGTTATCAGTCCCCACTTGACCGACTCACTTACAAGAAAAATGGGTTTGTTTGGTGAGAAGCGCACAAGTAGCATTTGATAAGCTGAAATGTGAATGATTCAAGCTCCATTCTCAAGTTGCCTAATTCAATGAGGTTGTTTTGTTATTGAGAACAGATGCTTCACAAGGGGAGAATTGGGCGGTGTTGCAGGGGTGGTCATCCATTAGCTTATTACAGCAAAAGTTTAGCTCCCAACACCAATCATTGTCTACATGAGAAAGAATTGTTGGCGATTATACAAGCCTTGAGTAAGTGGAGAGGGTATCTTTTGAATAGACACTTTAAAATCAAAAGCAGACCATTTAGGTTTGAAATATTTGTTGGAACAAAAATTACAACACCTACAGGATAAGTGTCTACCCAAGTTGATGGGGTTTGATTATGAGATTTTATATAAGAAGGGTGAAAATAAGGTCAGATGCTTTGTCAAGGGTACCTACCGATTGCCGCAGTTGCTACACTTAGCCCTTTCTACAATTTCAAGTGACTATATCACGGAGGGTACTTGATTCTTGTAAAGGCGGATGTGGAATTGAGAAGATTGTATCGACTTGGAGCTAATGCTCAATCACATAAGCACTACAGTTTGGTGCATGGGCAGTTAAGAAGGAAAGGGAAGGTAGTGGTTGGTAATAATGAGCAGTTAAGACAAGAGTTACTTCATTACTTACATGCTGATCCAAGTGGTGGACACTCAGGAGTACAAGCTACTGTCAAAAGAGTTAGTGGCTTATGTTATTGGAAGAAGTTGAGACAACAAGTCAAGGAATATGTGGCCAATTGTAGAGTCTGTCAAGCAAATAAACTGACTTATCTGCTTATCACGGATTGTTCAGCCCTCCCATACCTCGGCAAGTTTGGTCGAGAAATTTCAATGGATTTTATAGAAGGTCTTCCACCTTCTAATGGAAAAACAGTTTTGTTTGTGGTAATAGATAGACTAAGCAAGTACAATCATTTCATTCCAATGAGCTATCCTTTCACAAATGTTCAGGGAGCACAAGTTTTCTTGGATAATGTATACAAGCTCCATGGTCTTCCCAAGGTGATAGTAAGTGATAGGGACAAGGTCTTCATCAGTTTATTTTGGAAAAAGCTATTCAAGATGTTAAAGGTGAGTCTACACTTGTCTACTTCATACCATCCTCAAACTGATGGACAGACTGAAGTAGTCAACAGATGCCTAGAATGTTACTTAAGATGTATTTCATGGGAAAAGCCCAAAGAATGGTCAAAATGGGTCTCTTTGGCTGAATATTGGTATAATACCAATTACCATACTGCAACCCATGTTACCCCCTTTGAAGTATTGTATGGTCAACCACCTTCCAGTCTAATAGCTTATGTTCAAGGTTAGAGCTCAGTGGAAAGTGTGGATAGATCTTTGGCTGCAAGGGAAGCTACTATTCAGTTGCTCAAGTTCCATTTGGAAACGTCACAACACAGAATGAAGGCAATTGCTGATGCTAAAAGGACTGAAAGGGAATTTGACATTTCATCCTCTTTATTTAACTTCATCTCCATCTTCATCACCACACCCACCATTATCATATTTCCAGAAACATCATTAAATCAAAACACCAAATTCAATACCATAAACCACAAAAAACTTTAAATCCCAACTTAAAAAGGCATATACCCCGATTATAACCTGTGCAATCTCCTGTTCTTTAATTAGTTAGAGAAATTAATATAACACTATCTTCAAACTTAAAGAAATTTAAAGATCCAGAATAACTCAAACTCATATGTTAAAAACCCACCACCCTTCGCCATCACCACCACCCATATCCGCCGCCGCCACCACTATCCTCACAATATATCAAAATCACAAATACAAACTCTATAAATTAAAATTAAAATAAGCACAAAACAAAAACATCAAATAGAAAAACGCATCAGTAATCAAGTACCCACCAACAAAAAATTAAATCCCACCAAATAAAACCTTTTAAACCCACTTATAGCAAAATCCCATATCAAAAAAGCATCCAAACCAATGGGTGTTTCTGCTGTAAAACTGAACCATAGCCAGCACCCTATGTAAACACTTATTTGTTATAATAAATCCACACGATTTTGTGTAAAAACGTTTTTAAATATATATATTTTTAAATCCGTTTCTTATCCACGAAAACCAGATACACGCCGATTTGTCAATCGGTTTAGAGTCAAGAATACCAAGGACGGGTTATGTCGACTTACCATAAAGAAAAATGGGAGAACATAGAAAGTGATGAGATGAAGGAGATGAGCACGACATAGTGACACACAAACACAAACCAATCTCGTAAGTAAAATTGGTTTAACCCATAACAAACACCGTCGTTCCCTTCGTGTATTGATCGATGGCAAGGAGGTGGCGTGAGGTAGGGGTGGTGGATGATGGAGCGGTGTGGTTGTGATGTTGCTGCTGTTGTCGTTTGAAGAGAGAGAGAAGAGGATATGAGATAAGAATCTGATCTAGTATTTTTTTTAACCAAGAGATAAGAATGGGAGTAATAGAAGTGTGAAATGACAAATATACCCTCCACTTAAATAGGCTTAACGGCCGTTACTCACACCAGTTAGGGTGAGGGACCAACGCTGAGTAACGTTTCGCAGTTAAGGACCAACGGTGCAATTTTTTTGGTCAAAGGACGATCCTTGATGGTCAACGTATACCACAAGGACGAATGGTGTAGTTTACTCATTTTTTTATAACCTCTCGTTTCAAATATATACTAGTATTTTTGTTGGTTAAAATCTAAGTCGTTCCAAATATATACTTACATTTTGTGATTTTTAAAACATACGGAGGTCGAAAAATATAAATCTTTATGAGTCCGAATTTTGTTGCGAGATTATAGAATATCTTAAATAACATGCGCAAACCTGTATTGAAATATCGAACTTTGTCGGGAAAGAGAAAAGCCTAATTTATAAAATTGAGCGTACATGCCCAATGTTTGGCGCGTCAGTGCATAAGCCTGGCGTGCCATGCCTGGTTCGCATGTTTTCGGTTTTGAGCTATCACTAATAATTTCAAGTGTTTCATAATATATATTTATTATTATTAAAATATAAAAGATATAGAGTACATGTGTAATATTTGCACAATATATTATTTTACTTTCTAATCTCTATGTTTTTTTTTCTTGTCTAACGTAGCTAAAACATTTTTTTTCCGTTAGTATTAGAAACAAAATTTATTTTACTTCTAGTTACATAGATGACTATAAATAAGAAAATAAACTATGTTTAGAATAAAATTGAAATAAAATAAAACAATTAATAAGAAAGAGAGAAACGTTTTTCTTAGTTACAATAACTTTTGATTATATTAAGAGCCTCACATACTACTAAATACTGTAAATCAAAGGCTTCCAAAATTTGATAATAGTCATTGACTTGTTACTTCAAAATAAAATCATTGACCGTTTTTTATATCTAGGCGAGTACGTAGCGGCATCGGTTTTAAGCGGAACAATTAACGATATGCGATATTGTGGTAAGTGTTTCGTATAACGTTTAAAATAGAACGTGAAAAGAATGAAAATATAATTACAAACTGTTGTAACATGTGATAATTCAACTCTAGCAAAAATTCTTACATATATAAAAGCATTCAAAATATTTATTTAAACTTAAAATAAAACATTACATCAATTATGAAATATTAACTAACAACACATTTGATTCAATAATTTGTTTCTCATCTTCCAATTGGTGGGAGGATTTCAATAATTTGATTCTCTTCTTTATCTTTACTATATTATAGCAGAATACGTCCCCAGTGGCGTGATGTGCAGATTCTGACCAAATTTGGGGTAAATAATTTTATTTCGTACCGAATTGATTGTACCGTTTTTTTCCCGAGCATGAAAGGGTATACGGTACGTCGTAAGGCGGAATACCGATACCGGTACCCGATATCGGGAAACCGGTACCGTACCATTTTCTTCCCGTTTTTTGTTGAACCAAAAATGATGAAGTGATGTCAATGTATATTTCAGCATAAAGTATTGATGAAGTGATGATCAAGTTGCAAGTTAAAAAAATAAAAATTGCTTTGCTATTGCAGTTTTTTCTTCATAAAGCAACAATCTTTTTCATGAAAATGCAAGTAATGGACATTAAATTCGTTGATTTCATAATGGGTGTTCATCTAACATTAATGATTAATGATATCAAGTAAATGGGTAACATACATACCATGTCAATATATTTTTGGGACCTAAAACAATTACGATTGGTTTAGTAATTAAAATCATTGCAGCTTCACTCTTACCAATCACAAAGGTGGATAGTTCAACTTAAAGAGCTACAACTATGCAGTTATCATATACACTTTTATAATCTGAAAGTCCTATTACAACCCAGATTCTAAAACTTCTATTTTCTTATAAACAGGTTAACATACAAAGACAATAAAAAAAGGTCTTAAACTCATAACCCACTGTGATAGCAACATTTTTTAGTCAACTTCATGTAGAATTTTCAATCAAACATACTGAAAATCAGTCAAAAGCATTAGGATTTTCAATCAAACACTACCAGATCAAATTCATATTCATTCAAAAAGTTCCAGTTTGACCCAATCAAATAAAACATATCGTGTATAAGAAAAAACATAAAATCAGATTTATACCAAAAAATTATATCTATTTACATGTATAAGAAAACATTCAATACTTCAAAAATATACACATTCTCGCAACACCAACAGCGGCGACAACACGTATTTCCGGCGAAACAGCGGCGGAGACGGCGGCAAGCGGCGACTGTAAACAAAAAAAAATCATATAAATGTTATAAACATTATGATCTATATATAAAATTTATAGATCTATAAAAGAAAACCTTCAAACAATGATTATTATTTATAGATAAAAAAAAATCTACAAACCTTGAAAACCGGTTTCGGTGTTGGTGACGTTTTGTGGTGGTGACGTTCGGTGGTGGAGGGATTTGATGGTGGTGGTGTTTCAATGGTTTTAGATGAGTGTGTTTTTTCTTGTGTGGTTAAAGAAAGAGAGAGGGTTTTGGTTCATAGAGAGAGGAGATTGATGTACTGTGTGTTTTTAGAGAGAGAGACAATGAGTAATTGAATGAGAGATGTGTGGTACAACTTGTTTACAGCGTTTCAAAATAATTACTTTTCCTTAATTCGTTTACAGGATGATGATAAGAAGCAACATTAGTTTCCTTAATTCGAAAATTATGTATTTCAAGGTTTAAAAAAAACTTGACTTTCAATATTCAATATTCAACTTTTAATTTTTTCTCTTTGACAATTTTTTCATTTTAGATAGTAAAGATATTTAATCTATACTCCTTTAAAAAGTATGCATATCCCCCTCCTAACTCCAAACCTAGATTTTAAGATTCAGCCACCCAACCCAATACCCGACCCTAAATTTACACACACTTACCCAAAATCCGAACCTCTAAACCAATTGTACACATACCATACAAACAAGCCACACAAACATACAACCCCAATTGTCTAAACACTCTCATCCACCAACACAACTCACCGAACCCCATCACCACCGAAGTCCCGCCACTGCCGAAATCCATTCACCACCGAATTATCCCTCCACCGGACATCACCACCAAGAAAACCCCACGAACACGTAACCATCGCGGCGAGGCACCAAAACCCACGACCACCGTTTTGAGGTATTTTATTTTAGGTTTTTAATAGATCTATAAACATTTATCAAGTTTTTAAGGCGTTTTTTTTTTTTTTTTTTTTTTTTTGATCTATATAAAAAAACTTATAGATCTATAAATACATACATATCACAACAAGTAACATCCATTTTTGAAAACGTTATCTCATTCCAGATGAGACAGAAACAAAAAGACGAAAAAAATAAAAATAACTAGCACTTCCTCCTATGTCTAGCGTTAGTGGGATTATCATGAAAGTGACAATAATTTTCTATAGAATGACCTACCATTTAAAATAATCTTACTTCAGATTTCGTTATGAAAAATTGATACTATCGATAGAGGAAAAAATGATCTATATGATTAACATTTTTCTTGTAGATCTATAGTTTTTTATATAGATCTATAAATATTAACATTTTTGTTATTCTTTTGTTGCAGCCGCCTCTTGTCACCGGAAACACTGCCACCGACGACGAAATAAACTGCCGCCACCGGGAAAAGCAGCTAGCGCCGGAACAGTATGTTTTGAGGTTTTTTTGTGTTTTTCTCTGTTAGATCTATACATATTAAGAAAGATTTGAAACATTTTTTTTAAAGATATGTAGATATTTTTCTTAGATCTAAGTTTTCTCAAGATTTTTGTCATTCTTTTTATTGCAGCCAACGCCAGCCGTCGGAAACCTCTGCCGCCGCCACCTGATCTCCTGTTGTCGCTGGAAATGTAAATTTCTTTTTTG